>OZ026833.1:21909346-22485224 GCA_964023205.1 Lutraria lutraria
GTGGATTGGTATTTGCGAGATGAATATGGCTGTAGGAATTAGTGGATTGGTATTTGTGAGATGAATATGTCTGTAGGAATTAGTGGATTGGTATTTGTAAGATGGATATGTCTGTAGGAATTGGTGGATCGGTATTTGCGAGATGAATATGTCTGTAGGAATTAGTGGATTGGTGTTTGTAAGATGAATATGTCTGTAGGAATTAGTGGATTGGTATTTGCGAGATGAATACTAGTATGGCTGTAGGAATTAGTGGATTGGTATTTGTAAGATGGATATATGGCTGTAGGAATTAGTGGATTGGTATTTGTAAGATGAATATATGTCTGTAGGAATTAGTGGATCGGTATTTGTAAGATGAATATGTCTGTAGGAATTAGTGGATTGGTATTTGTAAGATGGATATATGTCTGTAGGAATTAGTGGATTGGTATTTGTAAGATGGATATATGTCTTTAGGAATTAGTGGATTGGTATTTGTAAGATGAATATGTCTGTAGGAATTAGTGGATCGGTATTTGTAAGATAAATATGTCTGTAGGAACTTGTGGATCGGTATTTGTAAGATGAATATGTCTGTAGGAATTAGTGGATCGGTATGTGTAAGATGGATATATGTCTGTAGGAATTAGTGGATTGGTATTTGCGAGATGAATATGTCTGTAGGAATTAGTGGATTGGTATTTGTAAGATGAATATGTCTGTAGGAATTAGTGGATCGGTATTTGTAAGATAAATATGTCTGTAGGAACTTGTGGATCGGTATTTGTAAGATAAATATGTCTGTAGGAATTAGTGGATCGGTATTTGTAAGATAAATATGTCTGTAGGAACTTGTGGATTGGTATTTGTAAGATGAATATGTCTGTAGGAATTAGTGGATCGGTATTTGTATGATAAATATGTCTGTAGGAACTTGTGGATCGGTATTTGTAAGATAAATATGTCTGTAGGAACTTTTGGATCGGTATTTGTAAGATGAATATGTCTGTAGGAATTAGTGGATTGGTATTTGTGAGATGGATATGTCTGTAGGAATTAGTGGATTGGTATTTGCGAGATGAATATGGCTGTAGGAATTAGTGGATTGGTATTTGCGAGATGAATATGGCTGTAGGAATTAGTGGATTGGTATTTGTGAGATGGATATGTCTGTAGGAATTAGTGGATTGGTATTTGCGAGATGAATATGGCTGTAGGAATTAGTGGATTGGTATTTGTGAGATGAATATGGCTGTAGGAATTAGTGGATTGGTATTTGTGAGATGAATATGTCTGTAGGAATCAGTGGATTGGTATTTGCGAGATGAATATGGCTGTAGGAATTAGTGGATTGGTATTTGTAAGATGAATATGGCTGTAGGAATTAGTGGATTGGTATTTGTGAGATGGATATGTCTGTAGGAATTAGTGGATTGGTATTTGCGAGATGAATATGGCTGTAGGAATTAGTGGATTGGTATTTGTGAGATGAATATGTCTGTAGGAATTAGTGGATTGGTATTTGTAAGATGGATATGTCTGTAGGAATTGGTGGATCGGTATTTGCGAGATGAATATGTCTGTAGGAATTAGTGGATTGGTATTTGTGAGATGAATACTAGTATGGCTGTAGGAATTAGTGGATTGGTATTTGTAAGATGGATATATGTCTGTAGGAATTAGTGGATCGGTATTTGTAAGATGAATATATGTCTGTAGGAATTAGTGGATCGGTATTTGCGAGATGAATATGGCTGTAGGAATTAGTGGATTGGTTTTTGTAAGATGAATCTGTCTGTAGGAATTAGTGGATTGGTATTTGTAAGATGAATATGGCTGTAGGAATTAGTGGATTGGTATTTGCGAGATGAATACTAGTATGGCTGTAGGAATTAGTGGATTGGTATTTGTAAGATGGATATATGTCTGTAGGAATTAGTGGATCGGTATTTGTAAGATGGATATATGTCTGTAGGAATTAGTGGATTGGTATTTGCGAGATGAATATGTCTGTAGGAATTAGTGGATTGGTATTTGTAAGATGAATATGGCTGTAGGAATTAGTGGATTGGTATTTGTGAGATGGATATGTCTGTAGGAATTAGTGGATTGGTATTTGCGAGATGAATATGTCTGTAGGAATTAGTGGATTGGTATTTGCGAGATGAATATGGCTGTAGGAATTAGTGGATTGGTATTTGTGAGATGAATATGTCTGTAGGAATTAGTGGATTGGTATTTGCGAGATGAATATGGCTGTAGGAATTAGTGGATTGGTATTTGTGAGATGAATATGGCTGTAGGAATTAGTGGATTGGTATTTGTGAGATGAATATGTCTGTAGGAATCAGTGGATTGGTATTTGCGAGATGAATATGGCTGTAGGAATTAGTGGATTGGTATTTGTAAGATGAATATGGCTGTAGGAATTAGTGGATTGGTATTTGTGAGATGGATATGTCTGGAGGAATTGGTGGATCGGTATTTGCGAGATGAATATGTCTGTAGGAATTAGTGGATTGGTATTTGTAAGATGAATATGTCTGTAGGAATTAGTGGATTGGTATTTGCGAGATGAATACTAGTATGGCTGTAGGAATTAGTGGATTGGTATTTGTAAGATGGATATATGGCTGTAGGAATTAGTGGATTGGTATTTGTAAGATGAATATATGTCTGTAGGAATTAGTGGATCGGTATTTGCGAGATGAATATGGCTGTAGGAATTAGTGGATTGGTATTTGTGAGATGAATATGTCTGTAGGAATTAGTGGATTGGTATTTGCGAGATGAATATGGCTGTAGGAATTAGTGGATTGGTATTTGTGAGATGAATATGGCTGTAGGAATTAGTGGATTGGTATTTGTGAGATGAATATGTCTGTAGGAATCAGTGGATTGGTATTTGCGAGATGAATATGGCTGTAGGAATTAGTGGATTGGTATTTGTAAGATGAATATGGCTGTAGGAATTAGTGGATTGGTATTTGTGAGATGGATATGTCTGGAGGAATTAGTGGATTGGTATTTGCGAGATGAATATGGCTGTAGGAATTAGTGGATTGGTATTTGTAAGATGAATATGTCTGTAGGAATTAGTGGATTGGTATTTGTAAGATGGATATGTCTGTAGGAATTGGTGGATCGGTATTTGCGAGATGAATATGTCTGTAGGAATTAGTGGATTGGTATTTGTAAGATGAATATGTCTGTAGGAATTAGTGGATTGGTATTTGCGAGATGAATACTAGTATGGCTGTAGGAATTAGTGGATTGGTATTTGTAAGATGGATATATGGCTGTAGGAATTAGTGGATTGGTATTTGTAAGATAAATATGTCTGTAGGAACTTGTGGATCGGTATTTGTCAGATAAATATGTCTGTAGGAACTTGTGGATCGGTATTTGTAAGATGAATATGTCTGTAGGAATTAGTGGATCGGTATTTGTAAGATGAATATGGCTGTAGGAATTAGTGGATTGGTATTTGTGAGATGGATATGTCTGTAGGAATTAGTGGATTGGTATTTGCGAGATGAATATGTCTGTAGGAATTAGTGGATTGGTATTTGCGAGATGAATATGGCTGTAGGAATTAGTGGATTGGTATTTGTGAGATGAATATGTCTGAAGGAATTAGTGGATTGGTATTTGCGAGATGAATATGGCTGTAGGAATTAGTGGATTGGTATTTGTGAGATGAATATGGCTGTAGGAATTAGTGGATTGGTATTTGTGAGATGAATATGTCTGTAGGAATCAGTGGATTGGTATTTGCGAGATGAATATGGCTGTAGGAATTAGTGGATTGGTATTTGTAAGATGAATATGGCTGTAGGAATTAGTGGATTGGTATTTGTGAGATGGATATGTCTGGAGGAATTAGTGGATTGGTATTTGCGAGATGAATATGGCTGTAGGAATTAGTGGATTGGTATTTGTGAGATGAATATGTCTGTAGGAATTAGTGGATTGGTATTTGTAAGATGGATATGTCTGTAGGAATTGGTGGATCGGTATTTGCGAGATGAATATGTCTGTAGGAATTAGTGGATTGGTGTTTGTAAGATGAATATGTCTGTAGGAATTAGTGGATTGGTATTTGCGAGATGAATACTAGTATGGCTGTAGGAATTAGTGGATTGGTATTTGTAAGATGGATATATGGCTGTAGGAATTAGTGGATTGGTATTTGTAAGATGAATATATGTCTGTAGGAATTAGTGGATCGGTATTTGTAAGATGAATATGTCTGTAGGAATTAGTGGATTGGTATTTGTAAGATGGATATATGTCTGTAGGAATTAGTGGATTGGTATTTGTAAGATGGATATATGTCTTTAGGAATTAGTGGATTGGTATTTGTAAGATGAATATGTCTGTAGGAATTAGTGGATCGGTATTTGTAAGATAAATATGTCTGTAGGAACTTGTGGATCGGTATTTGTAAGATGAATATGTCTGTAGGAATTAGTGGATCGGTATTTGTAAGATGGATATATGTCTGTAGGAATTAGTGGATTGGTATTTGCGAGATGAATATGTCTGTAGGAATTAGTGGATTGGTATTTGTAAGATGAATATGTCTGTAGGAATTAGTGGATCGGTATTTGTAAGATAAATATGTCTGTAGGAACTTGTGGATCGGTATTTGTAAGATAAATATGTCTGTAGGAATTAGTGGATCGGTATTTGTAAGATAAATATGTCTGTAGGAACTTGTGGATTGGTATTTGTAAGATGAATATGTCTGTAGGAATTAGTGGATCGGTATTTGTAAGATAAATATGTCTGTAGGAACTTGTGGATCGGTATTTGTAAGATAAATATGTCTGTAGGAACTTTTGGATCGGTATTTGTAAGATGAATATGTCTGTAGGAATTAGTGGATTGGTATTTGTGAGATGGATATGTCTGTAGGAATTAGTGGATTGGTATTTGCGAGATGAATATGGCTGTAGGAATTAGTGGATTGGTATTTGCGAGATGAATATGGCTGTAGGAATTAGTGGATTGGTATTTGTGAGATGGATATGTCTGTAGGAATTAGTGGATTGGTATTTGCGAGATGAATATGGCTGTAGGAATTAGTGGATTGGTATTTGTGAGATGAATATGGCTGTAGGAATTAGTGGATTGGTATTTGTGAGATGGATATATGGCTGTAGGAATTAGTGGATTGGTATTTGTAAGATGAATATATGTCTGTAGGAATTAGTGGATCGGTATTTGCGAGATGAATATGGCTGTAGGAATTAGTGGATTGGTATTTGTGAGATGAATATGTCTGTAGGAATTAGTGGATTGGTATTTGCGAGATGAATATGGCTGTAGGAATTAGTGGATTGGTATTTGTGAGATGAATATGGCTGTAGGAATTAGTGGATTGGTGTTTGTGAGATGAATATGTCTGTAGGAATCAGTGGATTGGTATTTGCGAGATGAATATGGCTGTAGGAATTAGTGGATTGGTATTTGTAAGATGAATATGGCTGTAGGAATTAGTGGATTGGTATTTGTGAGATGGATATGTCTGGAGGAATTAGTGGATTGGTATTTGCGAGATGAATATGGCTGTAGGAATTAGTGGATTGGTATTTGTGAGATGAATATGTCTGTAGGAATTAGTGGATTGGTATTTGTAAGATGGATATGTCTGTAGGAATTGGTGGATCGGTATTTGCGAGATGAATATGTCTGTAGGAATTAGTGGATTGGTATTTGTAAGATGAATATGTCTGTAGGAATTAGTGGATTGGTATTTGCGAGATGAATACTAGTATGGCTGTAGGAATTAGTGGATTGGTATTTGTAAGATGGATATATGGCTGTAGGAATTAGTGGATTGGTATTTGTAAGATAAATATGTCTGTAGGAACTTGTGGATCGGTATTTGTAAGATGAATATGTCTGTAGGAATTAGTGGATCGGTATTTGTAAGATGGATATATGTCTGTAGGAATTAGTGGATTGGTATTTGCGAGATGAATATGTCTGTAGGAATTAGTGGATTGGTATTTGTAAGATGAATATGTCTGTAGGAATTAGTGGATCGGTATTTGTAAGATAAATATGTCTGTAGAAACTTGTGGATCGGTATTTGTCAGATAAATATGTCTGTAGGAATTAGTGGATCGGTATTTGTAAGATAAATATGTCTGTAGGAACTTGTGGATTGGTATTTGTAAGATGAATATGTCTGTAGGAATTAGTGGATCGGTATTTGTAAGATAAATATGTCTGTAGGAACTTGTGGATCGGTATTTGTAAGATAAATATGTCTGTAGGAACTTGTGGATCGGTATTTGTAAGATGAATATGTCTGTAGGAATTAGTGGATCGGTATTTGTAAGATGAATATGGCTGTAGGAATTAGTGGATTGGTATTTGTGAGATGGATATGTCTGTAGGAATTAGTGGATTGGTATTTGCGAGATGAATATGTCTGTAGGAATTAGTGGATTGGTATTTGCGAGATGAATATGGCTGTAGGAATTAGTGGATTGGTATTTGTGAGATGAATATGTCTGAAGGAATTAGTGGATTGGTATTTGCGAGATGAATATGGCTGTAGGAATTAGTGGATTGGTATTTGTGAGATGAATATGGCTGTAGGAATTAGTGGATTGGTATTTGTGAGATGAATATGTCTGTAGGAATCAGTGGATTGGTATTTGCGAGATGAATATGGCTGTAGGAATTAGTGGATTGGTATTTGTAAGATGAATATGGCTGTAGGAATTAGTGGATTGGTATTTGTGAGATGGATATGTCTGGAGGAATTAGTGGATTGGTATTTGCGAGATGAATATGGCTGTAGGAATTAGTGGATTGGTATTTGTGAGATGAATATGTCTGTAGGAATTAGTGGATTGGTATTTGTAAGATGGATATGTCTGTAGGAATTGGTGGATCGGTATTTGCGAGATGAATATGTCTGTAGGAATTAGTGGATTGGTGTTTGTAAGATGAATATGTCTGTAGGAATTAGTGGATTGGTATTTGCGAGATGAATACTAGTATGGCTGTAGGAATTAGTGGATTGGTATTTGTAAGATGGATATATGGCTGTAGGAATTAGTGGATTGGTATTTGTAAGATGAATATATGTCTGTAGGAATTAGTGGATCGGTATTTGTAAGATGAATATGTCTGTAGGAATTAGTGGATTGGTATTTGTAAGATGGATATATGTCTGTAGGAATTAGTGGATTGGTATTTGTAAGATGGATATATGTCTTTAGGAATTAGTGGATTGGTATTTGTAAGATGAATATGTCTGTAGGAATTAGTGGATCGGTATTTGTAAGATAAATATGTCTGTAGGAACTTGTGGATCGGTATTTGTAAGATGAATATGTCTGTAGGAATTAGTGGATCGGTATGTGTAAGATGGATATATGTCTGTAGGAATTAGTGGATTGGTATTTGCGAGATGAATATGTCTGTAGGAATTAGTGGATTGGTATTTGTAAGATGAATATGTCTGTAGGAATTAGTGGATCGGTATTTGTAAGATAAATATGTCTGTAGGAACTTGTGGATCGGTATTTGTAAGATAAATATGTCTGTAGGAATTAGTGGATCGGTATTTGTAAGATAAATATGTCTGTAGGAACTTGTGGATTGGTATTTGTAAGATGAATATGTCTGTAGGAATTAGTGGATCGGTATTTGTATGATAAATATGTCTGTAGGAACTTGTGGATCGGTATTTGTAAGATAAATATGTCTGTAGGAACTTTTGGATCGGTATTTGTAAGATGAATATGTCTGTAGGAATTAGTGGATTGGTATTTGTGAGATGGATATGTCTGTAGGAATTAGTGGATTGGTATTTGCGAGATGAATATGGCTGTAGGAATTAGTGGATTGGTATTTGCGAGATGAATATGGCTGTAGGAATTAGTGGATTGGTATTTGTGAGATGGATATGTCTGTAGGAATTAGTGGATTGGTATTTGCGAGATGAATATGGCTGTAGGAATTAGTGGATTGGTATTTGTGAGATGAATATGGCTGTAGGAATTAGTGGATTGGTATTTGTGAGATGAATATGTCTGTAGGAATCAGTGGATTGGTATTTGCGAGATGAATATGGCTGTAGGAATTAGTGGATTGGTATTTGTAAGATGAATATGGCTGTAGGAATTAGTGGATTGGTATTTGTGAGATGGATATGTCTGTAGGAATTAGTGGATTGGTATTTGCGAGATGAATATGGCTGTAGGAATTAGTGGATTGGTATTTGTGAGATGAATATGTCTGTAGGAATTAGTGGATTGGTATTTGTAAGATGGATATGTCTGTAGGAATTGGTGGATCGGTATTTGCGAGATGAATATGTCTGTAGGAATTAGTGGATTGGTATTTGTGAGATGAATACTAGTATGGCTGTAGGAATTAGTGGATTGGTATTTGTAAGATGGATATATGTCTGTAGGAATTAGTGGATCGGTATTTGTAAGATGAATATATGTCTGTAGGAATTAGTGGATCGGTATTTGCGAGATGAATATGTCTGTAGGAATTAGTGGATTGGTATTTGTAAGATGAATATGTCTGTAGGAATTAGTGGATTGGTATTTGCGAGATGAATACTAGTATGGCTGTAGGAATTAGTGGATTGGTATTTGTAAGATGGATATATGGCTGTAGGAATTAGTGGATTGGTATTTGTAAGATAAATATGTCTGTAGGAACTTGTGGATCGGTATTTGTCAGATAAATATGTCTGTAGGAACTTGTGGATCGGTATTTGTAAGATGAATATGTCTGTAGGAATTAGTGGATCGGTATTTGTAAGATGAATATGGCTGTAGGAATTAGTGGATTGGTATTTGTGAGATGGATATGTCTGTAGGAATTAGTGGATTGGTATTTGCGAGATGAATATGTCTGTAGGAATTAGTGGATTGGTATTTGCGAGATGAATATGGCTGTAGGAATTAGTGGATTGGTATTTGTGAGATGAATATGTCTGAAGGAATTAGTGGATTGGTATTTGCGAGATGAATATGGCTGTAGGAATTAGTGGATTGGTATTTGTGAGATGAATATGGCTGTAGGAATTAGTGGATTGGTATTTGTGAGATGAATATGTCTGTAGGAATCAGTGGATTGGTATTTGCGAGATGAATATGGCTGTAGGAATTAGTGGATTGGTATTTGTAAGATGAATATGGCTGTAGGAATTAGTGGATTGGTATTTGTGAGATGGATATGTCTGGAGGAATTAGTGGATTGGTATTTGCGAGATGAATATGGCTGTAGGAATTAGTGGATTGGTATTTGTGAGATGAATATGTCTGTAGGAATTAGTGGATTGGTATTTGTAAGATGGATATGTCTGTAGGAATTGGTGGATCGGTATTTGCGAGATGAATATGTCTGTAGGAATTAGTGGATTGGTGTTTGTAAGATGAATATGTCTGTAGGAATTAGTGGATTGGTATTTGCGAGATGAATACTAGTATGGCTGTAGGAATTAGTGGATTGGTATTTGTAAGATGGATATATGGCTGTAGGAATTAGTGGATTGGTATTTGTAAGATGAATATATGTCTGTAGGAATTAGTGGATCGGTATTTGTAAGATGAATATGTCTGTAGGAATTAGTGGATTGGTATTTGTAAGATGGATATATGTCTGTAGGAATTAGTGGATTGGTATTTGTAAGATGGATATATGTCTTTAGGAATTAGTGGATTGGTATTTGTAAGATGAATATGTCTGTAGGAATTAGTGGATCGGTATTTGTAAGATAAATATGTCTGTAGGAACTTGTGGATCGGTATTTGTAAGATGAATATGTCTGTAGGAATTAGTGGATCGGTATTTGTAAGATGGATATATGTCTGTAGGAATTAGTGGATTGGTATTTGCGAGATGAATATGTCTGTAGGAATTAGTGGATTGGTATTTGTAAGATGAATATGTCTGTAGGAATTAGTGGATCGGTATTTGTAAGATAAATATGTCTGTAGGAACTTGTGGATCGGTATTTGTAAGATAAATATGTCTGTAGGAATTAGTGGATCGGTATTTGTAAGATAAATATGTCTGTAGGAACTTGTGGATTGGTATTTGTAAGATGAATATGTCTGTAGGAATTAGTGGATCGGTATTTGTAAGATAAATATGTCTGTAGGAACTTGTGGATCGGTATTTGTAAGATAAATATGTCTGTAGGAACTTTTGGATCGGTATTTGTAAGATGAATATGTCTGTAGGAATTAGTGGATTGGTATTTGTGAGATGGATATGTCTGTAGGAATTAGTGGATTGGTATTTGCGAGATGAATATGGCTGTAGGAATTAGTGGATTGGTATTTGCGAGATGAATATGGCTGTAGGAATTAGTGGATTGGTATTTGTGAGATGGATATGTCTGTAGGAATTAGTGGATTGGTATTTGCGAGATGAATATGGCTGTAGGAATTAGTGGATTGGTATTTGTGAGATGAATATGGCTGTAGGAATTAGTGGATTGGTATTTGTGAGATGGATATATGGCTGTAGGAATTAGTGGATTGGTATTTGCGAGATGAATATGGCTGTAGGAATTAGTGGATTGGTATTTGTAAGATGAATATGGCTGTAGGAATTAGTGGATTGGTATTTGTGAGATGGATATGTCTGTAGGAATTAGTGGATTGGTATTTGCGAGATGAATATGGCTGTAGGAATTAGTGGATTGGTATTTGTGAGATGAATATGTCTGTAGGAATTAGTGGATTGGTATTTGTAAGATGGATATGTCTGTAGGAATTGGTGGATCGGTATTTGCGAGATGAATATGTCTGTAGGAATTAGTGGATTGGTATTTGTAAGATGAATATGGCTGTAGGAATTAGTGGATTGGTATTTGTGAGATGGATATGTCTGTAGGAATTAGTGGATTGGTATTTGCGAGATGAATATGTCTGTAGGAATTAGTGGATTGGTATTTGCGAGATGAATATGGCTGTAGGAATTAGTGGATTGGTATTTGTGAGATGAATATGTCTGAAGGAATTAGTGGATTGGTATTTGCGAGATGAATATGGCTGTAGGAATTAGTGGATTGGTATTTGTGAGATGAATATGGCTGTAGGAATTAGTGGATTGGTATTTGTGAGATGAATATGTCTGTAGGAATCAGTGGATTGGTATTTGCGAGATGAATATGGCTGTAGGAATTAGTGGATTGGTATTTGTAAGATGAATATGGCTGTAGGAATTAGTGGATTGGTATTTGTGAGATGGATATGTCTGGAGGAATTAGTGGATTGGTATTTGCGAGATGAATATGGCTGTAGGAATTAGTGGATTGGTATTTGTGAGATGAATATGTCTGTAGGAATTAGTGGATTGGTATTTGTAAGATGGATATGTCTGTAGGAATTGGTGGATCGGTATTTGCGAGATGAATATGTCTGTAGGAATTAGTGGATTGGTGTTTGTAAGATGAATATGTCTGTAGGAATTAGTGGATTGGTATTTGCGAGATGAATACTAGTATGGCTGTAGGAATTAGTGGATTGGTATTTGTAAGATGGATATATGGCTGTAGGAATTAGTGGATTGGTATTTGTAAGATGAATATATGTCTGTAGGAATTAGTGGATCGGTATTTGTAAGATGAATATGTCTGTAGGAATTAGTGGATTGGTATTTGTAAGATGGATATATGTCTGTAGGAATTAGTGGATTGGTATTTGTAAGATGGATATATGTCTTTAGGAATTAGTGGATTGGTATTTGTAAGATGAATATGTCTGTAGGAATTAGTGGATCGGTATTTGTAAGATAAATATGTCTGTAGGAACTTGTGGATCGGTATTTGTAAGATGAATATGTCTGTAGGAATTAGTGGATCGGTATTTGTAAGATGGATATATGTCTGTAGGAATTAGTGGATTGGTATTTGCGAGATGAATATGTCTGTAGGAATTAGTGGATTGGTATTTGTAAGATGAATATGTCTGTAGGAATTAGTGGATCGGTATTTGTAAGATAAATATGTCTGTAGGAACTTGTGGATCGGTATTTGTAAGATAAATATGTCTGTAGGAATTAGTGGATCGGTATTTGTAAGATAAATATGTCTGTAGGAACTTGTGGATTGGTATTTGTAAGATGAATATGTCTGTAGGAATTAGTGGATCGGTATTTGTAAGATAAATATGTCTGTAGGAACTTGTGGATCGGTATTTGTAAGATAAATATGTCTGTAGGAACTTTTGGATCGGTATTTGTAAGATGAATATGTCTGTAGGAATTAGTGGATTGGTATTTGTGAGATGGATATGTCTGTAGGAATTAGTGGATTGGTATTTGCGAGATGAATATGGCTGTAGGAATTAGTGGATTGGTATTTGCGAGATGAATATGGCTGTAGGAATTAGTGGATTGGTATTTGTGAGATGGATATGTCTGTAGGAATTAGTGGATTGGTATTTGCGAGATGAATATGGCTGTAGGAATTAGTGGATTGGTATTTGTGAGATGAATATGGCTGTAGGAATTAGTGGATTGGTATTTGTGAGATGGATATATGGCTGTAGGAATTAGTGGATTGGTATTTGTAAGATGAATATATGTCTGTAGGAATTAGTGGATCGGTATTTGCGAGATGAATATGGCTGTAGGAATTAGTGGATTGGTATTTGTGAGATGAATATGTCTGTAGGAATTAGTGGATTGGTATTTGCGAGATGAATATGGCTGTAGGAATTAGTGGATTGGTATTTGTGAGATGAATATGGCTGTAGGAATTAGTGGATTGGTATTTGTGAGATGAATATGTCTGTAGGAATCAGTGGATTGGTATTTGCGAGATGAATATGGCTGTAGGAATTAGTGGATTGGTATTTGTAAGATGAATATGGCTGTAGGAATTAGTGGATTGGTATTTGTGAGATGGATATGTCTGGAGGAATTAGTGGATTGGTATTTGCGAGATGAATATGGCTGTAGGAATTAGTGGATTGGTATTTGTGAGATGAATATGTCTGTAGGAATTAGTGGATTGGTATTTGTAAGATGGATATGTCTGTAGGAATTGGTGGATCGGTATTTGCGAGATGAATATGTCTGTAGGAATTAGTGGATTGGTATTTGTAAGATGAATATGTCTGTAGGAATTAGTGGATTGGTATTTGCGAGATGAATACTAGTATGGCTGTAGGAATTAGTGGATTGGTATTTGTAAGATGGATATATGGCTGTAGGAATTAGTGGATTGGTATTTGTAAGATAAATATGTCTGTAGGAACTTGTGGATCGGTATTTGTAAGATGAATATGTCTGTAGGAATTAGTGGATCGGTATTTGTAAGATGGATATATGTCTGTAGGAATTAGTGGATTGGTATTTGCGAGATGAATATGTCTGTAGGAATTAGTGGATTGGTATTTGTAAGATGAATATGTCTGTAGGAATTAGTGGATCGGTATTTGTAAGATAAATATGTCTGTAGAAACTTGTGGATCGGTATTTGTCAGATAAATATGTCTGTAGGAATTAGTGGATCGGTATTTGTAAGATAAATATGTCTGTAGGAACTTGTGGATTGGTATTTGTAAGATGAATATGTCTGTAGGAATTAGTGGATCGGTATTTGTAAGATAAATATGTCTGTAGGAACTTGTGGATCGGTATTTGTAAGATAAATATGTCTGTAGGAACTTGTGGATCGGTAATTGTAAGATGAATATGTCTGTAGGAATTAGTGGATCGGTATTTGTAAGATGAATATGGCTGTAGGAATTAGTGGATTGGTATTTGTGAGATGGATATGTCTGTAGGAATTAGTGGATTGGTATTTGCGAGATGAATATGTCTGTAGGAATTAGTGGATTGGTATTTGCGAGATGAATATGGCTGTAGGAATTAGTGGATTGGTATTTGTGAGATGAATATGTCTGAAGGAATTAGTGGATTGGTATTTGCGAGATGAATATGGCTGTAGGAATTAGTGGATTGGTATTTGTGAGATGAATATGGCTGTAGGAATTAGTGGATTGGTATTTGTGAGATGAATATGTCTGTAGGAATCAGTGGATTGGTATTTGCGAGATGAATATGGCTGTAGGAATTAGTGGATTGGTATTTGTAAGATGAATATGGCTGTAGGAATTAGTGGATTGGTATTTGTGAGATGGATATGTCTGGAGGAATTAGTGGATTGGTATTTGCGAGATGAATATGGCTGTAGGAATTAGTGGATTGGTATTTGTGAGATGAATATGTCTGTAGGAATTAGTGGATTGGTATTTGTAAGATGGATATGTCTGTAGGAATTGGTGGATCGGTATTCGCGAGATGAATATGTCTGTAGGAATTAGTGGATTGGTGTTTGTAAGATGAATATGTCTGTAGGAATTAGTGGATTGGTATTTGCGAGATGAATACTAGTATGGCTGTAGGAATTAGTGGATTGGTATTTGTAAGATGGATATATGGCTGTAGGAATTAGTGGATTGGTATTTGTAAGATGAATATATGTCTGTAGGAATTAGTGGATCGGTATTTGTAAGATGAATATGTCTGTAGGAATTAGTGGATTGGTATTTGTAAGATGGATATATGTCTGTAGGAATTAGTGGATTGGTATTTGTAAGATGGATATATGTCTTTAGGAATTAGTGGATTGGTATTTGTAAGATGAATATGTCTGTAGGAATTAGTGGATCGGTATTTGTAAGATAAATATGTCTGTAGGAACTTGTGGATCGGTATTTGTAAGATGAATATGTCTGTAGGAATTAGTGGATCGGTATGTGTAAGATGGATATATGTCTGTAGGAATTAGTGGATTGGTATTTGCGAGATGAATATGTCTGTAGGAATTAGTGGATTGGTATTTGTAAGATGAATATGTCTGTAGGAATTAGTGGATCGGTATTTGTAAGATAAATATGTCTGTAGGAACTTGTGGATCGGTATTTGTAAGATAAATATGTCTGTAGGAATTAGTGGATCGGTATTTGTAAGATAAATATGTCTGTAGGAACTTGTGGATTGGTATTTGTAAGATGAATATGTCTGTAGGAATTAGTGGATCGGTATTTGTATGATAAATATGTCTGTAGGAACTTGTGGATCGGTATTTGTAAGATAAATATGTCTGTAGGAACTTTTGGATCGGTATTTGTAAGATGAATATGTCTGTAGGAATTAGTGGATTGGTATTTGTGAGATGGATATGTCTGTAGGAATTAGTGGATTGGTATTTGCGAGATGAATATGGCTGTAGGAATTAGTGGATTGGTATTTGCGAGATGAATATGGCTGTAGGAATTAGTGGATTGGTATTGGTGAGATGGATATGTCTGTAGGAATTAGTGGATTGGTATTTGCGAGATGAATATGGCTGTAGGAATTAGTGGATTGGTATTTGTGAGATGAATATGGCTGTAGGAATTAGTGGATTGGTATTTGTGAGATGAATATGTCTGTAGGAATCAGTGGATTGGTATTTGCGAGATGAATATGGCTGTAGGAATTAGTGGATTGGTATTTGTAAGATGAATATGGCTGTAGGAATTAGTGGATTGGTATTTGTGAGATGGATATGTCTGTAGGAATTAGTGGATTGGTATTTGCGAGATGAATATGGCTGTAGGAATTAGTGGATTGGTATTTGTGAGATGAATATGTCTGTAGGAATTAGTGGATTGGTATTTGTAAGATGGATATGTCTGTAGGAATTGGTGGATCGGTATTTGCGAGATGAATATGTCTGTAGGAATTAGTGGATTGGTATTTGTGAGATGAATACTAGTATGGCTGTAGGAATTAGTGGATTGGTATTTGTAAGATGGATATATGTCTGTAGGAATTAGTGGATCGGTATTTGTAAGATGAATATATGTCTGTAGGAATTAGTGGATCGGTATTTGCGAGATGAATATGTCTGTAGGAATTAGTGGATTGGTATTTGTAAGATGAATATGTCTGTAGGAATTAGTGGATTGGTATTTGCGAGATGAATACTAGTATGGCTGTAGGAATTAGTGGATTGGTATTTGTAAGATGGATATATGGCTGTAGGAATTAGTGGATTGGTATTTGTAAGATAAATATGTCTGTAGGAACTTGTGGATCGGTATTTGTCAGATAAATATGTCTGTAGGAACTTGTGGATCGGTATTTGTAAGATGAATATGTCTGTAGGAATTAGTGGATCGGTATTTGTAAGATGAATATGGCTGTAGGAATTAGTGGATTGGTATTTGTGAGATGGATATGTCTGTAGGAATTAGTGGATTGGTATTTGCGAGATGAATATGTCTGTAGGAATTAGTGGATTGGTATTTGCGAGATGAATATGGCTGTAGGAATTAGTGGATTGGTATTTGTGAGATGAATATGTCTGAAGGAATTAGTGGATTGGTATTTGCGAGATGAATATGGCTGTAGGAATTAGTGGATTGGTATTTGTGAGATGAATATGGCTGTAGGAATTAGTGGATTGGTATTTGTGAGATGAATATGTCTGTAGGAATCAGTGGATTGGTATTTGCGAGATGAATATGGCTGTAGGAATTAGTGGATTGGTATTTGTAAGATGAATATGGCTGTAGGAATTAGTGGATTGGTATTTGTGAGATGGATATGTCTGGAGGAATTAGTGGATTGGTATTTGCGAGATGAATATGGCTGTAGGAATTAGTGGATTGGTATTTGTGAGATGAATATGTCTGTAGGAATTAGTGGATTGGTATTTGTAAGATGGATATGTCTGTAGGAATTGGTGGATCGGTATTTGCGAGATGAATATGTCTGTAGGAATTAGTGGATTGGTGTTTGTAAGATGAATATGTCTGTAGGAATTAGTGGATTGGTATTTGCGAGATGAATACTAGTATGGCTGTAGGAATTAGTGGATTGGTATTTGTAAGATGGATATATGGCTGTAGGAATTAGTGGATTGGTATTTGTAAGATGAATATATGTCTGTAGGAATTAGTGGATCGGTATTTGTAAGATGAATATGTCTGTAGGAATTAGTGGATTGGTATTTGTAAGATGGATATATGTCTGTAGGAATTAGTGGATTGGTATTTGTAAGATGGATATATGTCTTTAGGAATTAGTGGATTGGTATTTGTAAGATGAATATGTCTGTAGGAATTAGTGGATCGGTATTTGTAAGATAAATATGTCTGTAGGAACTTGTGGATCGGTATTTGTAAGATGAATATGTCTGTAGGAATTAGTGGATCGGTATTTGTAAGATGGATATATGTCTGTAGGAATTAGTGGATTGGTATTTGCGAGATGAATATGTCTGTAGGAATTAGTGGATTGGTATTTGTAAGATGAATATGTCTGTAGGAATTAGTGGATCGGTATTTGTAAGATAAATATGTCTGTAGGAACTTGTGGATCGGTATTTGTAAGATAAATATGTCTGTAGGAATTAGTGGATCGGTATTTGTAAGATAAATATGTCTGTAGGAACTTGTGGATTGGTATTTGTAAGATGAATATGTCTGTAGGAATTAGTGGATCGGTATTTGTAAGATAAATATGTCTGTAGGAACTTGTGGATCGGTATTTGTAAGATAAATATGTCTGTAGGAACTTTTGGATCGGTATTTGTAAGATGAATATGTCTGTAGGAATTAGTGGATTGGTATTTGTGAGATGGATATGTCTGTAGGAATTAGTGGATTGGTATTTGCGAGATGAATATGGCTGTAGGAATTAGTGGATTGGTATTTGCGAGATGAATATGGCTGTAGGAATTAGTGGATTGGTATTTGTGAGATGAATATGTCTGAAGGAATTAGTGGATTGGTATTTGCGAGATGAATATGGCTGTAGGAATTAGTGGATTGGTATTTGTGAGATGAATATGGCTGTAGGAATTAGTGGATTGGTATTTGTGAGATGAATATGTCTGTAGGAATCAGTGGATTGGTATTTGCGAGATGAATATGGCTGTAGGAATTAGTGGATTGGTATTTGTAAGATGAATATGGCTGTAGGAATTAGTGGATTGGTATTTGTGAGATGGATATGTCTGTAGGAATTAGTGGATTGGTATTTGCGAAATGAATATGGCTGTAGGAATTAGTGGATTGGTATTTGTGAGATGAATATGTCTGTAGGAATTAGTGGATTGGTATTTGTAAGATGGATATGTCTGTAGGAATTGGTGGATCGGTATTTGCGAGATGAATATGTCTGTAGGAATTAGTGGATTGGTATTTGTGAGATGAATACTAGTATGGCTGTAGGAATTAGTGGATTGGTATTTGTAAGATGGATATATGTCTGTAGGAATTAGTGGATCGGTATTTGTAAGATGAATATATGTCTGTAGGAATTAGTGGATCGGTATTTGCGAGATGAATATGGCTGTAGGAATTAGTGGATTGGTATGTGTAAGATGAATCTGTCTGTAGGAATGAGTGGATTGGTATTTGTAAGATGAATATGGCTGTAGGAATTAGTGGATTGGTATTTGCGAGATGAATACTAGTATGGCTGTAGGAATTAGTGGATTGGCATTTGTAAGATGGATATATGTCTGTAGGAATTAGTGGATCGGTATTTGTAAGATGGATATATGTCTGTAGGAATTAGTGGATTGGTATTTGCGAGATGAATATGTCTGTAGGAATTAGTGGATTGGTATTTGTAAGATGAATATGGCTGTAGGAATTAGTGGATTGGTATTTGTGAGATGGATATGTCTGTAGGAATTAGTGGATTGGTATTTGCGAGATGAATATGTCTGTAGGAATTAGTGGATTGGTATTTGCGAGATGAATATGGCTGTAGGAATTAGTGGATTGGTATTTGTGAGATGAATATGTCTGTAGGAATTAGTGGATTGGTATTTGCGAGATGAATATGGCTGTAGGAATTAGTGGATTGGTATTTGTGAGATGAATATGGCTGTAGGAATCAGTGGATTGGTATTTGCGAGATGAATATGGCTGTAGGAATTAGTGGATTGGTATTTGTAAGATGAATATGGCTGTAGGAATTAGTGGATTGGTATTTGTGAGATGGATATGTCTGGAGGAATTGGTGGATCGGTATTTGCGAGATGAATATGTCTGTAGGAATTAGTGGATTGGTATTTGTAAGATGAATATGTCTGTAGGAATTAGTGGATTGGTATTTGTAAGATGGATATGTCTGTAGGAATTGGTGGATCGGTATTTGCGAGATGAATATGTCTGTAGGAATTAGTGGATTGGTATTTGTGAGATGAATACTAGTATGGCTGTAGGAATTAGTGGATTGGTATTTGTAAGATGGATATATGGCTGTAGGAATTAGTGGATCGGTATTTGTAAGATGAATATATGTCTGTAGGAATTAGTGGATCGGTATTTGCGAGATGAATATGGCTGTAGGAATTTGTGGATTGGTATTTGTAAGATGAATCTGTCTGTAGGAATTAGTGGATTGGTATTTGTAAGATGAATATGGCTGTAGGAATTAGTGGATTGGTATTTGCGAGATGAATACTAGTATGGCTGTAGGAATTAGTGGATTGGTATTTGTAAGATGGATATATGTCTGTAGGAATTAGTGGATCGGTATTTGTAAGATGAATATATGTCTATAGGAATTAGTGGATTGGTATTTGTAAGATGGATATATGTCTGTAGGAATTTGTGGATTGGTATTTGTAAGATGAATATGTCTGTAGGAATTAGTGGATTGGTATTTGTAAGATGGATATATGTCTGTAGGAATTAGTGGATTGGTATTTGTGAGATGAATACTAGTATGGCTGTAGGAATTAGTGGATTGTTATTTGTGAGATGAATACTAGTATGGCTGTAGGAATTAGTGGATTGGTATTTGTAAGATGGATATATGTCTGTAGGAATTAGTGGATCGGTATTTGTCAGATGAATATATGTCTGTAGGAATTAGTGGATCGGTATTTGCGAGATGAATATGGCTGTAGGAATTAGTGGATTGGTATTTGTAAGATGAATCTGTCTCTAGGAATTAGTGGATTGGTATTTGCGAGATGAATACTAGTATGGCTGTAGGAATTAGTGGATTGGTATTTGTAAGATGGATATATGTCTGTAGGAATTAGTGGATTGGTATTTGTAAGATGAATATGTCTGTAGGAATTAGTGGATTGGTATTTGTAAGATGGATATGTCTGTAGGAATTAGTGGATTGGTATTTGCGAGATGAATACTAGTATGGCTGTAGGAATTAGTGGATTGGTATTTGTAAGATGAATATGTCTGTAGGAATTAGTGGATTGGTATTTGTAAGATGATTATATGTCTGTAGGAATTAGTGGATTGGTATTTGTAAGATGAATATGTCTGTAGGAATTAGTGGATTGGTATTTGTAAGATGGATATATGTCTGTAAGAATAAGTGGATTGGTATTTGTAAGATGAATATGTCTGTAGGAATTAGTGGATTGGTATTTGTAAGATGAATATGTCTGTAGGAATTAGTGGATTGGTATTTGTAAGATGAATATGTCTGTAAGAATTAGTGGATTGGTATTTGTAAGATGGATATATGTCTGTAGGAATTAGTGGATTGGTATTTGTAAGATGAATATGTCTGTAGGAATTAGTGGATTGGTATTTGTAAGATGGATATATGTCTGTAAGAATTAGTGGATTGGTATTTGTAAGATGAATATGTCTGTAAGAATTAGTGGATTGGTATTTGTAAGATGAATATGTCTGTAAGAATTAGTGGATTGGTATTTGTAAGATGAATATGTCTGTAGGAATTAGTGGATTGGTATTTGTAAGATGGATATATGTCTGTAGGAATTAGTGGATTGGTATTTGTAAGATGAATATGTCTGTAGGAATTAGTGGATTGGTATTTGTAAGATGGATATATGTCTGTAAGAATTAGTGGATTGGTATTTGTAAGATGAATATGTCTGTAGGAATTAGTGGATCGGTATTTGTAAGATAAATATGTCTGTAGGAACTTGTGGATCGGTATTTGTAAGATGAATATGTCTGTAGGAATTAGTGGATCGGTATTTGTCAGATGGATATATGTCTGTAGGAATTAGTGGATTGGTATTTGCGAGATGAATATGTCTGTAGAAATTAGTGGATTGGTATTTGTAAGATGAATATGGCTGTAGGAATTAGTGGATTGGTATTTGTGAGATGGATATGTCTGTAGGAATTAGTGGATTGGTATTTGCGAGATGAATATGGCTGTAGGAATTAGTGGATTGGTATTTGCGACATGAATATGGCTGTAGGAATTAGTGGATTGGTATTTGTGAGATGAATATGTCTGTAGGAATTAGTGGATTGGTATTTGCGAGATGAATATGGCTGTAGGAATTAGTGGATTGGTATTTGTGAGATGAATATGGCTGTAGGAATTAGTGGATTGGTATTTGTGAGATGAATATGTCTGTAGGAATCAGTGGATTGGTATTTGCGAGATGAATATGGCTGTAGGAATTAGTGGATTGGTATTTGTAAGATGAATATGGCTGTAGGAATTAGTGGATTGGTATTTGTGAGATGGATATGTCTGTAGGAATTAGTGGATTGGTATTTGCGAGATGAATATGGCTGTAGGAATTAGTGGATTGGTATTTGTGAGATGAATATGTCTGTAGGAATTAGTGGATTGGTATTTGTAAGATGGATATGTCTGTAGGAATTGGTGGATCGGTATTTGCGAGATGAATATGTCTGTAGGAATTAGTGGATTGGTATTTGTGAGATGAATACTAGTATGGCTGTAGGAATTAGTGGATTGGTATTTGTAAGATGGATATATGTCTGTAGGAATTAGTGGATCGGTATTTGTAAGATGAATATATGTCTGTAGGAATTAGTGGATAGGTATTTGCGAGATGAATATGGCTGTAGGAATTAGTGGATTGGTATTTGTAAGATGAATCTGTCTGTAGGAATTAGTGGATTGGTATTTGTAAGATGAATATGGCTGTAGGAATTAGTGGATTGGTATTTGCGAGATGAATACTAGTATGGCTGTAGGAATTAGTGGATTGGTATTTGTAAGATGGATATATGTCTGTAGGAATTAGTGGATCGGTATTTGTAAGATGGATATATGTCTGTAGGAATTAGTGGATTGGTATTTGCGAGATGAATATGTCTGTAGGAATTAGTGGATTGGTATTTGTAAGATGAATATGGCTGTAGGAATTAGTGGATTGGTATTTGTGAGATGGATATGTCTGTAGGAATTAGTGGATTGGTATTTGCGAGATGAATATGTCTGTAGGAATTAGTGGATTGGTATTTGCGAGATGAATATGGCTGTAGGAATTAGTGGATTGGTATTTGTGAGATGAATATGTCTGTAGGAATTAGTGGATTGGTATTTGCGAGATGAATATGGCTGTAGGAATTAGTGGATTAGTATTTGTGAGATGAATATGGCTGTAGGAATTAGTGGATTGGTATTTGTAAGATGAATATGTCTGTAGGAATTAGTGGATTGGTATTTGTAAGATGGATATGTCTGTAGGAATTGGTGGATCGGTATTTGCGAGATGAATATGTCTGTAGGAATTAGTGGATTGGTATTTGTGAGATGAATACTAGTATGGCTGTAGGAATTAGTGGATTGGTATTTGTAAGATGGATATATGGCTGTAGGAATTAGTGGATCGGTATTTGTAAGATGAATATATGTCTGTAGGAATTAGTGGATCGGTATTTGCGAGATGAATATGGCTGTAGGAATTAGTGGATTGGTATTTGTAAGATGAATCTGTCTGTAGGAATTAGTGGATTGGTATTTGTAAGATGAATATGGCTGTAGGAATTAGTGGATTGGTATTTGCGAGATGAATACTAGTATGGCTGTAGGAATTAGTGGATTGGTATTTGTAAGATGGATATATGTCTGTAGGAATTAGTGGATCGGTATTTGTAAGATGAATATATGTCTATAGGAATTAGTGGATTGGTATTTGTAAGATGGATATATGTCTGTAGGAATTTGTGGATTGGTATTTGTAAGATGAATATGTCTGTAGGAATTAGTGGATTGGTATTTGTAAGATGGATATATGTCTGTAGGAATTAGTGGATTGGTATTTGTGAGATGAATACTAGTATGGCTGTAGGAATTAGTGGATTGTTATTTGTGAGATGAATACTAGTATGGCTGTAGGAATTAGTGGATTGGTATTTGTAAGATGGATATATGTCTGTAGGAATTAGTGGATCGGTATTTGTCAGATGAATATATGTCTGTTGGAATTAGTGGATCGGTATTTGCGAGATGAATATGGCTGTAGGAATTAGTGGATTGGTATTTGTAAGATGAATCTGTCTCTAGGAATTAGTGGATTGGTATTTGCGAGATGAATACTAGTATGGCTGTAGGAATTAGTGGATTGGTATTTGTAAGATGGATATATGTCTGTAGGAATTAGTGGATTGGTATTTGTAAGATGAATATGTCTGTAGGAATTAGTGGATTGGTATTTGTAAGATGGATATGTCTGTAGGAATTAGTGGATTGGTATTTGCGAGATGAATACTAGTATGGCTGTAGGAATTATTGGATTGGTATTTGTAAGATGAATATGTCTGTAGGAATTAGTGGATTGGTATTTGTAAGATGATTATATGTCTGTAGGAATTAGTGGATTGGTATTTGTAAGATGAATATGTCTGTAGGAATTAGTGGATTGGTATTTGTAAGATGGATATATGTCTGTAAGAATAAGTGGATTGGTATTTGTAAGATGAATATGTCTGTAGGAATTAGTGGATTGGTATTTGTAAGATGAATATGTCTGTAGGAATTAGTGGATTGGTATTTGTAAGATGAATATGTCTGTAAGAATTAGTGGATTGGTATTTGTAAGATGGATATATGTCTGTAGGAATTAGTGGATTGGTATTTGTAAGATGAATATGTCTGTAGGAATTAGTGGATTGGTATTTGTAAGATGGATATATGTCTGTAAGAATTAGTGGATTGGTATTTGTAAGATGAATATGTCTGTAAGAATTAGTGGATTGGTATTTGTAAGATGAATATGTCTGTAAGAATTAGTGGATTGGTATTTGTAAGATGAATATGTCTGTAGGAATTAGTGGATTGGTATTTGTAAGATGGATATATGTCTGTAGGAATTAGTGGATTGGTATTTGTAAGATGAATATGTCTGTAGGAATTAGTGGATTGGTATTTGTAAGATGGATATATGTCTGTAAGAATTAGTGGATTGGTATTTGTAAGATGAATATGTCTGTAGGAATTAGTGGATCGGTATTTGTAATATAAATATGTCTGTAGGAACTTGTGGATCGGTATTTGTAAGATGAATATGTCTGTAGGAATTAGTGGATCGGTATTTGTCAGATGGATATATGTCTGTAGGAATAAGTGGATTGGTATTTGCGAGATGAATATGTCTGTAGAAATTAGTGGATTGGTATTTGTAAGATGAATATGGCTGTAGGAATTAGTGGATTGGTATTTGTGAGATGGATATGTCTGTAGGAATTAGTGGATTGGTATTTGCGAGATGAATATGGCTGTAGGAATTAGTGGATTGGTATTTGCGAGATGAATATGGCTGTAGGAATTAGTGGATTGGTATTTGTGAGATGAATATGTCTGTAGGAATTAGTGGATTGGTATTTGCGAGATGAATATGGCTGTAGGAATTAGTGGATTGGTATTTGTGAGATGAATATGGCTGTAGGAATTAGTGGATTGGTATTTGTGAGATGAATATGTCTGTAGGAATCAGTGGATTGGTATTTGCGAGATGAATATGGCTGTAGGAATTAGTGGATTGGTATTTGTAAGATGGATATATGTCTGTAGGAATTAGTGGATCGGTATTTGTAAGATGGATATATGTCTGTAGGAATTAGTGGATTGGTATTTGCGAGATGAATATGTCTGTAGGAATTAGTGGATTGGTATTTGTAAGATGAATATGGCTGTAGGAATTAGTGGATTGGTATTTGTGAGATGGATATGTCTGTAGGAATTAGTGGATTGGTATTTGCGAGATGAATATGTCTGTAGGAATTAGTGGATTGGTATTTGCGAGATGAATATGGCTGTAGGAATTAGTGGATTGGTATTTGTGAGATGAATATGTCTGTAGGAATTAGTGGATTGGTATTTGCGAGATGAATATGGCTGTAGGAATTAGTGGATTAGTATTTGTGAGATGAATATGGCTGTAGGAATTAGTGGATTGGTATTTGTAAGATGAATATGTCTGTAGGAATTAGTGGATTGGTATTTGTAAGATGGATATGTCTGTAGGAATTGGTGGATCGGTATTTGCGAGATGAATATGTCTGTAGGAATTAGTGGATTGGTATTTGTGAGATGAATACTAGTATGGCTGTAGGAATTAGTGGATTGGTATTTGTAAGATGGATATATGGCTGTAGGAATTAGTGGATCGGTATTTGTAAGATGAATATATGTCTGTAGGAATTAGTGGATCGGTATTTGCGAGATGAATATGGCTGTAGGAATTAGTGGATTGGTATTTGTAAGATGAATCTGTCTGTAGGAATTAGTGGATTGGTATTTGTAAGATGAATATGGCTGTAGGAATTAGTGGATTGGTATTTGCGAGATGAATACTAGTATGGCTGTAGGAATTAGTGGATTGGTATTTGTAAGATGGATATATGTCTGTAGGAATTAGTGGATCGGTATTTGTAAGATGAATATATGTCTATAGGAATTAGTGGATTGGTATTTGTAAGATGGATATATGTCTGTAGGAATTTGTGGATTGGTATTTGTAAGATGAATATGTCTGTAGGAATTAGTGGATTGGTATTTGTAAGATGGATATATGTCTGTAGGAATTAGTGGATTGGTATTTGTGAGATGAATACTAGTATGGCTGTAGGAATTAGTGGATTGTTATTTGTGAGATGAATACTAGTATGGCTGTAGGAATTAGTGGATTGGTATTTGTAAGATGGATATATGTCTGTAGGAATTAGTGGATCGGTATTTGTCAGATGAATATATGTCTGTTGGAATTAGTGGATCGGTATTTGCGAGATGAATATGGCTGTAGGAATTAGTGGATTGGTATTTGTAAGATGAATCTGTCTCTAGGAATTAGTGGATTGGTATTTGCGAGATGAATACTAGTATGGCTGTAGGAATTAGTGGATTGGTATTTGTAAGATGGATATATGTCTGTAGGAATTAGTGGATTGGTATTTGTAAGATGAATATGTCTGTAGGAATTAGTGGATTGGTATTTGTAAGATGGATATGTCTGTAGGAATTAGTGGATTGGTATTTGCGAGATGAATACTAGTATGGCTGTAGGAATTATTGGATTGGTATTTGTAAGATGAATATGTCTGTAGGAATTAGTGGATTGGTATTTGTAAGATGATTATATGTCTGTAGGAATTAGTGGATTGGTATTTGTAAGATGAATATGTCTGTAGGAATTAGTGGATTGGTATTTGTAAGATGGATATATGTCTGTAAGAATAAGTGGATTGGTATTTGTAAGATGAATATGTCTGTAGGAATTAGTGGATTGGTATTTGTAAGATGAATATGTCTGTAGGAATTAGTGGATTGGTATTTGTAAGATGAATATGTCTGTAAGAATTAGTGGATTGGTATTTGTAAGATGGATATATGTCTGTAGGAATTAGTGGATTGGTATTTGTAAGATGAATATGTCTGTAGGAATTAGTGGATTGGTATTTGTAAGATGGATATATGTCTGTAAGAATTAGTGGATTGGTATTTGTAAGATGAATATGTCTGTAAGAATTAGTGGATTGGTATTTGTAAGATGAATATGTCTGTAAGAATTAGTGGATTGGTATTTGTAAGATGAATATGTCTGTAGGAATTAGTGGATTGGTATTTGTAAGATGGATATATGTCTGTAGGAATTAGTGGATTGGTATTTGTAAGATGAATATGTCTGTAGGAATTAGTGGATTGGTATTTGTAAGATGGATATATGTCTGTAAGAATTAGTGGATTGGTATTTGTAAGATGAATATGTCTGTAGGAATTAGTGGATCGGAATTTGTAATATAAATATGTCTGTAGGAACTTGTGGATCGGTATTTGTAAGATGAATATGTCTGTAGGAATTAGTGGATCGGTATTTGTCAGATGGATATATGTCTGTAGGAATAAGTGGATTGGTATTTGCGAGATGAATATGTCTGTAGAAATTAGTGGATTGGTATTTGTAAGATGAATATGGCTGTAGGAATTAGTGGATTGGTATTTGTGAGATGGATATGTCTGTAGGAATTAGTGGATTGGTATTTGCGAGATGAATATGGCTGTAGGAATTAGTGGATTGGTATTTGCGAGATGAATATGGCTGTAGGAATTAGTGGATTGGTATTTGTGAGATGAATATGTCTGTAGGAATTAGTGGATTGGTATTTGCGAGATGAATATGGCTGTAGGAATTAGTGGATTGGTATTTGTGAGATGAATATGGCTGTAGGAATTAGTGGATTGGTATTTGTGAGATGAATATGTCTGTAGGAATCAGTGGATTGGTATTTGCGAGATGAATATGGCTGTAGGAATTAGTGGATTGGTATTTGTAAGATGAATATGGCTGTAGGAATTAGTGGATTGGTATTTGTGAGATGGATATGTCTGTAGGAATTAGTGGATTGGTATTTGCGAGATGAATATGGCTGTAGGAATTAGTGGATTGGTATTTGTGAGATGAATATGTCTGTAGGAATTAGTGGATTGGTATTTGTAAGATGGATATGTCTGTAGGAATTGGTGGATCGGTATTTGCGAGATGAATATGTCTGTAGGAATTAGTGGATTGGTATTTGTGAGATGAATACTAGTATGGCTGTAGGAATTAGTGGATTGGTATTTGTAAGATGGATATATGTCTGTAGGAATTAGTGGATCGGTATTTGTAAGATGAATATATGTCTGTAGGAATTAGTGGATAGGTATTTGCGAGATGAATATGGCTGTAGGAATTAGTGGATTGGTATTTGTAAGATGAATCTGTCTGTAGGAATTAGTGGATTGGTATTTGTAAGATGAATATGGCTGTAGGAATTAGTGGATTGGTATTTGCGAGATGAATACTAGTATGGCTGTAGGAATTAGTGGATTGGTATTTGTAAGATGGATATATGTCTGTAGGAATTAGTGGATCGGTATTTATAAGATGGATATATGTCTGTAGGAATTAGTGGATTGGTATTTGCGAGATGAATATGTCTGTAGGAATTAGTGGATTGGTATTTGTAAGATGAATATGGCTGTAGGAATTAGTGGATTGGTATTTGTGAGATGGATATGTCTGTAGGAATTAGTGGATTGGTATTTGCGAGATGAATATGTCTGTAGGAATTAGTGGATTGGTATTTGCGAGATGAATATGGCTGTAGGAATTAGTGGATTGGTATTTGTGAGATGAATATGTCTGTAGGAATTAGTGGATTGGTATTTGCGAGATGAATATGGCTGTAGGAATTAGTGGATTAGTATTTGTGAGATGAATATGGCTGTAGGAATTAGTGGATTGGTATTTGTGAGATGAATATGTCTGTAGGAATCAGTTGATTGGTATTTGCGAGATGAATATGGCTGTAGGAATTAGTGGATTGGTATTTGTAAGATGAATATGGCTGTAGGAATTAGTGGATTGGTATTTGTGAGATGGATATGTCTGGAGGAATTGGTGGATCGGTATTTGCGAGATGAATATGTCTGTAGGAATTAGTGGATTGGTATTTGTAAGATGAATATGTCTGTACGAATTAGTGGATTGGTATTTGCGAGATGAATACTAGTATGGCTGTAGGAATTAGTGGATTGGTATTTGTAAGATGGATATATGGCTGTAGGAATTAGTGGATTGGTATTTGTAAGATGAATATATGTCTGTAGGAATTAGTGGATTGGTATTTGCGAGATGAATATGGCTGTAGGAATTAGTGGATTGGTATTTGTGAGATGAATATGTCTGTAGGAATTAGTGGATTGGTATTTGCGAGATGAATATGGCTGTAGGAATTAGTGGATTGGTATTTGTGAGATGAATATGGCTGTAGGAATTAGTGGATTGGTATTTGTGAGATGAATATGTCTGTAGGAATCAGTGGATTGGTATTTGCGAGATGAATATGGCTGTAGGAATTAGTGGATTGGTATTTGTAAGATGAATATGGCTGTAGGAATTAGTGGATTGGTATTTGTGAGATGGATATGTCTGGAGGAATTAGTGGATTGGTATTTGCGAGATGAATATGGCTGTAGGAATTAGTGGATTGGTATTTGTGAGATGAATATGTCTGTAGGAATTAGTGGATTGGTATTTGTAAGATGGATATGTCTGTAGGAATTGGTGGATCGGTATTTGCGAGATGAATATGTCTGTAGGAATTAGTGGATTGGTATTTGTAAGATGAATATGTCTGTAGGAATTAGTGGATTGGTATTTGCGAGATGAATACTAGTATGGCTGTAGGAATTAGTGGATTGGTATTTGTAAGATGGATATATGGCTGTAGGAATTAGTGGATTGGTATTTGTAAGATAAATATGTCTGTAGGAACTTGTGGATCGGTATTTGTAAGATGAATATGTCTGTAGGAATTAGTGGATCGGTATTTGTAAGATGGATATATGTCTGTAGGAATTAGTGGATTGGTATTTGCGAGATGAATATGTCTGTAGGAATTAGTGGATTGGTATTTGTAAGATGAATATGTCTGTAGGAATTAGTGGATCGGTATTTGTCAGATAAATATGTCTGTAGGAACTTGTGGATCGGTATTTGTAAGATAAATATGTCTGTAGGAATTAGTGGATCGGTATTTGTAAGATAAATATGTCTGTAGGAACTTGTGGATTGGTATTTGTAAGATGAATATGTCTGTAGGAATTAGTGGATCGGTATTTGTAAGATAAATATGTCTGTAGGAATTAGTGGATTGGTATTTGTAAGATGGATATGTCTGTAGGAATTGGTGGATCGGTGTTTGCGAGATGAATATGTCTGTAGGAATTAGTGGATTGGTGTTTGTAAGATGAATATGTCTGTAGGAATTAGTGGATTGGTATTTGCGAGATGAATACTAGTATGGCTGTAGGAATTAGTGGATTGGTATTTGTAAGATGGATATATGGCTGTAGGAATTAGTGGATTGGTATTTGTAAGATGAATATATGTCTGTAGGAATTAGTGGATCGGTATTTGTAAGATGAATATGTCTGTAGGAATTAGTGGATTGGTATTTGTAAGATGGATATATGTCTGTAGGAATTAGTGGATTGGTATTTGTAAGATGGATATATGTCTTTAGGAATTAGTGGATTGGTATTTGTAAGATGAATATGTCTGTAGGAATTAGTGGATCGGTATTTGTAAGATAAATATGTCTGTAGGAACTTGTGGATCGGTATTTGTAAGATGAATATGTCTGTAGGAATTAGTGGATCGGTATTTGTAAGATGGATATATGTCTGTAGGAATTAGTGGATTGGTATTTGCGAGATGAATATGTCTGTAGGAATTAGTGGATTGGTATTTGTAAGATGAATATGTCTGTAGGAATTAGTGGATCGGTATTTGTAAGATAAATATGTCTGTAGGAACTTGTGGATCGGTATTTGTAAGATAAATATGTCTGTAGGAATTAGTGGATCGGTATTTGTAAGATAAATATGTCTGTAGGAACTTGTGGATTGGTATTTGTAAGATGAATATGTCTGTAGGAATTAGTGGATCGGTATTTGTAAGATAAATATGTCTGTAGGAACTTGTGGATCGGTATTTGTAAGATAAATATGTCTGTAGGAACTTTTGGATCGGTATTTGTAAGATGAATATGTCTGTAGGAATTAGTGGATTGGTATTTGTGAGATGAATATGTCTGTAGGAATCAGTGGATTGGTATTTGCGAGATGAATATGGCTGTAGGAATTAGTGGATTGGTATTTGTAAGATGAATATGGCTGTAGGAATTAGTGGATTGGTATTTGTGAGATGGATATGTCTGGAGGAATTGGTGGATCGGTATTTGCGAGATGAATATGTCTGTAGGAATTAGTGGATTGGTATTTGTAAGATGAATATGTCTGTAGGAATTAGTGGATTGGTATTTGCGAGATGAATACTAGTATGGCTGTAGGAATTAGTGGATTGGTATTTGTAAGATGGATATATGGCTGTAGGAATTAGTGGATTGGTATTTGTAAGATGAATATATGTCTGTAGGAATTAGTGGATCGGTATTTGCGAGATGAATATGGCTGTAGGAATTAGTGGATTGGTATTTGTGAGATGAATATGTCTGTAGGAATTAGTGGATTGGTATTTGCGAGATGAATATGGCTGTAGGAATTAGTGGATTGGTATTTGTGAGATGAATATGGCTGTAGGAATTAGTGGATTGGTATTTGTGAGATGAATATGTCTGTAGGAATCAGTGGATTGGTATTTGCGAGATGAATATGGCTGTAGGAATTAGTGGATTGGTATTTGTAAGATGAATATGGCTGTAGGAATTAGTGGATTGGTATTTGTGAGATGGATATGTCTGGAGGAATTAGTGGATTGGTATTTGCGAGATGAATATGGCTGTAGGAATTAGTGGATTGGTATTTGTGAGATGAATATGTCTGTAGGAATTAGTGGATTGGTATTTGTAAGATGGATATGTCTGTAGGAATTGGTGGATCGGTATTTGCGAGATGAATATGTCTGTAGGAATTAGTGGATTGGTATTTGTAAGATGAATATGTCTGTAGGAATTAGTGGATTGGTATTTGCGAGATGAATACTAGTATGGCTGTAGGAATTAGTGGATTGGTATTTGTAAGATGGATATATGGCTGTAGGAATTAGTGGATTGGTATTTGTAAGATAAATATGTCTGTAGGAACTTGTGGATCGGTATTTGTAAGATGAATATGTCTGTAGGAATTAGTGGATCGGTATTTGTAAGATGGATATATGTCTGTAGGAATTAGTGGATTGGTATTTGCGAGATGAATATGTCTGTAGGAATTAGTGGATTGGTATTTGTAAGATGAATATGTCTGTAGGAATTAGTGGATCGGTATTTGTCAGATAAATATGTCTGTAGGAACTTGTGGATCGGTATTTGTAAGATAAATATGTCTGTAGGAATTAGTGGATCGGTATTTGTAAGATAAATATGTCTCTAGGAACTTGTGGATTGGTATTTGTAAGATGAATATGTCTGTAGGAATTAGTGGATCGGTATTTGTAAGATAAATATGTCTGTAGGAATTAGTGGATTGGTATTTGTAAGATGGATATGTCTGTAGGAATTGGTGGATCGGTATTTGCGAGATGAATATGTCTGTAGGAATTAGTGGATTGGTGTTTGTAAGATGAATATGTCTGTAGGAATTAGTGGATTGGTATTTGCGAGATGAATACTAGTATGGCTGTAGGAATTAGTGGATTGGTATTTGTAAGATGGATATATGGCTGTAGGAATTAGTGGATTGGTATTTTTAAGATGAATATATGTCTGTAGGAATTAGTGGATCGGTATTTGTAAGATGAATATGTCTGTAGGAATTAGTGGATTGGTATTTGTAAGATGGATATATGTCTGTAGGAATTAGTGGATTGGTATTTGTAAGATGGATATATGTCTTTAGGAATTAGTGGATTGGTATTTGTAAGATGAATATGTCTGTAGGAATTAGTGGATCGGTATTTGTAAGATAAATATGTCTGTAGGAACTTGTGGATCGGTATTTGTAAGATGAATATGTCTGTAGGAATTAGTGGATCGGTATTTGTAAGATGGATATATGTCTGTAGGAATTAGTGGATTGGTATTTGCGAGATGAATATGTCTGTAGGAATTAGTGGATTGGTATTTGTAAGATGAATATGTCTGTAGGAATTAGTGGATCGGTATTTGTAAGATAAATATGTCTGTAGGAACTTGTGGATCGGTATTTGTAAGATAAATATGTCTGTAGGAATTAGTGGATCGGTATTTGTAAGATAAATATGTCTGTAGGAACTTGTGGATTGGTATTTGTAAGATGAATATGTCTGTAGGAATTAGTGGATCGGTATTTGTAAGATAAATATGTCTGTAGGAACTTGTGGATCGGTATTTGTAAGATAAATATGTCTGTAGGAACTTTTGGATCGGTATTTGTAAGATGAATATGTCTGTAGGAATTAGTGGATTGGTATTTGTGAGATGGATATGTCTGTAGGAATTAGTGGATTGGTATTTGCGAGATGAATATGGCTGTAGGAATTAGTGGATTGGTATTTGCGAGATGAATATGGCTGTAGGAATTAGTGGATTGGTATTTATGAGATGAATATGTCTGTAGGAATTAGTGGATTGGTATTTGCGAGATGAATATGGCTGTAGGAATTAGTGGATTGGTATTTGTGAGATGAATATGGCTGTAGGAATTAGTGGATTGGTATTTGTGAGATGAATATGTCTGTAGGAATCAGTGGATTGGTATTTGCGAGATGAATATGGCTGTAGGAATTAGTGGATTGGTATTTGTAACATGAATATGGCTGTAGGAATTAGTGGATTGGTATTTGTGAGATGGATATGTCTGTAGGAATTAGTGGATTGGTATTTGCGAGATGAATATGGCTGTAGGAATTAGTGGATTGGTATTTGTGAGATGAATATGTCTGTAGGAATTAGTGGATTGGTATTTGTAAGATGGATATGTCTGTAGGAATTGGTGGATCGGTATTTGCGAGATGAATATGTCTGTAGGAATTAGTGGATTGGTGTTTGTGAGATGAATACTAGTATGGCTGTAGGAATTAGTGGATTGGTATTTGTAAGATGGATATATGTCTGTAGGAATTAGTGGATCGGTATTTGTAAGATGAATATATGTCTGTAGGAATTAGTGGATCGGTATTTGCGAGATGAATATGGCTGTAGGAATTAGTGGATTGGTATTTGTAAGATGAATCTGTCTGTAGGAATTAGTGGATTGGTATTTGTAAGATGAATATGGCTGTAGGAATTAGTGGATTGGTATTTGCGAGATGAATACTAGTATGGCTGTAGGAATTAGTGGATTGGTATTTGTAAGATGGATATATGTCTGTAGGAATTAGTGGATCGGTATTTGTAAGATGGATATATGTCTGTAGGAATTAGTGGATTGGTATTTGCGAGATGAATATGTCTGTAGGAATTAGTGGATTGGTATTTGTAAGATGAATATGGCTGTAGGAATTAGTGGATTGGTATTTGTGAGATGGATATGTCTGTAGGAATTAGTGGATTGGTATTTGCGAGATGAATATGTCTGTAGGAATTAGTGGATTGGTATTTGCGAGATGAATATGGCTGTAGGAATTAGTGGATTGGTATTTGTGAGATGAATATGTCTGTAGGAATTAGTGGATTGGTATTTGCGAGATGAATATGGCTGTAGGAATTAGTGGATTGGTATTTGTGAGATGAATATGGCTGTAGGAATTAGTGGATTGGTATTTGTGAGATGAATATGTCTGTAGGAATCAGTGGATTGGTATTTGCGAGATGAATATGGCTGTAGGAATTAGTGGATTGGTATTTGTAAGATGAATATGGCTGTAGGAATTAGTGGATTGGTATTTGTGAGATGGATATGTCTGGAGGAATTGGTGGATCGGTATTTGCGAGATGAATATGTCTGTAGGAATTAGTGGATTGGTATTTGTAAGATGAATATGTCTGTAGGAATTAGTGGATTGGTATTTGTAAGATGGATATGTCTGTAGGAATTGGTGGATCGGTATTTGCGAGATGAATATGTCTGTAGGAATTAGTGGATTGGTATTTGTGAGATGAATACTAGTATGGCTGTAGGAATTAGTGGATTGGTATTTGTAAGATGGATATATGGCTGTAGGAATTAGTGGATCGGTATTTGTAAGATGAATATATGTCTGTAGGAATTAGTGGATCGGTATTTGCGAGATGAATATGGCTGTAGGAATTAGTGGATTGGTATTTGTAAGATGAATCTGTCTGTAGGAATTAGTGGATTGGTATTTGTAAGATGAATATGGCTGTAGGAATTAGTGGATTGGTATTTGCGAGATGAATACTAGTATGGCTGTAGGAATTAGTGGATTGGTATTTGTAAGATGGATATATGTCTGTAGGAATTAGTGGATCGGTATTTGTAAGATGAATATATGTCTATAGGAATTAGTGGATTGGTATTTGTAAGATGGATATATGTCTGTAGGAATTAGTGGATTGGTATTTGTAAGATGAATATGTCTGTAGGAATTAGTGGATTGGTATTTGTAAGATGGATATATGTCTGTAGGAATTAGTGGATTGGTATTTGTGAGATGAATACTAGTATGGCTGTAGGAATTAGTGGATTGTTATTTGTGAGATGAATACTAGTATGGCTGTAGGAATTAGTGGATTGGTATTTGTAAGATGGATATATGTCTGTAGGAATTAGTGGATCGGTATTTGTAAGATGAATATATGTCTGTAGGAATTAGTGGATCGGTATTTGCGAGATGAATATGGCTGTAGGAATTAGTGGATTGGTATTTGTAAGATGAATCTGTCTCTAGGAATTAGTGGATTGGTATTTGCGAGATGAATACTAGTATGGCTGTAGGAATTAGTGGATTGGTATTTGTAAGATGGATATATGTCTGTAGGAATTAGTGGATTGGTATTTGTAAGATGAATATGTCTGTAGGAATTAGTGGATTGGTATTTGTAAGATGGATATGTCTGTAGGAATTAGTGGATTGGTATTTGCGAGATGAATACTAGTATGGCTGTAGGAATTAGTGGATTGGTATTTGTAAGATGAATATGTCTGTAGGAATTAGTGGATTGGTATTTGTAAGATGATTATATGTCTGTAGGAATTAGTGGATTGGTATTTGTAAGATGAAAATGTCTGTAGGAATTAGTGGATTGGTATTTGTAAGATGGATATATGTCTGTAAGAATTAGTGGATTGGTATTTGTAAGATGAATATGTCTGTAGGAATTAGTGGATTGGTATTTATAAGATGAATATGTCTGTAGGAATTAGTGGATTGGTATTTGTAAGATGAATATGTCTGTAAGAATTAGTGGATTGGTATTTGTAAGATGGATATATGTCTGTAGGAATTAGTGGATTGGTATTTGTAAGATGAATATGTCTGTAGGAATTAGTGGATTGGTATTTGTAAGATGGATATATGTCTGTAAGAATTAGTGGATTGGTATTTGTAAGATGAATATGTCTGTAAGAATTAGTGGATTGGTATTTGTAAGATGAATATGTCTGTAAGAATTAGTGGATTGGTATTTGTAAGATGAATATGTCTGTAGGAATTAGTGGATTGGTATTTGTAAGATGGATATATGTCTGTAGGAATTAGTGGATTGGTATTTGTAAGATGAATATGTCTGTAGGAATTAGTGGATTGGTATTTGTAAGATGGATATATGTCTGTAAGAATTAGTGGATTGGTATTTGTAAGATGAATATGTCTGTAGGAATTAGTGGATCGGTATTTGTAAGATAAATATGTCTGTAGGAACTTGTGGATCGGTATTTGTAAGATGAATATGTCTGTAGGAATTAGTGGATCGGTATTTGTAAGATGGATATATGTCTGTAGGAATTAGTGGATTGGTATTTGCGAGATGAATATGTCTGTAGAAATTAGTGGATTGGTATTTGTAAGATGAATATGGCTGTAGGAATTAGTGGATTGGTATTTGTGAGATGGATATGTCTGTAGGAATTAGTGGATTGGTATTTGCGAGATGAATATGGCTGTAGGAATTAGTGGATTGGTATTTGCGAGATGAATATGGCTGTAGGAATTAGTGGATTGGTATTTGTGAGATGAATATGTCTGTATGAATTAGTGGATTGGTATTTGCGAGATGAATATGGCTGTAGGAATTAGTGGATTGGTATTTGTGAGATGAATATGGCTGTAGGAATTAGTGGATTGGTATTTGTGAGATGAATATGTCTGTAGGAATCAGTGGATTGGTATTTGCGAGATGAATATGGCTGTAGGAATTAGTGGATTGGTATTTGTAAGATGAATATGGCTGTAGGAATTAGTGGATTGGTATTTGTGAGATGGATATGTCTGTAGGAATTAGTGGATTGGTATTTGCGAGATGAATATGTCTGTAGGAATTAGTGGATTGGTATTTGTGAGATGAATATGTCTGTAGGAATTAGTGGATTGGTATTTGTAAGATGGATAAGTCTGTAGGAATTGGTGGATCGGTATTTGCGAGATGAATATGTCTGTAGGAATTAGTGGATTGGTATTTGTGAGATGAATACTAGTATGGCTGTAGGAATTAGTGGATTGGTATTTGTAAGATGGATATATGTCTGTAGGAATTAGTGGATCGGTATTTGTAAGATGAATATATGTCTGTAGGAATTAGTGGATCGGTATTTGCGAGATGAATATGGCTGTAGGAATTAGTGGATTGGTATTTGTAAGATGAATCTGTCTGTAGGAATTAGTGGATTGGTATTTGTAAGATGAATATGGCTGTAGGAATTAGTGGATTGGTATTTGCGAGATGAATACTAGTATGGCTGTAGGAATTAGTGGATTGGTATTTGTAAGATGGATATATGTCTGTAGGAATTAGTGGATCGGTATTTGTAAGATGAATATATGTCTATAGGAATTAGTGGATTGGTATTTGTAAGATGGATATATGTCTGTAGGAATTAGTGGATTGGTATTTGTAAGATGAATATGTCTGTAGGAATTAGTGGATTGGTATTTGTAAGATGGATATATGTCTGTAGGAATTAGTGGATTGGTATTTGTGAGATGAATACTAGTATGGCTGTAGGAATTAGTGGATTGTTATTTGTGAGATGAATACTAGTATGGCTGTAGGAATTAGTGGATTGGTATTTGTAAGATGGATATATGTCTGTAGGAATTAGTGGATCGGTATTTGTAAGATGAATATATGTCTGTAGGAATTAGTGGATCGGTATTTGCGAGATGAATATGGCTGTAGGAATTAGTGGATTGGTATTTGTAAGATGAATCTGTCTCTAGGAATTAGTGGATTGGTATTTGCGAGATGAATACTAGTATGGCTGTAGGAATTAGTGGATTGGTATTTGTAAGATGGATATATGTCTGTAGGAATTAGTGGATTGGTATTTGTAAGATGGATATGTCTGTAGGAATTAGTGGATTGGTATTTGCGAGATGAATACTAGTATGGCTGTAGGAATTAGTGGATTGGTATTTGTAAGATGAATATGTCTGTAGGAATTAGTGGATTGGTATTTGTAAGATGATTATATGTCTGTAGGAATTAGTGGATTGGTATTTGTAAGATGAAAATGTCTGTAGGAATTAGTGGATTGGTATTTGTAAGATGGATATATGTCTGTAAGAATTAGTGGATTGGTATTTGTAAGATGAATATGTCTGTAGGAATTAGTGGATTGGTATTTGTAAGATGAATATGTCTGTAGGAATTAGTGGATTGGTATTTGTAAGATGAATATGTCTGTAAGAATTAGTGGATTGGTATTTGTAAGATGGATATATGTCTGTAGGAATTAGTGGATTGGTATTTGTAAGATGAATATGTCTGTAGGAATTAGTGGATTGGTATTTGTAAGATGGATATATGTCTGTAAGAATTAGTGGATTGGTATTTGTAAGATGAATATGTCTGTAAGAATTAGTGGATTGGTATTTGTAAGATGAATATGTCTGTAAGAATTAGTGGATTGGTATTTGTAAGATGAATATGTCTGTAGGAATTAGTGGATTGGTATTTGTAAGATGGATATATGTCTGTAGGAATTAGTGGATTGGTATTTGTAAGATGAATATGTCTGTAGGAATTAGTGGATTGGTATTTGTAAGATGGATATATGTCTGTAAGAATTAGTGGATTGGTATTTGTAAGATGAATATGTCTGTAGGAATTAGTGGATCGGTATTTGTAAGATAAATATGTCTGTAGGAACTTGTGGATCGGTATTTGTAAGATGAATATGTCTGTAGGAATTAGTGGATCGGTATTTGTAAGATGGATATATGTCTGTAGGAATTAGTGGATTGGTATTTGCGAGATGAATATGTCTGTAGAAATTAGTGGATTGGTATTTGTAAGATGAATATGGCTGTAGGAATTAGTGGATTGGTATTTGTGAGATGGATATGTCTGTAGGAATTAGTGGATTGGTATTTGCGAGATGAATATGGCTGTAGGAATTAGTGGATTGGTATTTGCGAGATGAATATGGCTGTAGGAATTAGTGGATTGGTATTTGTGAGATGAATATGTCTGTAGGAATTAGTGGATTGGTATTTGCGAGATGAATATGGCTGTAGGAATTAGTGGATTGGTATTTGTGAGATGAATATGGCTGTAGGAATTAGTGGATTGGTATTTGTGAGATGAATATGTCTGTAGGAATCAGTGGATTGGTATTTGCGAGATGAATATGGCTGTAGGAATTAGTGGATTGGTATTTGTAAGATGAATATGGCTGTAGGAATTAGTGGATTGGTATTTGTGAGATGGATATGTCTGTAGGAATTAGTGGATTGGTATTTGCGAGATGAATATGGCTGTAGGAATTAGTGGATTGGTATTTGTGAGATGAATATGTCTGTAGGAATTAGTGGATTGGTATTTGTAAGATGGATATGTCTGTAGGAATTGGTGGATCGGTATTTGCGAGATGAATATGTCTGTAGGAATTAGTGGATTGGTATTTGTGAGATGAATACTAGTATGGCTGTAGGAATTAGTGGATTGGTATTTGTAAGATGGATATATGTCTGTAGGAATTAGTGGATCGGTATTTGTAAGATGAATATATGTCTGTAGGAATTAGTGGATCGGTATTTGCGAGATGAATATGGCTGTAGGAATTAGTGGATTGGTATTTGTAAGATGAATCTGTCTGTAGGAATTAGTGGATTGGTATTTGTAAGATGAATATGGCTGTAGGAATTAGTGGATTGGTATTTGCGAGATGAATACTAGTATGGCTGTAGGAATTAGTGGATTGGTATTTGTAAGATGGATATATGTCTGTAGGAATTAGTGGATCGGTATTTGTAAGATGGATATATGTCTGTAGGAATTAGTGGATTGGTATTTGCGAGATGAATATGTCTGTAGGAATTAGTGGATTGGTATTTGTAAGATGAATATGGCTGTAGGAATTAGTGGATTGGTATTTGTGAGATGGATATGTCTGTAGGAATTAGTGGATTGGTATTTGCGAGATGAATATGTCTGTAGGAATTAGTGGATTGGTATTTGCGAGATGAATATGGCTGTAGGAATTAGTGGATTGGTATTTGTGAGATGAATATGTCTGTAGGAATTAGTGGATTGGTATTTGCGAGATGAATATGTCTGTAGGAATTAGTGGATTGGTATTTGTGAGATGAATATGGCTGTAGGAATTAGTGGATTGGTATTTGTGAGATGAATATGTCTGTAGGAATCAGTGGATTGGTATTTGCGAGATGGATATGTCTGTAGGAATTAGTGGATTGGTATTTGCGAGATGAATATGGCTGTAGGAATTAGTGGATTGGTATTTGTAAGATGAATATGGCTGTAGGAATTAGTGGATTGGTATTTGTGAGATGGATATGTCTGGAGGAATTGGTGGATCGGTATTTGCGAGATGAATATGTCTGTAGGAATTAGTGGATTGGTATTTGTAAGATGAATATGTCTGTAGGAATTAGTGGATTGGTATTTGCGAGATGAATACTAGTATGGCTGTAGGAATTAGTGGATTGGTATTTGTAAGATGGATATATGGCTGTAGGAATTAGTGGATTGGTATTTGTAAGATGAATATATGTCTGTAGGAATTAGTGGATTGGTATTTGCGAGATGAATATGGCTGTAGGAATTAGTGGATTGGTATTTGTGAGATGAATATGTCTGTAGGAATTAGTGGATTGGTATTTGCGAGATGAATATGGCTGTAGGAATTAGTGGATTGGTATTTGTGAGATGAATATGGCTGTAGGAATTAGTGGATTGGTATTTGTGAGATGAATATGTCTGTAGGAATCAGTGGATTGGTATTTGCGAGATGAATATGGCTGTAGGAATTAGTGGATTGGTATTTGTAAGATGAATATGGCTGTAGGAATTAGTGGATTGGTATTTGTGAGATGGATATGTCTGGAGGAATTAGTGGATTGGTATTTGCGAGATGAATATGGCTGTAGGAATTAGTGGATTGGTATTTGTGAGATGAATATGTCTGTAGGAATTAGTGGATTGGTATTTGTAAGATGGATATGTCTGTAGGAATTGGTGGATCGGTATTTGCGAGATGAATATGTCTGTAGGAATTAGTGGATTGGTATTTGTAAGATGAATATGTCTGTAGGAATTAGTGGATTGGTATTTGCGAGATGAATACTAGTATGGCTGTAGGAATTAGTGGATTGGTATTTGTAAGATGGATATATGGCTGTAGGAATTAGTGGATTGGTATTTGTAAGATGAATATGTCTGTAGGAATTAGTGGATTGGTATTTGTAAGATAAATATGTCTGTAGGAATTAGTGGATTGGTATTTGTAAGATGGATATATGTCTGTAGGAATTAGTGGATTGGTATTTGTAAGATGAATATGTCTGTAGGAATTAGTGGATTGGTATTTGTAAGATAAATATGTCTGTAGGAATTAGTTGATCGGTATTTGTAAGATAAATATGTCTGTAGGAATTAGTGGATCGGTATTTGTAAGATAAATATGTCTGTAGGAACTTGTGGATTGGTATTTGTAAGATGAATATGTCTGTAGGAATTAGTGGATCGGTATTTGTAAGATAAATATGTCTGTAGGAACTTGTGGATCGGTATTTGTAAGATAAATATGTCTGTAGGAACTTGTGGATCGGTATTTGTAAGATGAATATGTCTGTAGAATATTAAGAATTGGTATTTGGGAGATGAATCTGTCTGTGAGAATTTGTAAAATGTGTTTCTCATCCACCACTAATAGAGGACTGCGTCAGAGCACAATTATTTAACGGTGACTTCACCGACAGTAAAGACGACTGCGTCTAAAATGTACATGATGGATGGTTTTCCTGGGCTGTTATGTTATAAGACGACTGCGTCTGTATATAGAAATAATTCATGAATGGTGGTATCACCGGCCGTCAAAAGACAAATATTGAGTATATATAACTATAATACTGTATACACGGTAATTTTACCGAATAAGATTAGACGACTTCGTCTGTATATTTGTATACATGTATGTGATCTAAATTTGATTTCATCAGACGACTTCGTCTGTATATTTGATTTAAATGTGATTTCACCGTACATTACCAGCCAACTTCGTCTTTACATCTGTAGTTTTGATTTAGCTGTGATTTCACCGTATGTAACTAGACAACTTCGTCTGTATATCTGTATAGTTGAGTATAAATGTGATTTCACCGTACATTACCAGACTACTCCGACTGTATATTTGTAAATTTGATTTAAATGTGATTTCATCGTATACTACTAGACAACTTTGTATGTGTATCTGTATATTTGATTCCAATGTGACTTCATCGTACAAATGTATATTACCAGACAACTTCGTTCATATATATGCATATTTGATTTGAATGTAATTTCACTGTATTTGACTAGACGACTTCGTCTGTATATATGTATATTTATTTAAACGTGATTCAACTGTATATTACCAGACAACTTCGTCTGTATATTTGATTTAAATGTGATTTCACCGTTTATAACAAGATAACTTTGTCAGTATATCTGTATATTTGATTCAAGTATGATTCAATCGTATATCACCTGACGAATTCGTCTGTATATCTGAATATATAATTTGAATGTGTGGTTTCACCGTACATTACCCGACGACTTCGACTGAATATTTGTATATATTTAATTTAAATGTGATTTTACCGTATATGACAGACAACTTCGTCTGTATATCTGCATATTACCAGACGACTTCGTCTGTATATCTTTAGTTTTGATTTAGATCTGTATATTTGACTTATATGTAATTTCATCGTTTTTGTAAGACGATCGGTTTCAACTTACGTTGAAATAGCATATCAAATCAACGTTGAAATTCGAGTATTGTCTTCTGTTAACATTTACTTTTTCAGGCTCATAATATGAAATTGAAGTAATGCCCGAGGTTTTAATGAGCAAAGTGGACCTTCTTCCAGGATTATTACAGAAATCCAGATCTGAAACAACTTGTAAAATGAAGGAAAACACTTTCAATCGTTGGAATAATTGGGCTTTTTGTAATGTACAGTAGACTTTATTTAAAATTACAGTGCATGTATGATTACGTTTCGCTTGAATAAAACATGTGCATACGTAGAGAAGAAACAGAATAATTATGCATCTATTCATAATAATTAGTATCAACAATTAATGTCCCAACATAAAATACTTATTTACGAAATTTGTTGTAAGAATTGGGAAAAAAACGGAGCGTCTAGCTTTACATATTTTCGGATGTGTATGCATTCCGTACATAATGTAAAATGAATCCGTTCGTTGCCACGTCGATCACGCTTTCGGAATTATTCGTTTTTATCAAGCTAAGATCATTTTACTAAGATTGGAATCCGACACTGTCATAGGTGGCAAGTAATCGTACTCAATTTTCAACTAAAACCTATGAGTATCCTAGTATTCGGATACTCACCGCAGCCGAAGTTATACATGGTGCGTATTTGTTTACCTTACCTACCATAATTTTAGTTAAGTCAAATAACATGTATGATTATCATGCTACACTACATGTGTGCTCTCTGTTTGTCATACGATTATAAATCTCCCGGAGCCTTTATTATAAATTGTTCAATTAGCAAAATGTCATGATAGGTGTGGAAGCGTCCATTGTTCGCTGATCTGCTACAACTTTGAGATAAACAACTCAAACTACATGCTAATTAGAGTCACGGGGACAAAAATTTAGTTTAACATAAACGAAAATTTGAGATAAGTGAATTGGAGGTAAGCGGATTAATTTCATATAGAGAAAGAGCAAAAAATCGGGACCCAACGAAACAGTTTGACATAACCGAAATTTTGATATAAGCGAGTTTGACATAACGAGATTCAACTGTATTTGGAAAAATAATTAGCAATAAAAAAGATAGGGTTGCATGCATAGCACTACCATTAGTAAGTCAACGACAAGAATCAGGCTACTTCACCTATGGTATTTGGCTATATTGCTAAAGCTTTGGTGGACAACTGATCAGCTGTGTCAGTGTTCTGTATGAATATATATTACCATTGTGTCTGTACTGTTTCATGTGTATTTTTAATGCATATTTCATCTTAAAACATAACTTAAGTAAACATGCCATCATCCCAAGGTGCAAGCAGTAACTATTTTTGGTCCAATGTTAGATAATCTCTTTAATATACTTCACCTTTTTCGTTGTATAAGTATACATTTTTTTAGCTCACATGAGCACTTGTGCTCAGGGTGAGCTTTTGTGATCAGTCTTCGTCCGGCATCCGCCGTCGTGCGTCGTCAAACTTTTACCTTGTGAACACACTAGGGGCCGCATTTTTAGCACAATGTTGGCAAAACTGGGTCGGAATGTTAATATCGACAAAATCTTGGACGAGTTCCATAATGGGCCATTTTGGGTCAAAAACTAGGCCACCAGGGCCAAATAAGGTAAAAACCTTGTGAACACTCTAGAAGTCACTGTTTTAATAGGATCATTATGAAACATTGTCAGAATGTTTGTCTTTATAACATCTTAGACGAGTTTGAATATCTGGGGTCAAGGACTAGATCGCTAGGTCAAGTCTTATGAAAAACCATGTTAACACTGTAAATGTTACAGTTATAATTGGATCGTCACCAAACTTTGTCAAATTGTTTGTTTTAATGACATAACGGTCAAGTACAAAAATGGGTCATCTGGGATTAATAACTAGATCACTAGGTCAAATCTTAGGAAAAGTTTGTTAAAGCTCTAGATGTCACGGTTTTAATTGGATCTTCACACCAAACCTGGTCAGATTGTTTGTCTTAATGATAGTAAGGACAAGTTGAAATATTGGTCAGCTAGGGTCAAAAACTAGGTCACGATGTCAAATCTTAGGCAAACCTTATTAACACTGTAGATGTAAAATTTTGATTGGATCTTCACCAAACCTTGTCAGAATGTTTGTCTTAATGCTATGTAAGACAAATTCGAATATGGGTCATCTGGGGTCAAAAACTAGGCCGCGAGGTCAAATCTTAGGCAAACCTTATTAACACTGTAGATGTAAAATTTTGATTGTATCTTTACCAAACCTTGTCAGAATGTTTGTCTTAATGCTATGTAAGACAACTTCGAATATGGGTCATCTGGGTCAAAAACTAGGTCACGAGGTCAAATCTTAAGAAAACCTTGTATATGCTGTAGTTGTCATGGTTTTGATTGGATCTTCACCAAACCTCAGAATGTTTGTCTTATTTATTTGTAGGACAAGTTCTAACATGGGTCATCTGGGGTCAAAAACTAGGTAACAGGTTCAAAACAATGTTTTAATGAGTAAACAATGATTGTCATGTGAGCGATATAGGGCCAACTTGGCCCTCTTGTTTTAAAAATAAATTCTTTTAACTTGTTATAAATACTTGTTATTTATTTTTTCTTCTTTTTTATGCCCACATCGAAGATGTGGGAGAATATTGCTTTGCACATGTCGGTTGGTCTGTGTGTCTAACGTCTGTTGGTCGGTAGGTTGACCTTCAGTAGCTCAAGACGACAAAACAGTTTCCTTACAATAAGTAACTTGTGAACGGTTGGGCACTATATGTTCAAACTTTAAAGCTTTACATCTGTAGACGACCTGTATACATAGTTCCCACATCTACAATATTTACAATATTTACCTCCCTTGACGGCCATCTTTGATGGCAAATTTTATAAGCATTGGTAGAAGATATTTATAATTTTGTTTTGATAATTCTAGACATAGGATATTCATAAGTGACAACTTTGTTTTCTTAAAGTTGATGTGCTTATGGTTTTTAAAACTTCATGATTAAGTCATCTTTTTTAAATTGAATGGTTTAATAACTACTTTTCTGATTTTCTTCTATCAAGCACATAAGAAATTTGATGGCTGCCAAGGGAGGTAAATATTGTAGATGTGGGAACTATGTATTGATTTGAGGTCACAAGGTCAAATGTCAAGTAACATTTAACATGAATGATCATTTGGCTGCCATGGGATCATACATGTTTTGAAAATCGACCTGTAAACAAACAGGTGAACAAATTTGGTCCTGCTCCGGGTAGTCTAATGTCCTGCTCGGGGTAGACTTAGTCCTGCTACGTGTGCGGCTCAGTCCTGCTACGTGTGCGGCTAAGGTCCCGCTACGTGTACGGCTAAGGTGTCACTACGTGTGCAGCTACATTTTATGCGTGATATACTGGAAAAGTCACACATAACGTAATAGGGATACCACACATGTGTTACATAACAACACGGTTTATTGCCTTACTTTTTATTTTTCAGTGAACAATGTCCTCTTTTCTATGCTGCAATTCCGGAAATGTTCGATAAATTATACCTTTTTATAGAGCATATGTGTAATTGTCACGACTCTGAAGTGATGAAATACAAGGAAATTGAATTAAATCTTAGCACCTTAGTAGGACTGAGTCGCACACGTAGCAGGACTAAGTCTACCCCGAGCAGGACCTTAGTCTACCCTGAGCAGGACCATATTTGTTCACCTATGTTTGTTTACAAGTCGATTTCTCCATTATAAAACGAACAATAGCAAAATCATTTGGTCAGAGTATGCAGTAAACATTGCAGTTTATGATTATTTTTTTCAAAAATACGCTCTCTTATGTTTTAAGACTGTAAATAGTCGATAAACAACAAAATATCTATTTTTAGTAATAACTTCGCATTTTAACTCGACGTATCTTTCTTATTGATGTGTGTGAAGTTGGCAAAGCAATCGACAATCGACATTCAATGTCTAGCTCGACAATCGACATTCATCTCGACATTCGTAAAACAGACTGTATGGCCATCATGATAATGTAAATTTCGAATGTCTAGCTAGACAATCGACATTCACCTCGACATTCGAAAAACAGACTGTATCGCCCACATAGTAATGAAATTTTGAATGTCTAGCTCGACAATCGACATTCATCTCGACATTCGAAAAACAGACTGTATGGCCATCACAATAATGTAAATTTCGAATGTCTAGCTAGACAATCTACATTCATCTCGACATTCGAAGTAACGAATGTATCGCCGTCAAAGTAATGAAAATTTCGAATGTCTAGCTAGACAATCGACATTCATCTCGACATTCGAAAAACCGACTGTATCGCCTAAATAGTAATGAAGTTTCGAATGTCTAGCTAGACAATCGACATTCATCTCGACATTCGAAAAACCGACTGTATCGCCTAAATAGTAATGAAGTTTCGAATGTCTAGCTAGACAATCGACATTCATCTCGACATTCGAAAAACCGACTGTATCGCCTAAATAGTAATGAAGTTTCGAATGTCTAGCTCGACGATCGACATTCATCTCGGTGTTTTTATCCCCACAAGTCGCTACCAACAAGTCGAAATTATCCCCAAAATTCCAGTTTGTACGTAATTGAACCTCAAAATGCCAATACATGTATGTACCAACCCTAACCCCATAACCACCCTCTGGTGTGTACAGACGCACAGACGGACAGGGGAACACTCTACGCTCCTCCGCCATTCCGAATAGCGGGGCATAAAAATCCAGAACCGAGCAACAGCGGGGTTTACATTCTTCCTTGTGTGCATAAAATTCATTTATAGCTGGCTACGCCCCTGAACATAACACTGAATTTATTTTCCATTATTTACGAATATCTAGTTAAATTTTTAGGTCAGCAATGTTATTGTATACATGGACGATCCCATTTGTACATGTTTAGGTAACAAGAATACTGTTGTAATTTGCTATAGAACAATCTATGAATCTTTATAATCACTGTCCTCTGTGGCGCAATTGGTAAAGCATAAAGACAGTGAATCTTGAGGACGGCGTCTGATGTTGGACATCATTTTTTTTATTTTCAACTTTTTTTTATATTTTTAATAAAAGTTAACTTTATATATATCTCTAAGAAAATAATGTTTAATAGTTTTTTTATTTTTAAATTGTTCCGCTAAATTAACAAAAATATAATTACCTCACATGGGTAATTAGGATTTGTATATTCTAATTGTATAGTAATATTATAATAAGTAGAAACCGGTTTAGGCGTTTAGTATTTTTTATATAGTATTTGAAATTACATTTGTATTCGCGATTTCGTGCAATAAAATGTATACAAGAAATAAAAAAAGAGGAATACATCAGAGATAAAATGCATTTCTTCTTTCCTTTCTCTCGTTTGAATAAAAATGTTGCTATTCATGGTGTATACACACTCATACATGTAACAAGAACAAAAATATTTCAATAAAAAAATATAAAATTATAAATGTATAAAAAATAAATGTATATAATAATTTAAAAAGAAAGTGCCATTGACTGAGTTCGAACCAGTCACATCTGCTTCGTTTTGTATAACTGTTATATATTAAAATGATTTTGGCAACCAATTTACAGTGATTACCTTTACAATGGTATCGTCCAATATTCGACCTTGACTATAAGAAAATTGAACTATGCATCGCACTCGACAGTCTTAAAATAAAAGACTGTCTTGTAATAATAAAGGCAGAAGCCGCGTTTTCTTATCTTTAAGAAAGCCCATGGACTATCGTAAAGTTAAGAAAGAATCGTTCCCAAACTTAAGAATTCGTAGCTAAGAAATTATTGATGATATTCAGGATTTTAGGAAGTTTTTAAAATGATACGTTGACGCATCAAACGTCTGATTTATCTTCGTAATGCTGTGGACCATGGTCTGACATTTTTTCTCTTTCAAATTGTTATTTTTTTGGACTCATTTTCGGTCCATTTAATGGCGGAAGTTTCTTTGGTGTTTTTTCAGCATTGAATGTTTGAGAATACATTTCGTCTTTTTCCTTTTCCAACATGATTTCATCCTCTTCGTCTTTTATCAATTCTCGTTTAAGACGTAACTCTCCTTCAAAAAATTCCCTGAAATAATCATAACAAAATAATTATAGTAGTATCGTCTGGGTAATGCTAGGTTCGTGTATATTTTGAACCACAGGCTACCGGCATGTGACAATAGCAAAATAAATGTTCACCATATATCTATTATAGAGTAAAGGTATAGAACTACTGGGCCCAGCAATCACACCGGTTATGTTTATCAAGGTCTTGTTGTAACAATTCTGAACCGATTCTTATAAGTCTGGTCTTATTCGACGCAGAAATAATTTCTCTTTAACCACCATCCACTCTTATATCCATACATTGCTCTGAACTTGAGCAATACGCCCTTCAACTTACAAAAAGTACCACTAGGCATCGATGTGACCTAAGTTTCTTTTCATTAGATACAGAGTAAATTTCTTTATTCCTTCGGGATTTCATACCCACTCCGGTGTAAATCGAAAGAAAATCAAATTTGATATCACTCACCGTCGACGAATCATTCAATTGATGGATATCTAAGGCATTACGATTCATTATTTGACGATTTAAACTCTCTTTGGCAAAATGACTGCTAAAGGTGAAGGTTGCCACACCTCCGTCTTTGACCAATCGTTGACACGTATCGTCCCGGAACGGTGCGAAATGGTACGGCGTTTAAACTATGCGATCATGGCAGCTGAGAAGCGAAATCGGACGAAAGCGTGGAATATTGAATCGTAATATGCTGTGATGTTTGCGAGGTATGGTATCATCCTAAATGTATTGATATGAATGACGAAGTATTCTTGCCATTCACTAAGACGGACAATGATATGTCCTTCACATGCTGCACATGTGGAATGCCAAATTTTTCCACTAGCTTATTTGAGTCGGTTTATGACAGCACCCAGCAGCAGTCTAGCGTAGGCAACAGAAACCATCACTCAATACATGACAGTGACATCTCATCCACAGAGAGCACCTCCAATTCATGTAATATCTCTGATCTGTCAGGCATCTCTCATCGTACAGGAACATCCAGATCTTCATCCTATGACTATGGTAGACCATCTTGCTCTAGTCCTACACCTAAAGCCAAACACAAGATACGTACCAGCAACATCAGGATAGCTAGTCTCAACATCCAGAGTGTTACGAGCTCCTCCAAGAAAGCCAGCTTCTGGAACTTCTTAGATACGGTCAAATGCGATATCATTTGTGGTTGCGAAACCTGGCTAAAACCGTCCATCCATAATGCTGAGATCCTACCCCCGAACAGCAACTACAACATCTTCCGTAAAGACAGACCTGATGGATATGGTGGAAGCATGATACTTATCAAAGACAACATAGTCTGTGAGCCAGTGGAAATCGACACACCTTGTGATGTAGCCTTCCTTAAAATCGATTGCATCAACAAGGAGTCTATCATTGTGGGATCTGTGTACAGGCCAACAAACAACGACACTGACTATGCCAGCTGTCTTTTGGACGCTATCTCCAAAATATGTACCAAATTTAAGAAATCAACCATTTGGATCACAGGTGATTTCAACCTTCCTGATATTCATTGGTCGACCAGCTCCATTACTGGCCACAACTACAGGAAAACTATCAACGAAACCTTTCTACAACTTGAACCGGACCTAGGCCTCTCACAGATTGTTGATTTTCCAACTCGTGGTAGTAACACACTAGACTTATTCCTGACGAATAGACCACAACTTGTCAACAGATGCACAGCCATTCCAGGAATTAGTGACCACCATGCTCTCTTCATCGATACAAACTCCTGTGCAACTAGACGCAAACAACCCAAACGAACTTTATACATGTGGAGTAAAGCAAACATAGATAACATCAAAATGAAATGCAAGACCCTCTCAGACACCATCACCAAGTCTGCCCAAAAACACCTTAGTATCAACCAACTTTGGCAACTGTTTAAAGAAGGCTGCCAACATATCATTAAAGACGAGGTCCCATCCCGACAAAGCTCCCAAAGATTCGCACAACCATGGATCTCTAGGGATATTAGGAGGATGACAAGACTTAAGAGGAGAAGGTACAGACAGGCCAAGAGAACTGGAAAACCAAGTGATTGGACCAAGTACCATGACATCAAGAGGTGCACACAGCGAGCCTGCAGATCTGCCCACAACGACCACCTAAACAACATGTTAGCAGAAAACAACGCTAATCCAAAGGTCTTCTGGTCATATATAAAGTCAAGGAGGAAAGACAATGTCGGGGTTCCACAACTGAAGAAGGACGGTATCACCTACTGTGAAGCACAGAGGAAGGCCGAGATCCTCAATGATCAGTTTTCCTCTGTGTTCACAGATGAAGACATGACCCATTCCCCCTCAATCCCCCCCAGTTGTACACCTTCGATGAACCCTATATTGGTCACAGTCAAGGGAGTCCAGAAACTACTGCAGAAACTCAAGCCGCATAAAGCTACAGGACCAGATCAAATCCCTGCCCGCCTGCTGAAACTTGCCGCTACTGAATTAGCTCCAGGACTTACAGCCCTCTTCCAGCGATCTATCAACCTAGGCCAAATTCCTGACGACTGGAAGTCAGCTCACGTATCACCAGTGTTCAAGAAGGGAAACCGGTCATCTGCTTCAAACTACCGTCCAATCTCCCTAACATCAATCTCGTGTAAGCTCCTAGAACATATCATCTCCAGTAATATAGCATCACACTTCGACTCTTTCAATATCTTAACTGACAGCCAACACGGTTTCCGCAAGAAAAGATCCTGCGACACCCAACTAATTCAGACAGTCAACGACCTAGCTAAAGGGTTAAATCAGAACGAACAGATAGACGCAATCACTCTGGACTTCTCCAAAGCTTTCGACAAGGTCCCTCACAACCGTCTGCTACAAAAGCTAGTTTCCTACGGAGTTCGAGGCTCGACCCTATCTTGGGTTAGAGACTTTCTATCCTCTCGCACCCAGCAAGTAGTCCTAGATGGATCAAAGTCTTCATCTGCGCCGGTTACATCTGGGGTACCCCAGGGTAGCGTCTTAGGTCCATTGCTCATCCTCGCATACATCAACGACCTACCCGGTAAGGTCACTTCCAAGGCAAGATTATTTGCCGATGACAGCCTTCTATATAGGACTGTGAAGACTCAAGCAGACTCTGATGAATTACAGAAAGACCTAGACCATCTTCAAGAATGGGAAAACGACTGGCAAATGGCATTTAACCCGGACAAGTGCGAAGTAATCCATATAACTACAAAAAGAAAACCTCTACAAACCAACTACTCCATCCATGGTGTCCAACTATCAACTACTAACTCCGCAAAGTACCTTGGAATCACCATTACACCTGATCTATCTTGGAACCAGCACATTAACAATATTACACGTAAGGCTAACTTAACTTTATCTTTTCTACGCCGCAACATAGGGTCATGCCCACAGCAAGCTAAGGCATCTGCCTACAGGACGTATGTTCGACCCTCAGTCGAGTACGCTTCAACAGTCTGGTCACCCCATACAGAAGGCCTCATCCAACAGCTTGAGATGGTTCAGAGAAGAGCTGCTAGATTCGTCAAGCGAGACTTCAGAAGAACAAGTAGCGTATCTGCAATGATCACAGACCTGAAGTGGGACACTCTACAAAGACGCAGAGAACATGCAAGGCTTTCCATGCTATTCAAAATCCAACATGGACTGGTTGAGGTCACACCAGATCCACCTCTACGCCCTTCTAGATCTACCAGGTACAACAACCAACAACTAACTCAGCTGCCCACTGCAAAAGCATCCTACCAACATAGCTTCTTCCCAGCTAGTATCGTCCTCTGGAACAAGCTCCCCCAGGTCGCTGTCAGTCAAATCACCTTGGCCGGTTTTCAGGCAGCTCTGGTAGGACAATACAACAACTAGAGTACTGCTTTGTTTTTATCCCGATTTTAAATTGAATAATAAGACTTTTTCTTTTAAAACTGTATATAGAATAGCCTGACTGCTGTGTGTGAATAATTTTTTAATACATCGTGAGAATACTCAAAATGAGGGATGCGATTACTAAAGATGATGATGATGAATGCCTTAGGTATCCATCAATTGAATTGTTTGTCGGCAGTGATTGATAAACAATTTGATTTTCTTTCGATTTACACCGGAGTGGGTATGAAATCACGAAGGAATAAAGAAATTTACTGTGTAGCTAATGAAAACAAACTTAGGTCACATCGATGGCGAGTAGTACTTTTTGTAGGTTGAAGGGCTTGTTGCTCCGGTTCAGAGCAATATATGGATATAAGAGTGGATGGTAGTTAAAGAGAAATTATTTCTGCGTCGAATAAGACCAGGCTTTTAAGAATCGGTTCAGAATTGTTACAACAGGACCTTGATGAACATGACCGGTGTGATTTCTGAGCCCAGGAGTTCTATACCTTTACTCTATAATATATATATGCTGAAAAAAATGTTGTTTTTTTTTAAACTTTATTTTGCTGTTATCACATGCCGGTAGCCTGTGTTTTGAACAACGTTTTCAACAAATAGTTTTATTCCTCACATACATTCCATGATACTACTAAAGGCAAATCCTCTGGGGACACTTATTGGCACGAACTCGCTCACCAGGACTGAAGAATTAAAAGGTTGCAATAATCATCCGGAAGTTGAATTCACTTACAAATTTGGAGGGGGCAATAATGCAGAAGTCAGTTGATTTATTTATAAAGCGTATTCTATGTTAACGCGATTGTGTCAATCTAGCACGGTACTAATGTAGTAAATACTATAAATCTTGAATGTGTATATGATCTTCGAATAAACAGAAAAACAACAACATGCATGTCAAGTCATGTAACTGGGTGTTTTCATATAATTATATGGAGTCATGATAGCCAATAACTGTGTGGAGTACTACAAGTGTGCGGAGTCATATAACCGTGAGTGGAGTCATATATCTGTATGATGTCATGTTGTTTTCAAATATTGATACAGTATGATCGATGAATAATTATTAATACTCACAAGAAATCTACATCTCCATCTTTATTTTTGTCCAGATAAACAACAACTGTATCCAAAGCTTGGTCAGAGATTGGAAATCCTTCCATCTATTTTATAAAATAAAAATAAACATATTTACTACGCATGATTTACAATTAAAAAAAACCATATATTGCATGTTAAATCAGGACACCGTGGAAGTCCCTAGAAGCCAAAGCTAAAATTTAACAACTCATTTTGTCGTTGCTCTGGGGTCAACACATTACACACATGTTGGACTAATGAAAGACTGAATTAATTGTTTTCTGGACAGTCGTATTGCTGTTTGAGAGGAGCGTAAGGACAATACGACAGCGTAGTTGACTGACATTAGTCACAAGAACTCTGGGAGTCATTGATAAACAAGGTTCTGTTTACATAATGAGTTACTCTATACTTAAAAAAACAACAGGAATTTAGTCATAAACTTATTATCACCATAAATCAATAAAGATCATGACCATAACTTTTGACTAGATGTCAAGTCTACAGACCGTGACCAGACAGGATTAATCTGATTAGGGACAATGAAACAAGAGATTAGACCTCATGTGGATTTCGGGGGGGGGGGTCACTTAATATATATTCGTGTTTTTATGTCTTTGTAACCGTTTTTACACGATAGAATGAAGCAATTACATGTAAATATACTAGTATATCTATAGTAATATAAGTATGTACTCTAGTTCGTGAATTCAGATTTCTTACCTCAAAGGCGTATTTCATCTCTTCTCTTGACAACGTAGTGTCACCATATCTATTCACTTTCAAGAATAAATCAATCGTTCTCAAATGTTCCTTCATATAGAACAATATTCTAACAGGATCAACGTTAAATACGTTCTTAGGATCAGTGTTCGTGATAGGATCTTTGTTTAATGGTAGCGATTTCCCATAGCGTACAATCAACATTCTGCTTTCTCGAATATCTCGAAGAATACCATCAAATTCTTTGTCCACAACAATACCCTAATAATATGTAAGTGATATAATATACTTTAATACAATATATAGTCAATTATTAAAAAACACATTCAAGGTTTTCGTATATTGTGCTTGGATAGTCTAATTGCAAAGATGTACAGTACTATAAACAAGTAATGAAATGGTAAACAGCTGCATGGCTCCAGAAATACAAATAATATACACACATTGTTCATCTTGATATAGTGGATTTTGTTAATATTCCATGTAATTTATTATATATGTAAAATACTACAGTATAGTTACTCACCGCCAGATCTAATTCCCTCAAATTACATTCCTTAGCTTGATGTATTTTTGTTAACAACACACTGCTCATGTTCGCTGTGATTGGATTATGACCCAACTGAAAGTCGACATGAAATAAATGATGCATACAGACCATCAGTGATATCAACATGTATACAGACCATCAGTGATATCAACATGTATACAGACCATCAGTGCTACAAACATGAATACAGACCATCAGTAATTTCAACATGATCATCTATAATATAGACCATCAGTGCTACAAACATGAATACAGACCATCAGTAAATTCAACATGCTCATCTATAATATAGACCATCAGTGCTACAAACATGAATACAGACCATCAGTAAATTCAACATGCTCATCTATAATAAAGACCATCAGTGCTACCAACATGTATACAGACCATCAGTAAATTCAACATGCTCATCTATAATATAGACCATCAGTGCTACCAACATGTATACAGACCATCAGTAAATTCAACATGCTCATCTTTAATATAGACCATCAGTGCTACCAACATGTATACAGACCATCAGTAAATTCAACATACTCATCTATAATATAGACAATCAGTGCTACCAACATGTATACAGACCATCAGTAAATTCAACATACTCATCTATAATATAGACAATCAGTGCTACCAACATGTATACAGACCATCAGTAAATTCAACATGTTCATCTATAATATAGACAATCTGTGCTACCAACATGTATACAAACCATCAGTAAATTCAAGATGTTCATCTATAATATAGGCAATCAGTGCTACCAACATGTATACAAACCATCAGTAAATTCAACATGTTCATCTATAATATAGACCATCAGTGCTACCAACATGTGTAGTATGTATACAGACCATCAGTAAATTCAACATGTTCATCTATAATATAGACCATCAGTGCTACCAACATATATATAGACCATCAGTAAATTCAACATGTTCATCTATAATATAGACCATCAGTGCTACCAACATGTATACAGACCATCAGTAAATTCAACATGTTCATCTATAATATAGACCATCAGTGCTACCAACATGTTAACAGACCATCAGTAAATTCAACATGCTCATCTATAATATAGACCATCAGTGCTATCAACATGTGTAGTATGTATACAGACCATCAGTAAATTCAACATGTTCATCTATAATATAGACCATCAGTGATATCAACATGTAAACAGACCATCAGTAAATTCAACATGCTCATACACCATCAGTGATATCGACAGGTACAATGAACACCAATGGAATCATCTTGTCCTGAAATATATGTAGCTTTTAGACTGTCCATGAAATATAGTTTTGAACAGTCCATGAACAAACAGAAATATTGACATCATCATGTCTGTACGTGGACATACCTTCAACACTGATAATGTTTTATTCTTTTCTAAACCTTTTATGAAGTCAAACAAATCACGTGTATGGATTCTATTGTTGGATAAATCCAGGGTAAGAAGATTGGTGTTTTCCGCCAATGCCGAGCCCATGGCTGTACTGCCTTCAAACCCGAACCCATTCCATGCTAGTAATAAGGTTTCCAATCCTTTGTTGGCCTGAAATTCATCAACATTTACTAATCGTATGATTTATCAAAGTAAACCCTAAACTCCGTCCATATTCCATTTTCTGCTGTACTTATTTTAATCAAATTACTGAAAGTACTGTCGGAATATGATTTTTTTCGACACGAAGCAAAAAAAAGAGCAATATGTGGTCGTATCGTTCGTGCCCATGCAAATATTTTTAACGTTTACGATAACGGACCAACGTTTCATTTATATATAATGCAGGTCATATACATGTATGTGAAGGGCGTACGCTTAACTGGTCTCTTAGCATTAAAAAAAGAAAAAAATCATTGGAAATTTTAATTTAAGACAATTAATGAAACTGCATTAAAAACTCTTTGTTATACACAAACAAGTGAACAATACATAACAGTAAATATCAGCATCGATACTTCTGATTTTTAACACAACAGTACATCACCGCATTGAACACAAGCAGGGTCACACAAATAAAAAGACCCTGACACAATAATTTATTATTAGAAAGTAGGGCATATAGGGCCTATAGTTAACCCGATGTTGCACACGAGATTCAGACGTGATCACGTAATTTTAAATAATTATGCATAAAAATAACTCTTTAACTATTATATTTTAAAAGCACACAACCAGTATTTTACGTCCGTATTTAGCAATTTGAATTGTCATTCGTAAGCCGCAGTTTAAACATTCGACCTCCGCAGGTTATCCAATATGAACTCGATGTTTACGTCGCCATTTTATGTCAAGTATAAATCAATACGATTAGATAAGAATTCGCTCTGTGATATCAAGATACTGTTAAAAAGGCACAAAACACATACATCGATGGTAGTTTATTACAAATGCATGCATACATGTTGACAAGGACTTATATACATACATGGATTCGCAACTTCCGTATTAACAGTTTAAAGTAATCAAATCCCGCGATAATAAGACGTGAATCAACGGGAATACAAGCTATTGTTTACAAAAGCGAAAATACGAAAATATCCGTGATATCCGAATGATAATAACAGCGAAAATATCCGTGGTATTCCGAATGTTTAATCTCGGAGACGAAAGGATTATAATAGATGTCCGCCATCTTGGAATTTAAAATGTTCGACTGATGCCTTTTTCAATGCTTATACTTAGACTTTGTGGATTATAAATGTATCTCAATATCTTTAAAGGAATTTGTTGCTTCCTTTACCAATTTCCCGTGCCCAATTGCCAGAGTTTTATTAGTATAATCAAATTCGTAAACACCCAATTACAGCTGTCGGACATTGCCGAGTATATAGCAATGCATTGTGGGATCGCTGAACGATATCGTTTGATCTATTTTTAGCAGTTGCGAATCCATGTATGTATATAAGTCCTTGATGTTGAGAAGGAATATGCAAAACAGCAACACAGGCACGCTATTTCATTGGCAAGCGGAAACGCGGGTTTAATTCTCCGCATTTGAATATGTCATGCATTTTACCGACATGCACTTATTTAGATACATGACTCTTTCCATGTGGTTACGATAAAATGATTTGAAATGTATTTAGATCCAAAACACTTGAGGAAATATAACAGATACATCTATATGATCACACTATTTAGGTGAGTACTATCTCCTTGTGCGGCTGTTCTTTTAACCAAGCTGTTATTGAGTCCAAGGAGGGTAGATAGGTATATGATTGCAAAGATTACAAAAACCGATTACAACATTGTCGATGACAAAGAGAGTTCTCTAATGTGTCAATAAATATTTCAGTTCGTCGCAACATAACGCAGGTGTGAGGATGACAATAAATTCCATGTCGACATTTTGCACATGTACAGATAGCCAATCGTAACTACTCGGGCATTTCCGTAATGCTAGGTTCCCACTGTCGTGCGATCTGCTACAAACGCCACTATCGGTCTTTCGTATCTGTTCATGGAATGTTTTAGAAATTACATAATATGTTGATACGAGGTAAAGCGAATTGATACTTTCAGATACTATTTGTTGCTCTACGATGCGATCCGATCACGATTTGATAACTTCATGTGTCATGATCTTTTACGGTTTGGTTTCCGGTTCAGATACGTCGTCACAAAACGCGACAGATCGTTCCATCAGGTCTCCAAATCATGGTAATCGGGAGGGGGGATATCTTGGACAAGACAGAAGAAGTGTACCCTGTAAAAATGAACAAACAGTGATGTCCATGCTAAGTTTATGCTGAGTCCATGCTCCATCGGTATGTATATATACCTGTCTGGGTCAAGCTGTTCATTAACGTATCGGGACTTGCTCAAAGGGGTTTGTCATGAAAAACAAAATCCTAATTTCTTTTTCATGTAACCCGTTAACAATGTATATATAGAAGGGAAAGAACTTCGACAATTCGAATTTTCCAACGCATGTTATAAACTTCTATGTTATTGCAACGCAGTACAAAATATTTAAATTCAAATCAACAACTGGTCCATCATTTAATTCGTAAATATGGCTCCGTAGTTTACTACATTCGGTATCTTTATTCACTTTTATATTGTATACACTTATTCTAATAAAGGCATTCAAAAGAAACAAATCATTACCTGCTTGAGCACATGCTATGTCATATTTATCTAACATTTATCGTAACCAAAGGGGTTCGTCACGAAAAACAACAACATTAAACAATTTTTTTTTCTATGTAATCCATATAAATATAGAAGGGAAAGAACTTCGACAATTCGAATTTTCCAACGCATGTTATAAACCTGCATGTTATTGCAACGCAGTACAAAATATTTAACTCATATATAGTGAAACGTGTGGGCAACTCAACACGCTAACAGAAAATGTATACTTTTACTACCTGAAAAGATATTTTAAACTCGCTATTTAAGATTTTTCACTCGAAAAATTGTCAAATTTTACAAAAAGACACACAGTCGTAAAACCGCAGCGTGTATACCGGTATACATGTACAGAGTGGACCTGTTAAATTACTGACACAACTTCTTAGAATGGGTCTTAATTCATAATAAAACACTATAATTTACTAACTGCCAATGATTTCGCATATCGGAAGGTCTTTTAGCGAAGAATTTGCGTGTTTTTTGTTCAATTAGCCGGCTTCTCGAAGTTTACTTCCATGACGGGTCACATGACAATCGTCTAACTCGTGATGAAAGCTTAAATCTGATTGCATGAGCGATACTCTGTGGTATTTGTTTACAATCTACTTGTACCCTGTGCACTCTATCCTTTTCACTACGCTGTCGGGAACCATACCTAAAAAATACCACACAGTATCGCTCATCCTATCAGAATTAAGCGTTCATCACGAGTTAGGCGATTGTCACGTGAACTATCAAGGAAGCAAAATACAAGAAACCGTCAAACTGAACAAAAACGTAAATTCTTCATTAAGAATGCATCCCGAGATCTGAAATCATTCGCAGTTAGTAAATAATACCATATATGATATAAATATACTGTTTGGTTATGAATTATGACCCATTCCATGAAGTTTTACCTGTAATTTATCAGTTTCGCTATAGACTTGTACACGCTGCGGTTTTACTACTGTGTGTCTTTTTGTAAAATTCGAGTGAAAAATCTTAAATAGCGAGTTTAAAATATCTTTTAATGTAGTAAATGTATACATTTTCTGTTAGCGTGTTGAGTTACCCACACGTTGCACTATATATGATTTAAATATTTTGTACTGCGTTGCAATAACATGGAAGTTTATAACATGCGTTGGAAAATTCGAATTGTCGAAGTTCTTTCCCTTCTATATATATACGGGTTACATGGAACATTTTTTTTAGGATTTTGTTTTTCGTGACAAACCCCTTTGGACTGGCTTGCTAAAAAAGCGTTAAATGATGTTTTTAGTTATTTACAAAGATTAAATATCATACTTTAATGCCAAGCAACATAAAATTCTAATCAAACGCGCAAAAATAGTGTTTTATTGCGATAAACACTTCACCCCTTTATTGACTTTACTTTTGCAATTTTGATTGGCTATCAAAACTGAATGGGATGCATCAATTAATCGAAATTAGCAGTAATGTTCATCTAGAGTGAACCGTGCCTCATAATTTTGATACTTGTTTTCATTTTTTATCTGTGGCGTATTACAAATAAACAGCGGGCTTCAAGGCACGGAATTTCTTTAAAGTCAAGTATCTACCGAATGGAGGACATTATCAAAAATCTGAGACAAGGTTCCCTGCACAATACATTTATAGTTATTTTATGTCTATTTTTATAGCAATATATTCCTATATACAGAGCAGTTATCGTCGTTCAAAAATTTGTAAATTACGTGCGATATTGGTTTATAGAAGACCAACCAAATGTAATTTGTATCAAATTACTTGCAATGGACTTCATTCAGTGGGTTTATTTCAGTAAATAATCATACTTTAATTTTTAAACCTATAAATTGGTGAAACTTGATACTGCTAGGTTCCCACTGTCATGCGATCTGTTACGAACGCCACGATTAGTCGTTCGTATCTGATCGTGGAATGTTTTTGAAATTATATATTTTGGTACGAGATACTGCGGGTTCATACATTCAGATACGATTTGTTGCGCTACGATGCGATCCGGTCACGATTTGACAACTTCATGTGTCACGATCTGTTATGGTTTGGTTTTCCGTCCAAGATTTGGTCTTGATCTTTCACGATCACCACGATCAGTGTTCCGGAATTGGGACGATCTGGTACGTGTAGATACGTTCCAATACGTTCATCACGAAGTGATACGCTCCGTAACGATATTTTGTTAGCTACGGATGGCCCCGGGCGGGTTTATATACAGAGCATGGGCATCACTGTTTCTTCAACTTTTACGTGGTGTTTGTCCTGTCCTAAATCGGCCCTGATTACCACGATTTGGAAACCCAATGGAATACGATCTGTCGTGTTTTGTGACGATCCAATGCGATCTAATAAGATCATCCTGATTGAAATTGATCGTTAATCGTAGCCATCTTTTGAATCGTTCAAAAAAGAATCTACGATTAACACGATTGCCACGACTGGCTTCAAGATCTGATTAGCTCTGATAGGACTAATACGTTTGGTACACGATTAAGACTACGATTTCAGAACACTATATAACTGAGAAATACGCCTCGTACATAAGTGTAGTGTTACACTTTTGGTTATGCGGTTTCCGGTCACTTCTTTTCACAAGTTACTCGTTTTCAAGAATCATTCTCAGAATTAAAGACTTACAAACCTGTTTATCGTTCGCGATTGATAAAATGGTCATCAATTTCTCATTGAAATTGAAACAGGTTTTTTCCATCGTTGGATTCCTAGGGTCAGCCATGATGGAAAGTTGCCCGTGAATAACAATATATAAATATCACATCTCACAGAGGGTAAGGTAATGTCAATCTATACCGAACAAAACAATAATTAAGAAAAACAAGAATGCAACAAACATGCTAACAATTATACGGTACTTTTCGTACTGGTTGAGTCAAGACACCAAGTCATCTTCAGAGATTGAAACGTAGCGTAGTTACATTCACTGTCAAATTGTCTCCTGCTAAACCAAGTGTCCAACTAAGAGTAGATTTTGATAATCGCCTAAAGCGTCTAGGATATGGAACAGATTGACTAAACCTAGCACCCGGTGAGGGCAGTTTCGTTATGGCAAGCGGGCCGAAATGTAATGTCACAGGGTAACATTACGGTTGTCACCCTTTGACGTCATATAAGACTATATAGTGAATATGTCACGTGAGGTATAATAACAACAAAATGGCAACCTGCCTATTATGTCCGAGGCATTTTCTATAGACAAACGGTGAGAAGTTCCGATTGACAGATTGCGTGAACGCCACAGCATTTAAATTGCGTATCGATTTATATTATATTGATACATGTATATTATTACACACCTTTATTCCTTTACACAATCCTATTGCACCATTTCCACGAATATGATTCCAGCATAAATCCAGTTGTTTCAAGGTATCATTCATTTCTACAATTGAAACAATTAATTACAATTGTCATACAATGACTTAGATATTGTTCCGAACTAACAGATTTAGAATCATGTCTTCATAGTTTGCAAGTTTCAATCTGTTATGTAGTACATATACATTTGTATTTATGATAATATGTAGCAGTATATATTTGAAATATCGCTAGAGGTATAACTATGAATTTAAATACAATGTAATTATAGCTGTAGTTAAATGTGTAAAATTTAATGATATGGTAAACATATACTCGTACATGTACAAATGTACATACATACTTAAAGCTTCTCCTATTACAGTTCCACATTCAGCAAGCATATTTCCTCTAAGTGAAAGTTCCGAGATGTTCTCTCCAAACTAAAAGTACAAGTGTGTACATGGCAATATAGTTTTGATTAACGTATCGGGCTTGGTTAAAATCGCTAAAATAACGTAAAATGATATTTTACGTTATTTACAAAGATTATAGTATATAATTATGATTTAGTTTTTAAATCTATAAATTGGTGAAACTTGATTTGACCTGACATCCAAGCCAGATACCTTAAATATGTTGTTGTGGTATATCAATAACCAGTAGCCTATGCCGTGGCATGTTCCGTAAGCGATACATCGATAAATAAAACATCGTTACTGGAGAGGTACTAGTATGTGATATGTATGCTTTGGTTTGTATCGACAGTAAGAATTGCCTCAAATAAGTTTATTTTACATTAGATTAAAGAATCATATATCCAATAAAGCTAACACCAATCTATGACGTGATATATATGCTTAGTTAATATATGTTGTCAGTTGATATATATATATATATGTATATATATATACATGTGTTTTTAACTGCTAAGCAGTATTATAAGTAGCTATCATCTGAAGATAACTTCCTTTCTGTGAATCGTGTCTATACCTGGTCAGCGTGTAACAGGTCAATTCTTACCTCAATTATACTGGCAATACATTCACCAGCATTGTCTGTAAATTTATTGTCTGAAAATAAAGAATGTCATAGCTGTCTCATTTGCATTCATTTGGTATCTTCAATTAGCTCAATATTATTTTATTTAACTAAATTACTAATGATTGACATATTTATTATCTACGACGGTACAACCCTAAGTTTCATCGGAAATACTCAAGTTTATAAGTATATCTCACACTGTTCATAATTCTGTTATATGTGAACTTACCACTAAGATCGAGTTTTCTAATAGTTCGGTTCTTTTCTATGAAGTTTGTTAAACATTTGAGACTTTTGCAGTCTAGTTGGCAGTCTGCTAGAGACTAAAATGAAACAAAACCTATAATTAACACACACACGTTTTATGCAATAAAATATACATGAAAACACTATAATATATACACGCACACACGTTTTGTGCAGTAAAATAAACATGAAAACACTGTAACATGATAAATTATTCACACAAACACGTTGTGTGAAATAAAATTAACAGGAAAACACTATAATATATCTACATACACGTTTTGTGTAATAAAATAAACAAGCAAAAACACTATAATATATTTACACGTTTTGTGTAGTGAAATATACATACTATAATATGTTCAAACACACGTTTTGTGTAATAAAATAAACATGAAAACTATATAATATATTCACACATACACGTTTTCTGTAATGAAATAAACATAAACATACTATAATATATTCACGAATACAAGTTTTCTGTAATAAAATAAACATGAAAACACTATAACATATTCACGCATACACGTTGTGTGCAATAAAATAAACATAAACATATTATAAGATATTCACGCATACACGTTTTGTGTAATAATATAAACATTAACATACTATAATATATTCACGCATACGTTTTGTGTAATAAAATATACATAAACATACTATAATATATTCACACACGCGTTTTATGTAAATAAACCTGAATACACTATAACAATTTTATACACACATTTTTGAGTAATGAAATTATCATAAACAGCCTTTGATATACAAACATGTACATACATGTATTTGTGTAACAAATTAGACACGAAGACACTGTAATATATAACCATACGGACATGCTTATGCCATCAAGAAAATATAAATGAACTGAAATAAGTACAGTGCAACCTCTCCAAAGCAACATTCTTTGGGAGTGGTTGAATTATGTTGTTGTTGAGAGGTTGTTGCTCTAGAGATGTTAAATTGGTAGTTAAATCGTACAGTGGGGAAAATCATGATGTTGCTGAAGGCAGGTTGTTGCTCTAGAGGGGCCGATGTGGAGAGGTTGTACTGTATAAACAAAAAATACCGAGTGTATCATAGCTTTAAGATTATTAGAAGACGTAAATAATGATCAATATGCATAAAATACAGTGTATGCTCAATTTATTTTTAATTCTGATTCGTAAGATTCTTCTCGTTATTGATTTTTAGCGGAAGGAAAACTGGTTATTATGTCTTCTATAGAAAATGAAGCTACTTACCAGTTGTTCGAGAGATCTATGAACTGACGAAAAATCCATTACGTATTCCAGTTGTTTCTTGTTGATTTTGTTACCATCCAATATTAAGTTAATCAATTCATCACTCATACCAGGTTCCTTCAATTATTGCAAGAGCCATATATAATAATATACTGAGCTCTTTCTTGTAAGTGCCATATATAGAGAGATAAAACTGAAGTCTTTATTTCACGTGATTCTAACGAAAGTTACTGTAGAAATACACGTATATAAGCGACAGAATGTTTCATCAAATGTAGAATATGTGATAGTTTTATATACACGACAATTATCATTATATATTAAGATATGAAGAGTTATTTGTACAATTATAACTAGTCAATTGTATCCAAAATGTCGATAATATATTAGAAATCAAAATGCTTTTCTATATTTTTTTTCGACTCAATTTATTCAGGGTCTTTCAATTGAATGGTCTAGACTCGTGCTCTTCAGGCGCTTATCTCTGTATAAACATCAAGTTGTGCTATCGATACATATCGGAGAGCTTTTTTCACGTGTGTATAGATAACACACACACATTTTCAATTTCCATTTACTCAAAACAAGAGATCGAAAATTTAAAATAAAATCATGAATTAACTGAGTAATGATCTTTCTAAAATGTGTTGCAAGCATTTCAGCGATAGATGATTATTAAAGACGGAATCACTTACAACTGGTCAAACTCAAAATGGCGAATTCGTCAAAAAGGCTCAAATTCATGTATTATTATTTCTTAGCATCGGAAACAATATGAAAAAGTAACCGCATGATTTAATTCAACAACCTTTAAAAGACATGAGTTAATCCCGACTACATCACTCTATAACTTAAAAGGGTTATATTTACTTACGAAAAATACACGCCTTGCGACAACAATCTAGATTTGGGCTTAAAACGAGTTTTCGTCCATTATATACCGTCGGATTTCAACATAAATAAATGGATTTTATCGTAAGAAATTGGTCAAATTAGAAGGGGATATTTACGATCTAACTTTTCGTGGAGCTCTACACCAATAATGTTTAGTAATTTGTAAATATTAGGGTATCTATTTCAATGCGTTCTTCACCGTTTCACAATGACGGCCATCTTGCGCGCGATCATGTGATCGCTACCCAACGCTTTAATTTACGGAGTCCAGACCCTTCTATTTGAGTGACCCTGATTTATTGAATAGTTTAAATAAACTTACAAGTCGCACGTTTCCATCTGTATTCACGTAAAATTCCTAAGAATACGAAATATAATATACGTTAGCGTAGATATTTAACTGACCATTGTTCCTTAATGTGAATAATTAACTAACTACTGTACTATACCATGGATAATTAACTGACTGTAGCACTATAATGTGGACGTTTCACTGACAACTGTACTATACCGTGGATATTTAACTGACTGCTCTACTATACCATGCATGTTTACTGACTGCTCTACTGGACCATGTACGAGTGTTAACTGACTGCTCAACTATACCATGGTTGTGTAACTGACTGCTCTTCTATACCATATGTTAACTGACTGCTCTGCTATACCATGGATGTGTAACTGACTGCTCTAATATACCATATGTTAACTGACTGCTCAACTATACCATAGATGTTAAACTGACTGCTTTACTTTACCATGTATGTTAACTGACTGCTCTTCTATAGCATGGATGTTAACTGACTGCTCCATATGTTAACTGACTGCTCTACTATACCATATGTTAACTGACTGCTCTACTATACCATGTATGTTAACTGACAGCTCTACTATACCATGTATGTATGTTAAACTGACTGCTTTACTTTACCATGTATGTTTACTGACTGCTCTACTATACCATGTATGTTAACTGACTGTTCTACTATATCATGTATGTTAAACTGACTGCTATATTGGACCATGTATGGTAACTGTCTGCTCTACTATACCAAGTGTTAACGGACTGCTCTACTATACCATGTAAGTTAATTGACTGCTCTTCTACACAATGGATTTAACTAACTACTCTACTATACCATGTATGTATGTTTAACTGACTGCTCTACTATACCATGTATGTTTACTGACTGCTCTACTATACCATGTATGTTAACTGACTGCTCTCCTATACCATATGTTAACTGACTGCTCTACTATACCACGTATGTTAACTGACTACTCTACTTTACCGTGTATGCATGTTTAGATGACTGCTTTACTTTACCATGTATGTTTACTGACTGCTCTCCTATTCCATGTATGTTTATTAACTGCTCTACTATACCATATGTTAACTGACTACTCCACTATAACATGTATGTTAACTGACTGCTATATTGGACCATGTATGTTAACTGTCTGCTCTTCTATACCATATGTTAACTGACTGCTCTACTATACCATGTATGTTAACTGACTGCTCTTCTACACAGTGGATTTTCACTGACTACTCTACTATATCATGTGTGTTTACTGACTGCTCTACTATACAATGTATGTTAACTGACCCCTCTACTTTACAATGTATGTTAAACTGGCTGCTCTATTGGACCATGTATGTTAACTGACTGCTGTTCTATAGCATGTATGTCAAACTGACTGCTCTACTATACCATATGTTAACTGACTCTTCTACTATACCATGTATGTTTACTGACTGCTCTACTACACCATGCATGTCGACTGACTGTCTACTATACCATGTATGTATGTTTAACTGACTGCTCTACTTTACCATGCATGTTAAACTGACTTCTCTACTATACCATGTATGCTAACTGACTGCTCTACTATACCATGTGTGTTAACTGACTGCTCTACTATAAAATGCATGTTAAACTGACTACTCTACTTTACCATGAATGCATTTTTAACTGACTGCTTTACTTAACATGCATGTTTACTGACTGCTCAACTATACCATGTATGTTAACTGACTGCTCTACTGGACAATGTATATTAACTGACTGCTCTACTATACCATATGTTAACTGACTGCTCAACTATAACATGTATGTTAACTGACTGCTCTACTATACCATATGTTAACTGACTGCTCTACTATACCATGTATGTTAACTGACTGCTCTACTTTACCATGTATGTTAACTGACTGCTCTTCTATAGCATGTATGTTAACTGACTGCTCTACTATTCCACGAATGTTCACTGACTGTTCTACTATACATACGTTTACTGAATGCTCTTCTATACCATGTATGTTTACTGACTGCTTTACTTTACCATGTACATGCATATTAACTGACTGCTCTTCTATACCATGTATGTTAACTGACTGCTCTACTATACCATATGTTAACTGACTGCTCTACTATACCATGTATGTTAACTGACTGCTCTACTTTACCATGTATGTTAACTGACTGCTCTTCTATAGCATGTATGTTAACTGACTGCTCTACTATTCCACGAATGTTCACTGACTGTTCTACTATACATACGTTTACTGACTGCTCTTCTATACCATGTATGTTTACTGACTGCTTTACTTTACCATGTACATGCATATTAACTGACTGCTCTTCTATACCATATCTTAACTGACTGCTCTACTTTACCATGCATGTTAAACTGACTGCTCTACTATACCATGAATGTATTTTTAACTGACTGCTTTACTTAACATGCATGTTTACTGACTGCTCAACTATACCATGTATGTTAACTGACTTCTCTACTGGACCATGTATATTAACTGACTGCTCTTCTATACCATGCATGTTAACTGACTTCTTTACTTTACCATGTAAATTACCTGACTGCTTTTCTATAGCACGGATGTTAACTGACTGCTCTACTATTCCACGAATATTTACTGACTGTTCTACTATACATACGTTTACTGACTGCTCTTCTATGCCATCTGTGTTTACTGACTGCTTTACTTACCATATATATTAACTGACTGCTCTTCTATACCATGTATGTTAACTGACTGCTCTACTATTTCACGAATGTTTACTGACTGTTCTACTATACCATGTATGTTAACTGACTGCTTTACTTTACCATGTATATTAACTGCCTGCTCTTCTATAGCATGGATGTTAACTGACTGCTCTACTATTCCACGAATGTTTACTGACTGTTCTACTATACATACGTGTACTGACTGCTCTTCTATATCATGTATGTTTACTGACTGCTTTACTTTACCATGTATATTAACTGACTGCTCTATTATACCATATGTTAACTGACTGCTCTTTTATACCATGTATGTTAACTTACTGCTCTTCTACACAATGGATTTTAACAGACTGCTCTACAATACCATATGTTAACTGACTGGCTCACTATACCATATCGTCACATAAGAACCATAAGGGCTCATCTGCAAAAATCAAATAGTGGAGAAAAAGCCATTTAAAGGTTTGAAGGTTTACCAAAAATCAAATATTCAAGACACAATTCTGGAATTTTGTACATTTAATAAGATGGTAAAGAACTTTTAAAATACAGTTTGTTTGAATTTAACAATTGATGTACAAGCCATATACGGTCATATTTGCAGATGAGCCCTTATGGTTCTGTCTATTTTTTCATTTTTTTTTACAAACATAAGGACTCATCTGTAAAAAAGAACTCTAATTATAGGGGGACACTGGTTCAAATTAACATCATAGTGTTACTTTTTGCAACAAATATCAAATTATATGTTCCATAGATACAGTTTTATCCAATAATCTCATATAATCACTGTCAGCGTCATCATCATGACTGTCCGGTATAGTAACTGTTCTTTTACAGATTTATCCGTCTTTAGAGCAGCATAGAACTCATGGTAACTTGATGGAATTATTAGTGAGTCGCACAGTGACATTAAATCTTTCTTTTTTGGTTCAGTATTTCTGCACGGACAACTATGTACTGATCGACACAGTTTTATGACTCAAACTTCCTGTTGATCAAAGTTTTCCTTCACAAAAATCATGTCTGGCTGATGGTTGCACATCCTTACTATTTTTAACCAGTTTCCCTATTCACGTTGTATCAGTCTTTAGTGTTTGAGATGTTTCCCTTGTGTATTTCTTAATATTAAAAGAATTGTTGAAATGCATGGGTAAAACAGTGTATGGATTACTTCTACAAGCAAAATGAATAACCATATCCCAGTGATCTGGGATGAAAATTGAAGTTCCCTTTTTGGCTGTATCTATAGCAGAATGCATGGAATCACATTCCATTTGTGTATGTCCTGACTCCAAAAAAAATGTTCTATTAGTTCATAGTAACTAAATATAATCAGTTTCGACCAGAGCAACAGTCTGAATACAGTATTTATTCACCTGAGGTATACTATTACTAGTTTTGTCTAAATTATTCAGTTTATTGTCATCCACGAACACCTTTAGTGCATGCATCATAATGTTCATAGCATGGAACTGCTAAATATGCTAAATAAAAAGCCTCTGCACTTGTCGCCATAAAGATCTGGCTCAATTTGAATTAAAGGGCAGTTCAGTCTACTTGACTATATCAGTATTCTTCTCTGCAAGAGATTAGCTGTTGCAAGTGGGATCAGGTCGCTTAGCGACATATTCCATATTCCATCATGCTTGAGTTCATCAACATTTTCATCAAACATCTGTGATGATTCTTCTTTTGACTTATTAAACTTATTCAAGAAGCCAATATAGTGATTCTTTTGTTTCTTTAAATGATCACTCACTGACTAACTTAGAGAAGAAACATCACTGTCACTAGTGTTGAATTGACATTGCATTGAAAAAAACAATTGCCACCACCTGCTATTTAGGTTCTTTCCAAGTTAGTACTTATTAGCGTATTGTTAAGTCTGATTTCATGATGTTTCTTGGCTAGCCATAATTGCATGTTCAGTGCTTGTTGATTCTGTGTTCTGTTGGTCTGTAGTTGGCTGCCTTCCTTGGTTTATCTATTCTGTTTTAGACAGTTTAGCTATTTTCGCAATGTGCCTTTGCATAGGTCTGGTTCTTTTTCTCCACCATTTCTGACATATGTTAGTAATATGTATTACAGGTATATTTATATCCTCATTGATACTTGTATCACTATCAGACCCTTGAAGAAGATTGTATGTTTTATCATTATCTCTGTCATCATTTTCGCATGACGTAAACAGTATTTTACGCTTCCACGTTGCCTGTTTGGTTGTTTTCTTGTACAGTTTTCAATAGAATGATCTACTTTCATTGTTTTCAGTTCTGTCTGAATTTGACACAATGGAACATCTCAAGAGCTTTGCTATTCATTATCTGTTCTATTTTTAAGGCTAGACAGTATGCTTGACAGTGGTATGTCTTCATCAGAAGTGGACTTGGTCCTTTTTTCATCTCAATTTCATTTACGTCCTCCCTTTTATCTAATGATTTAATTTCATTCAGAGTCAAGTCTTTTTTTTTTGTTGGTCGAAAGAGTTCAATTAACATCACGGTGATAAAACCTGCTTAATTGGTTCAGTCTTTCGTTTTCGATGTATCATCGAGATATCTGTCAGATATTTCATTAATTATATAAAGAAAGTCTTCTTCGTCTGACCCGTCTTTCCATGGTCACTTGTAATTTTAATTATAATGTATATAAATTTTGTAGTTTTAGAATATACCAGTTAATTTGTAAGATAAGTCACAAGACGAGTTGTTGGATTTACACTTAACTTAAATAAAGAAGTAACTATGTTCTGCTCATGAAACTTGGTGATTTTAAAGAATCAACTACTGTTAGAATTTACATAATTATTGCATAATTTCAGTAGAAAGGGAAAAAACAAATTTAATTGTATAAGTATTGAACCATGTAAGCTTTACTGTTTTTAATTCCTAACCATTCAATATTTTGTATTTTAAAATCTTAATCATAAATAAGTTTATCTTATCTTTATTAATCTCCAACTAATAGAACACCTTGTTTAAATAAGAACACAGCCCTTTTTATTTTATTGAACTTACTTTCATACACTCTCAAATGAAATGAGAACAATTTCTCAGTGTCCTCTGGACAATGTATACATGTGGTACATCTTAGATTTCTTATCATTAATAACTGTTTACATGTCAATAATAACTGTAAACATATATCACTTGTTTATGATTTAGACTGATACTAAAGAGACTAATTTTAAGCTCCTAACTATGAATTAATTGGTATATGTTAGTGTATAAATCTTTCCCAACATTGCAGATGAGCCCTTATGTTTCTTAAGGATGAGTAGATGAGCCCATATGTTTCCAAGTATATCATAAAAATGCAGATGAGCCCTTTTCATTAACCTGATTTTTCACTTTATCTTTTAGAAATTAAGTGGGAAATTTTTTCAACTGAAAGATAACAATAAAACATTATTATTTTTCACAAAAAGTCATTTTCGCCCAAAAGTGCAGATGAGCCCTTATGGTTCTTATGTGACGATATGTTAACTGACTGCTCTACTTTACCATGTATGTTAACTGACTGCTCTTCTACACAATGGATTTTAACTGGCTGCTCTACTATACCATGCATTCTAACTGACTGCTGTATTACACCATGTATGTTTACTGACTGGTCTACTGTAGCATTGATGTTAACTGACACTGCTCTTCCATACCATATGGACGTTTAATTGACTGCTCTACCATGGATGCTTACTGACTGCTCTACTATGCCATGTATGTTAACTGACACTACTCTACCATGCCGTGTATGTTTTACAGCTACTGGTATACGGTTGATTAATCATGTAGTATACTGTATTAAATATTTGACTTTGCTGCACTTGCTATTTGTTATTTAAATACCTTTATTATTCCTAGTATGAAGACTCTGTCCACAACAATAAATATGAAAAATTGAAACAGAAAAATTATCTTAACACATGCATACATCTACTTAATATTTCTATAATTAACTAGCTGGTAATTTATTATAAAGAGTACATTATATTACATACCAGAATAGACACGAAGAAGGCTTTCATTTCTTTCGCTGATATATTATATCCTTTCAATGATATAATTTCATTTCCGAACTGCCTCCATACATTTTTGATAGGTGTTTTTCCATATCTCCTACAAAGTTTCTTATATACAGCCACACCTCTGTTTGACAGTTTTGTTGTTGTTTGGCTGTATTCTTTCTTACCCTCGCCTTCATCTATCATCAAGTACACATTATACCGTACTTATATATATGTTATAAATGTAGAAACGAAACATTTTAAATCAAATACTTTAACACAAATTCAGCTGTATTGTTTATGATTAATGCTGGTCAGATCACATTATTATCGTTTGAGCAATAAGATTTCACAGTAAGATTCGGAGAAAAACAGCTAATAAATACGAAAACTTCAAATATTAATTTTAATATATCTTAGCTTTATTTTTCAAATTTTATCATGAATAATATGTTTTATGACTATTAAACGCACATACGATCGGTGAAAGAGAAATGCGAAAAAGGTTTCTTTTGAAGATAAAAATGTGTTCACGGTCTTAGAATAAGTTTTAGATTGTCAACAAGTTATAACATCAGCGATACGCACATACGCACGTGCGTAACGTTAATTTTAAAAGTGAACAATATAAAAATGCCATCTAAGTCAAAAGCTAATATTATGTCTAATAATCGTTAATCACGGTGTTTGAAATAAAATGCATGATTCAAATAAATGATATTTGACAGTGCTTCTAATCACTGCAAATACAACTGAAAGTTCACCATTTGAGTTCTAATTTAAACTAGAAATATGTCCGACTGTCTGACATGAATGCCTCCCCGAGAGCTAAGTCAAAAAGGGACCATAACTTCTGTGAAAATGTTTGGATTTTAAGTCAAATCGAACTTGACATGTACTTAATATTATATTCCTTCAGGTAAAATATGAAACCAATCATTGAAATATTTCTTGAGTTATTGCTCGGAAACCAAAATTTAAACGGACAGACACTCTCATGTGAGGTATGCTATGTTGTGGGGTGCACCCTTTGATCTTTTCGGTGTTTTTGTCCCCATAAATCGCACTCAACAAGTCGAAATTATCCCCACAATTCCAGTTTGTACGTAATTGAACCTCACAATGCCAAAATGTATCGACCCTAACTGAAATAAATATCATAACAAAATTTTGACTTAAAATTATGTGTGCGTGATTAGGTAAGGTAAATACAAGTGTTAATTCCGACTTTTTTTGTCATTTGTAGAATAAAAGACTGTAAGACACTTCATCGTAATCTTAAAACAACAATATTATACATATATGTATACAGATTTAATATTATCATTTATTTTAGTCTTGGCACTACCTCATTCATTAAATGTCTTATTTTCAGATTACTGTCTTACTTGTTTCTTCTTACACTTCTTATATCAGATAATAACAATCGATATGTATTGATGAACTGTCCCATACATGTACTCGACGGGAAGATAAGGGAATAAACTCGAATACAGGGTTGGTCTTATCAGATGAAAATACAGAGTACTGTCCCTTGATGAATAAAGCGATAAGTTTAACATGCCCACAATCATCCTCTGATGTGTACGGACGGACGTTCTTACGTGAGCTACATTATGGGGTTTGTTCCTTCTATATTTGTACTAACCCAAACCCTAACCCCAGAACCTACCTCTGGTATGTACGGACACACAGACGCACGGACGGACAGGGGAACACTTTATGCTCTTTCGCCATTTCGAATAGCGGGGTATAAAAAACCCAGAACCAAGGAACAGCGGGGGTTACATTTTTCCTTGTGTGCATAAAATTCATTTATAACTGGCTACGCCCATGAACGTAAAACTGAATTTCTTTTCCATTATTTATAAATATCTTGTACATCGCACTCAACAGACTTAAAATAAAAGGTTGTCTCGTAATAATAAAGACAGAAGCCGCATTTTCTTATCTTTAAGAAAGCCCATGAGCTATCGTAAAGTTAAGAAAGAATCGTTCCAAAACTTAAGAATTCGTAGCTAAGAAAATATTGATGAAACGTATTTTTATAAATTGATTAAATGTAACTTTAAATACCAGTACATATTTATATAAAGGGTTCAGGTAGCTACATACCATCCGTGCTATCATATTTATATTCATCTTCCGGGTTAAACGGTACAAGTTTTCTTTTACCCTTTCTAGAAGCCACTGTACGGACTGGAAGAGTGAGGCCGAGGTGGGACCTACGTCCATCTGGTCTGAACGGAGTCTTCCTGGGAGATTCAATAGCAACACGTGTAGTCTTCCTTGACATTGGCTGTACGTGTAGTTGATCTTTTTCAATACTCATCATTCTAATAGATGAACAACACAATTCATGCCCAGAAGTGAAATATTCAGGTATTTGTACAAAATGGTCACAAACGTCATGAATACACAGGTATAACTTGTCTATTATGAGATGTATTAAATTCATGATATAGTATTACTATTAATATTTATGTCAATGGGTAAAATTTAATGTGTGTTAGGAATTGAAGATTGAACAAGCTCAAAATATGAAAAGGAACAAACACCTAATACATGTAGTAGCAATTAATTAATAGAAACAGCTCGTAGAAACAACTAATAGGAAGGGCTCGTAGAGACAGCTAATATGAACAGCTAAAGGAACAGCTCGTAGAGGCAGCTAATATGAACAGCTAACAGGAACAGCTCGTAGAGGCAGCTAATATGAACAGCTAAAAGAAACAGCTCGTAGAGGCAGCTAATATGAACAGCTAACAGGAACAGCTCGTAGGGACAGCTAATATGAACAGCTAACATGAACAGCTCGTAGAGGCAGCTAATATGAACAGCTAATAGGAACAGCTCGTAGAGGCAGCTAATAGGAACAGCTAAGATGCGAAATCATTGGCAGTTAGTAAATTATAGTGTTTTATTATGAATTAAGAGCCATTCTAGGAAGTTTTGTCAATAATTTAACAGTTCCACTCTGTTCGTATATACCGGTATACACGCTGCGGTTTTACGACTGTGTGTCTTTTTGTAAAATTTGACCATTTTTCGAGTGAACAATCTTAAATAGCGAATTTAAAATATCTTTTCAGGTAGTAAAAGTATACACTTTCTGTTAGCGTGTTGAGTTGCCCATATATGAGTTAAATAGTTTGTACTGCGTTGCAATAACATGCAGGTTTATAACATGCGTTGGAAAATTCGAATTGAAACTTTTTATATATTTTTTTTTCGTGACGAACCCCTTTGGTTACGATAAATGTTAGATAAATATGAGATAGCATAAACATAGCATGTGCTCAAGCAGGTTATGATTTTTTTCTTTTGAAGCCCTTTATTAGAATAAGTGTATACAATATAAGTGAATATAGATACCGGATGTAGTAAACTACGGAGCCATATTTACGAATTAAATGATGAACCAGTTGTTGATTTGAAAGCGTCTTTTGAGCAAATTTACTACTAGAAAGTATGTCTGTCTAAAAAGCAAGCCTATTGTTAAAATAGGATGTAAACTGGATCTGTACGAGATTGCAATTTATATGTCTTAAGAAAAAATACGATAGAATATAATGCTATACCAATTTGATTAGCAAAAATGCAGACCCACGATCTACAGAAACATGTATTGCGTCATTTAACATTGCAGAAATGAATTGATGTTTAAAATCAAAGTCATGATTAAAATAATTACCTGTTGTTGTCTGTTTTAATCAACTATTAAATCATAAATATTCCACTCATAGCCCAAATACAGTACGGTATAGGTTTTTGCGCAACCTAAGCATTCCTATTAATAGTTACACCATTAAATGAAATGATTATAAGAATCTCGACACATGACTTACATTGTATCTAACATGGTGCTATTACAGTTAAAATAAAACAATCACAAGTTGGTATAGTCTCATATAATGTATAAATAGTTTTATATACGTTTATTGCTTAAAGTTTAATACGTGGTAATGTTAATTAATCCGGATTAGAATTTACCTGAAATATAATCAGTTCACTTAAACTATAAACTTTTACTCTGTTATTGAGCACTGCTTTGTTTTCTCTTTGAGTAGATTGATAATCTTTTAATCAGATACATAATCTAGTTTATATCTACTACATTTTTGGTTATGAACCTATTAATACAGTTATATAAACCGTCCATGCACTCCGGATTGATTGTGTTGATCACTTATTCCACAGGAGATTGAATTTACTGGCAACTCTGTATAATAACAGTATAAAACTTCACGGTTAAAATATTAATATTAAGTTTTACCTGGCACACACACAGAATTAAAGATGTAAATAAGTGAACTGAACGAGTTGTTGGAAACAAGCCTTGTCTTATTTATGTATGAATATGTTGACTTACAGAACGACATGTTATTTTATTTATGTATGAATATGTTGACTTACAGAACGACATGTTATTTTATTTATGTATAAATATGTTGACTTACAGAACGACATGTTATTTTATTTATGTATGAATATGTTGACTTACAGAACGACATGTTATTTTATTTATGTATGAATATGTTGACTTACAGAACGACATGTTATTTTATTTATTTATAAATATGTTGACTTACAGAACGACATGCTATTTAATTTTTGTATAAATATGTTGACTTACAGAACCACATGTTATTCTATTTTTTGTATAAATATGTTGACTTACAGAACGACATGTTATCTTATTTTTGTATAAATATGTTGACTTACAGAACGACATGTTATTCTATTTATTTATAAATATGTTGACTTACAGAACGACATGTTATTTTATTTTTGTATAAATATGTTGACTTACAGAACGACATGTTATTCTATTTTTGTATAAATATGTTGACTTACGGAACGACATGTTATTTTATTTTTGTATAAATATGTTGACTTACAGAACGACATGTTATTTTTGTATAAATATGTTGACTTACAGAACGACATGTTATTCTATTTTTGTATAAATATGTTGACTTACAGAACGACATGTTATTCTATTTATTTATAAATATGTTGACTTACAGAACGACATGTTATTTTATTTTTGTATAAATATGTTGACTTACAGAACGACATGTTATTCTATTTTTGTATAAATATGTTGACTTACAGAACGACATGTTATTCTATTTTTGTATAAATATGTTGACTTACAGAACGACATGTTATTCTATTTATTTATAAATATGTTGACTTACAGAACGACATGTTATTTTATTTTTGTATAAATATGTTGACTTACAGAACGACATGTTATTCTATTTATTTATAAATATGTTGACTTACAGAACGACATGTTATTTTATTTTTGTATAAATATGTTGACTTACAGAACGACATGTTATTCTATTTTTGTATAAATATGTTGACTTACAGAACGACATGTTATTCTATTTATTTATAAATATGTTGACTTACAGAACGACATGTTATTCTATTTATTTATAAATATGTTGACTTACAGAACGACATGTTATTTTATTTTTGTATAAATATGTTGACTTACAGAACGACATGTTATTTTATTTTTGTATAGATATGTTGACTTACGGAACGACATGTTATTTTATTTTTGTATAAATATGTTGACTTACAGAACGACATGTTATTTTATTTATGTATAAATATGTTGACTTACCGAAAGACATGTTATTTTATTTTTGTATAAATATGTTGACTTACAGAACGACATGTTATTCTATTTATTTATAAATATGTTGACTTACAGAACGACATGTTATTTTATTTTTGTATAAATATGTTGACTTACAGAACGACATGTTATTCTATTTTTTGTATAAATATGTTGACTTACAGAACGACATGTTATCTTATTTTTGTATAAATATGTTGACTTACAGAACGACATGTTATTCTATTTATTTATAAATATGTTGACTTACAGAACGACATGTTATTCTATTTATTTATAAATATGATGACTTACAGAACGACATGTTATTTTATTTTTGTATAAATATGTTGACTTACAGAACGACATGTTATTTTATTTTTGTATAAATATGTTGACTTACAGAACGACATGTTATTCTATTTATTTATAAATATGTTGACTTACAGAACGACATGTTATTCTATTTTTGTATAAATATGTTGACTTACAGAACGACATGTTATTTTATTTTTGTATAAATATGTTGACTTACAGAACGACATGTTATTTTATTTCTGTATAAATATGTTGACTTACAGAACGACATGTTATTCTATTTTGTATAAATATGTTGACTTACAGAACGACATGTTATTTTATTTATTTATAAATATGTTGACTTACAGAACCACATGTTATTCTAATTTTGTATAAATATGTTGACTTACAGAACGACATGTTATTCTATTTATTTATAAATATGTTGACTTACAGAACGACATGTTATTCTATTTTTGTATAAATATGTTGACTTACAGAACGACATGTTATCTTATTTTTGTATAAATATGTTGACTTACAGAACGACATGTTATTTTATTTCTGTATAGATATGTTGACTTACAGAACGACATGTTATTCTATTTTTGTATAAATATGTTGACTTACAGAACGACATGTTATTCTATTTTTGTATAAATATGTTGACTTACAGAACGACATGTTATTTTATTTATTTATAAATATGTTGACTTACAGAACGACATGTTATTCTATTTTTGTATAAATATGTTGACTTACAGAACGACATGTTATTCTATTTATTTATAAATATGTTGACTTACAGAACGACATGATATTTTATTTTTGTATAAATATGTTGACTTACAGAACGACATGTTATTCTATTTTTTGTATAAATATGTTGACTTACAGAACGACATGTTATCTTATTTTTGTATAAATATGTTGACTTACAGAACGACATGTTATTCTATTTATTTATAAATATGTTGACTTACAGAACGACATGTTATTCTATTTATTTATAAATATGATGACTTACAGAACGACATGTTATTTTATTTTTGTATAAATATGTTGACTTACAGAACGACATGTTATTTTATTTTTGTATAAATATGTTGACTTACAGAACGACATGTTATTCTATTTATTTATAAATATGTTGACTTACAGAACGACATGTTATTCTATTTTTGTATAAATATGTTGACTTACAGAACGACATGTTATTTTATTTTTGTATAAATATGTTGACTTACAGAACGACATGTTATTCTATTTTGTATAAATATGTTGACTTACAGAACGACATGTTATTTTATTTATTTATAAATATGTTGACTTACAGAACCACATGTTATTCTAATTTTGTATAAATATGTTGACTTACAGAACGACATGTTATTCTATTTATTTATAAATATGTTGACTTACAGAACGACATGTTATTCTATTTTTGTATAAATATGTTGACTTACAGAACGACATGTTATCTTATTTTTGTATAAATATGTTGACTTACAGAACGACATGTTATTCTATTTCTGTATAGATATGTTGACTTACAGAACGACATGTTATTCTATTTTTGTATAAATATGTTGACGTACAGAACGACATGTTATTTTATTTTTGTATAAATATGTTGACTTACAGAACGACATGTTATTTTATTTTTGTATAAATATGTTGACTTACAGAACGACATGTTATTTTTGTATAAATATGTTGACTTACAGAACGACATGTTATTCTATTTTTGTATAAATATGTTGACTTACAGAACGACATGTTATTTTATTTTTGTATAAATATGTTGACTTACAGAACGACATGTTATTCTATTTTTGTATAAATATGTTGACTTACAGAACGACATGTTATTCTATTTATTTATAAATATGTTGACTTACAGAACGACATGTTATTTTATTTTTGTATAAATATGTTGACTTACAGAACGACATGTTATTTTATTTTTGTATAAATATTTTGACTTACAGAACGACATGTTATTTTATTTTTGTATAAATATGTTGACTTACAGAACGACATGTTATTTTATTTTTGTATAAATATGTTGACTTACAGAACGACATGTTATTTTATTTATTTATAAATATGTTGACTTACAGAACGACATGTTATTTTATTTTTGTATAAATATGTTGACTTACAGAACGACATGTTATTCTATTTTTGTATAAATATGTTGACTTACAGAACGACATGTTATTCTATTTATTTATAAATATGTTGACTTACAGAACGACATGTTATTCTATTTATTTATAAATATGTTGACTTACAGAACGACATGTTATTCTATTTTTGTATAAATATGTTGACTTACAGAACGACATGTTATTTTATTTTTGTATAAATATGTTGACTTACAGAACGACATGTTATTTTATTTTTGTATAAATATGTTGACTTACAGAACGACATGTTATTTTATTTATTTATAAATATGTTGACTTACAGAACGACATGTTATTTTATTTTTGTATAAATATGTTGACTTACAGAACGACATGTTATTTTATTTTTGTATAAATATGTTGACTTACAGAACGACATGTTATTTTATTTATTTATAAATATGTTGACTTACAGAACGACATGTTATTTTATTTTTGTATAAATATGTTGACTTACAGAACGACATGTTATTTTATTTTTGTATAAATATGTTGACTTACAGAACGACATGTTATTTTTGTATAAATATGTTGACTTACAGAACGACATGTTATTCTATTTTTGTATAAATATGTTGACTTACAGAACGACATGTTATTCTATTTATTTATAAATATGTTGACTTACAGAACGACATGTTATTTTATTTTTGTATAAATATGTTGACTTACAGAACGACATGTTATTCTATTTTTGTATAAATATGTTGACTTACAGAACGACATGTTATTCTATTTTTGTATAAATATGTTGACTTACAGAACGACATGTTATTCTATTTATTTATAAATATGTTGACTTACAGAACGACATGTTATTTTATTTTTGTATAAATATGTTGACTTACAGAACGACATGTTATTCTATTTATTTATAAATATGTTGACTTACAGAACGACATGTTATTTTATTTTTGTATAAATATGTTGACTTACAGAACGACATGTTATTCTATTTTTGTATAAATATGTTGACTTACAGAACGACATGTTATTCTATTTATTTATAAATATGTTGACTTACAGAACGACATGTTATTCTATTTATTTATAAATATGTTGACTTACAGAACGACATGTTATTCTATTTTTGTATAAATATGTTGACTTACAGAACGACATGTTATTTTATTTTTGTATAAATATGTTGACTTACAGAACGACATGTTATTTTATTTTTGTATAGATATGTTGACTTACGGAACGACATGTTATTTTATTTTTGTATAAATATGTTGACTTACAGAACGACATGTTATTTTATTTATGTATAAATATGTTGACTTACCGAAAGACATGTTATTTTATTTTTGTATAAATATGTTGACTTACAGAACGACATGTTATTCTATTTATTTATAAATATGTTGACTTACAGAACGACATGTTATTTTATTTTTGTATAAATATGTTGACTTACAGAACGACATGTTATTCTATTTTTTGTATAAATATGTTGACTTACAGAACGACATGTTATCTTATTTTTGTATAAATATGTTGACTTACAGAACGACATGTTATTCTATTTATTTATAAATATGTTGACTTACAGAACGACATGTTATTCTATTTATTTATAAATATGATGACTTACAGAACGACATGTTATTTTATTTTTGTATAAATATGTTGACTTACAGAACGACATGATATTTTATTTTTGTATAAATATGTTGACTTACAGAACGACATGTTATTCTATTTATTTATAAATATGTTGACTTACAGAACGACATGTTATTCTATTTTTGTATAAATATGTTGACTTACAGAACGACATGTTATTTTATTTTTGTATAAATATGTTGACTTACAGAACGACATGTTATTTTATTTCTGTATAAATATGTTGACTTACAGAACGACATGTTATTCTATTTTGTATAAATATGTTGACTTACAGAACGACATGTTATTTTATTTATTTATAAATATGTTGACTTACAGAACCACATGTTATTCTAATTTTGTATAAATATGTTGACTTACAGAACGACATGTTATTCTATTTATTTATAAATATGTTGACTTACAGAACGACATGTTATTCTATTTTTGTATAAATATGTTGACTTACAGAACGACATGTTATCTTATTTTTGTATAAATATGTTGACTTACAGAACGACATGTTATTTTATTTCTGTATAGATATGTTGACTTACAGAACGACATGTTATTCTATTTTTGTATAAATATGTTGACTTACAGAACGACATGTTATTCTATTTTTGTATAAATATGTTGACTTACAGAACGACATGTTATTTTATTTATTTATAAATATGTTGACTTACAGAACGACATGTTATTCTATTTTTGTATAAATATGTTGACTTACAGAACGACATGTTATTCTATTTATTTATAAATATGTTGACTTACAGAACGACATGATATTTTATTTTTGTATAAATATGTTGACTTACAGAACGACATGTTATTCTATTTTTTGTATAAATATGTTGACTTACAGAACGACATGTTATCTTATTTTTGTATAAATATGTTGACTTACAGAACGACATGTTATTCTATTTATTTATAAATATGTTGACTTACAGAACGACATGTTATTCTATTTATTTATAAATATGATGACTTACAGAACGACATGTTATTTTATTTTTGTATAAATATGTTGACTTACAGAACGACATGTTATTTTATTTTTGTATAAATATGTTGACTTACAGAACGACATGTTATTCTATTTATTTATAAATATGTTGACTTACAGAACGACATGTTATTCTATTTTTGTATAAATATGTTGACTTACAGAACGACATGTTATTTTATTTTTGTATAAATATGTTGACTTACAGAACGACATGTTATTCTATTTTGTATAAATATGTTGACTTACAGAACGACATGTTATTTTATTTATTTATAAATATGTTGACTTACAGAACCACATGTTATTCTAATTTTGTATAAATATGTTGACTTACAGAACGACATGTTATTCTATTTATTTATAAATATGTTGACTTACAGAACGACATGTTATTCTATTTTTGTATAAATATGTTGACTTACAGAACGACATGTTATCTTATTTTTGTATAAATATGTTGACTTACAGAACGACATGTTATTCTATTTCTGTATAGATATGTTGACTTACAGAACGACATGTTATTCTATTTTTGTATAAATATGTTGACGTACAGAACGACATGTTATTTTATTTTTGTATAAATATGTTGACTTACAGAACGACATGTTATTTTATTTTTGTATAAATATGTTGACTTACAGAACGACATGTTATTTTTGTATAAATATGTTGACTTACAGAACGACATGTTATTCTATTTTTGTATAAATATGTTGACTTACAGAACGACATGTTATTTTATTTTTGTATAAATATGTTGACTTACAGAACGACATGTTATTCTATTTTTGTATAAATATGTTGACTTACAGAACGACATGTTATTCTATTTATTTATAAATATGTTGACTTACAGAACGACATGTTATTTTATTTTTGTATAAATATGTTGACTTACAGAACGACATGTTATTTTATTTTTGTATAAATATTTTGACTTACAGAACGACATGTTATTTTATTTTTGTATAAATATGTTGACTTACAGAACGACATGTTATTTTATTTTTGTATAAATATGTTGACTTACAGAACGACATGTTATTTTATTTATTTATAAATATGTTGACTTACAGAACGACATGTTATTTTATTTTTGTATAAATATGTTGACTTACAGAACGACATGTTATTCTATTTTTGTATAAATATGTTGACTTACAGAACGACATGTTATTCTATTTATTTATAAATATGTTGACTTACAGAACGACATGTTATTCTATTTATTTATAAATATGTTGACTTACAGAACGACATGTTATTCTATTTTTGTATAAATATGTTGACTTACAGAACGACATGTTATTTTATTTTTGTATAAATATGTTGACTTACAGAACGACATGTTATTTTATTTTTGTATAAATATGTTGACTTACAGAACGACATGTTATTTTATTTATTTATAAATATGTTGACTTACAGAACGACATGTTATTTTATTTTTGTATAAATATGTTGACTTACAGAACGACATATTATTTTATTTTTGTATAAATATGTTGACTTACAGAACGACATGTTATTTTATTTTTGTATAAATATGTTGACTTACAGAACGACATGTTATTTTATTTATTTATAAATATGTTGACTTACAGAACGACATGTTATTTTATTTTTGTATAAATATGTTGACTTACAGAACGACATGTTATTTTATTTTTGTATAAATATGTTGACTTACAGAACGACATGTTATTTTATTTATTTATAAATATGTTGACTTACAGAACGACATGTTATTCTATTTATTTATAAATATGTTGACTTACAGAACGACATGTTATTCTATTTTTGTATAAATATGTTGACTTACAGAACGACATGTTATTTTATTTTTGTATAAATATGTTGACTTACAGAACGACATGTTATTTTATTTTTGTATAGATATGTTGACTTACGGAACGACATGTTATTTTATTTTTGTATAAATATGTTGACTTACAGAACGACATGTTATTCTATTTATTTATAAATATGTTGACTTACAGAACGACATGTTATTCTATTTTTGTATAAATATGTTGACTTACAGAACGACATGTTATTTTATTTTTGTATAAATATGTTGACTTACAGAACGACATGTTATTTTATTTTTGTATAAATATGTTGACGTACAGAACGACATGTTATTTTATTTTTGTATAAATATGTTGACTTACAGAACGACATGTTATTCTAATTTTGTATAAATATGTTGACTTACAGAACGACATGTTATTTTATTTTTGTATAAATATGTTGACTTACAGAACGACATGTTATTTTATTTCTGTATAAATATGTTGACTTACAGAACGACATGTTATTCTATTTTGTATAAATATGTTGACTTACAGAACGACATGTTATTTTATTTATTTATAAATATGTTGACTTACAGAACCACATGTTATTCTAATTTTGTATAAATATGTTGACTTACAGAACGACATGTTATTCTATTTATTTATAAATATGTTGACTTACAGAACGACATGTTATTCTATTTTTGTTTAAATATGTTGACTTACAGAACGACATGTTATTTTATTTCTGTATAGATATGTTGACTTACAGAACGACATGTTATTCTATTTTTGTATAAATATGTTGACTTACAGAACGACATGTTATTCTATTTTTGTATAAATATGTTGACTTACAGAACGACATGTTATTTTATTTATTTATAAATATGTTGACTTACAGAACGACATGTTATTCTATTTTTGTATAAATATGTTGACTTACAGAACGACATGTTATTCTATTTATTTATAAATATGTTGACTTACAGAACGACATGTTATTCTATTTATTTATAAATATGTTGACTTACAGAACGACATGTTATTCTATTTATTTATAAATATTTTGACTTACAGAACGACATGTTATTTTATTTTTGTATAAATATGTTGACTTACAGAACGACATGTTATTTTATTTTTGTATAAATATGTTGACTTACAGAACGACATGTTATTTTATTTTTGTATAAATATGTTGACTTACAGAACGACATGTTATTTTATTTATTTATAAATATGTTGACTTACAGAACGACATGTTATTTTATTTTTGTATAAATATGTTGACTTACAGAACGACATGTTATTTTATTTTTGTATAAATATGTTGACTTACAGAACGACATGTTATTTTATTTATTTATAAATATGTTGACTTACAGAACGACATGTTATTTTATTTTTGTATAAATATGTTGACTTACAGAACGACATGTTATTTTATTTTTATATAAATATGTTGACTTACAGAACGACATGTTATTTTATTTTTGTATAAATATTTTGACTTACGGAACGACATGTTATTTTATTTTTGTATAAATATGTTGACTTACAGAACGACATGTTATTTTATTTATTTATAAATATGTTGACTTACAGAACGACATGTTATTTTATTTTTGTATAAATATGTTGACTTACAGAACGACATGTTATTTTATTTTTGTATAGATATGTTGACTTATGGAACAACATGTTATTTTATTTTTGTATAAATATGTTGACTTACAGAACGACATGTTATTTTATTTATGTATAAATATGTTGACTTACCGAAAGACATGTTATTTTATTTTTGTATAAATATGTTGACTTACAGAACGACATGTTATTCTATTTATTTATAAATATGTTGACTTACAGAACGATATGTTATTTTATTTTTGTATAAATATGTTGACTTACAGAACGACATGTTATTCTATTTTTGTATAAATATATTGACTTACAGAACGACATGTTATTCTATTTTTGTATAAATATGTTGACTTACAGAACGACATGTTATTCTATTTTTGTATAAAGATGTTGACTTACAGAACGACATGTTATTCTATTTTTGTATAAATATGTTGACTTACAGAACGACATGTTATTTTATTTTTGTATAAATATATTGACTTACAGAACGACATGTTATTCTATTTATTTATAAATATGTTGACTTACAGAACGACATGTTATTTTATTTTTGTATAAATATGTTGACTTACAGAACGACATGTTATTCTATTTTTGTATAAATATGTTGACTTACAGAACGACATGTTATTTTATTTTTGTATAAATATGTTGACTTACAGAACGACATGTTATTCTATTTTTGTATAAATATGTTGACTTACAGAACGACATGTTATTCTATTTTTGTATAAATATGTTGACTTACAGAACGACATGTTATTTTATTTTTGTATAAATATGTTGACTTACAGAACGACATGTTATTTTATTTTTGTATAAATATGTTGACTTACAGAACGACATGTTATTCTAATTTTGTATAAATATGTTGACTTACAGAACGACATGTTATTTTATTTTTGTATAAATATGTTGACTTACAGAACGACATGTTATTTTATTTCTGTATAAATATGTTGACTTACAGAACGACATGTTATTCTATTTTGTATAAATATGTTGACTTACAGAACGACATGTTATTTTATTTATTTATAAATATGTTGACTTACAGAACCACATGTTATTCTAATTTTGTATAAATATGTTGACTTACAGAACGACATGTTATTCTATTTATTTATAAATATGTTGACTTACAGAACGACATGTTATTCTATTTTTGTATAAATATGTTGACTTACAGAACGACATGTTATCTTATTTTTGTATAAATATGTTGACTTACAGAACGACATGTTATTTTATTTCTGTATAGATATGTTGACTTACAGAACGACATGTTATTCTATTTTTGTATAAATATGTTGACTTACAGAACGACATGTTATTCTATTTTTGTATAAATATGTTGAATTACAGAACGACATGTTATTTTATTTATTTATAAATATGTTGACTTACAGAACGACATGTTATTCTATTTTTGTATAAATATGTTGACTTACAGAACGACATGTTATTCTATTTATTTATAAATATGTTGACTTACAGAACGACATGTTATTCTATTTTTGTATAAATATGTTGACTTACAGAACGACATGTTATTTTATTTCTGTATAAATATGTTGACTTACAGAACGACATGTTATTCTATTTTTGTATAAATATATTGACTTACAGAACGACATGTTATTCTATTTTTGTATAAATATGTTGACGTACAGAACGACATGTTATTTTATTTTTGTATAAATATGTTGACTTACAGAACGACATGTTATGTTATTTTTGTATAAATATGTTGACTTACAGAACGACATGTTATGTTATTTTTGTATAAATATGTTGACTTACAGAACGACATGTTATTTTATTTCTGTATAAATATGTTGACTTACAGAACGACATGTTATTTTATTTTTGTATAAATATGTTGACTTACAGAACGACATGTTATTTTATTTTTGTATAAATATGTTGACTTACAGAACGACATGTTATTTTATTTTTGTATAAATATGTTGACTTACAGAACGACATGTTATTTTATTTTTGTATAAATATGTTGACTTACAGAACGACATGTTATTTTATTTTTGTATAAATATGTTGACTTACAGAACGACATGTTATTTTATTTTTGTATAAATATGTTGACGTACAGAACGATATGTTATTCTATTTTTGTATAAATATTTTGACTTACAGAACGACATGTTATTTTATTTTTGTATAAATATGTTGACTTACGGAACGACATGTTATTTTATTTATGTATAAATATGTTGACTTACAGAACGACATGTTAGTTTATTTTTGTATAAATATGTTGACTTACAGAACGACATGTTATTTTATTTTTGTATAAATATGTTGACTTACAGAACGACATGTTATTCTATTTATGTATAAATATGTTGACTTACAGAACGACATGTTATTTTATTTATGTATAAATATGTTGAATTACAGAACGACATGTTATTTTATTTATGTATAAATATGTTGACTTACAGAACGACATGTTATTTTATTTTTGTATAAATATGTTGACTTACAGAACGACATGTTATTTTATTTATTTATAAATATGTTGAATTACAGAACGACATGTTATTTTATTTTTGTATAAATATGTTGACTTACAGAACGACATGTTACTTTATTTATGAATAAATATGTTGACTTACAGAATACTACATGCATTTTTTTTACCAGTTCTTATGAGTTGCGTCTTAAAATATTAAAACTCTTGAACTCTTGAAGTCACCTGACACCTGTAAAACTCCAGGATTGATTTTTAAAATGTCCCTATGCCATACAAGCATTGGTATATAACTAATCATTTTATGATTACATGGAATATTATTAGTTATACATGTACATGTATATAATACGCTATACATGTTTGTTACTTGAATGTCGTATCATCTTTCAAAATAATATTTTGATCTTGTATAAACCTGTGATAGCCTTTTATATGTACGGTCAAACATGTTATAGCGACCAAAATAACCTCCGAGTAAAGGCCATCTGTCAGTAAAGGCCTCATTTTGTTTATCCTCAGAGTGGCCTTTGTTCACATGTTTGTCTGTATTTGTATGTGAACGTAAGATGACACAAGTTATAAATAACATGACAGTGCATGTATGAACTAATGTTGAGGGTCTGTAAGTTGAATCAACCAAATCATGATCGATATAAACGATGTTAGGGCACGATCTGTTCTCAATATACACATCTTATCCCACTATAAATGGTTATTGAATACACATCATATTTCTCTGTTAAAAAGTTTAAGGTGATATGTTTACACTTTACTGGTCCATTGACCGTGGAAGCCATCGATTGTCATAGTTTCTGTTTATTGAGAACTTGCTATGTTTACTGCAATTATTGAGTGAAGATAAAACCAGGAAATGGTTTTCTGGATGATCGGAAATAAACCATTATTTTCTTCAAACTACCGCATTGAATCAATGATAATAATTTTAAAATAGATTCGGTTAAAATAGAATATGGTGCAACATTTATACAGCCATATTGTAGTTATGTTAAACGGAAGTTCCGTGAATTTCATTTATTTATCTTTATCAAACATTCAGACTGGATACAGTTAAAGCCAACATAGATTTTACTGAGAATTATTGATGTTTAAATGGAACTATTGTTGTTATCATGTCTCTCTTTTACCATTAATTATCGATATATGATCGATAACCGTAGTCTGTAATTAACTTAAGGACAACAGACACCCAGTTTGGATGATGATAGTTTTAACAGATATTGTAGTAAAGGTAAAACACGATTTCATGTGACTATCAACTGGAGTTATACTTTACGTTATATTTAAAAGATTTGGTGTTTATCTGATAACATGATTTTTATAGTAAGTATGTATTTATTATACTGTATCAACAAACACTTATCTATCAATATGTTTATAAATGTATTCGTCTTTTGGGATTTTTGGGATTTTATTCATTTTGCCTACAATGTATTTATAAGGTAAATGTAAGAAAAGGATTTGTAGGAAAAACAGAGCATTAAAAAAACACCACCTTCCCCAAAATACACTAAACATAAAACTCACCCAACATTAGAGGTGGGAGACAAAGTACAATATCCACGAGGAGGGGTGGGGCAGGGTTGCACTGATTTGTCGGGTACAACCTCATACTTTCCCTTAGGTCAACACAGAAAGATATACGATATAACTAGTCAAATACGATATAACTAATCAAATACGATATAACTAGTCAAATACGATATAACTAGCCAAATACGATATTACTAGTCAAATACGATTCTGAGAACGGGTGTCTCTGTATCTTAAATATATGGTGCCAACTTTATTCCCAAGACAGACACTTTTATATCAGATAGAAATATCTTTGTGGCTGACAGTGATATAATAAATCGTACAGGAATAAATATATATTTATGTTACATCTTTAATGTAAGTATTATAATTATATTATTATTAAATAACCATTTATTATCAGCCTTGTAACTTGTTTACAGCCTGACATAATAATACAGTGGCATTTCCAATAAGCGGGCCAATATCTATATCACTTTCCTGCCCTACTTATAAGTTATAAATTAAATTAATATACAATTATCGCTTACAACTATAACGAAATACGTAATACGTAGAGTGTCGTAATGCATGATATAGGTGATATGTAGAGTGTCGTAATTCATGATGTAGGTGATATGTAGAGCGTCGTAATTCATGATGTAGGTGATAGGTAGAGTGTCGTAATTCATGATGTAGGTGATACGTAGAGTGTCGTAATGCATGATATAGGTGATATGTAGAGTGTCGTAATTCATGATGTAGGTGATATGTAGAGCGTCGTAATTCATGATGTAGGTGATAGGTAGAGTGTCGTAATTCATGATGTAGGTGATATGTAGAGTGTCGTAATGCATGATATAGGTGATATGTAGAGTGTCGTAATGCATGATGTAGGTGATATGTAGAGCGTCGTAATTCATGATGTAGGTGATAGGTAGAGTGTCGTAATTCATGATGTAGGTGATATGTAGAGTGTAGTAATTCATGAGATAGGTGATATGTAGAGTGTCGTAACTCATGGTATATGTGATATGTAGAGTGTCCTAATTCATGACATAGGTGATATGTAAAGCGTCGTAATTCACGACATAGGTGATATGTAGAGTGTCGTAATGCATGATGTAGGTGATATGTAGAGTGTCGTAATTCATGACATAGGTAATATGTAGAGTGTCGTAATTCATGACATAGGTAATATGTATAGCGTCGTAATTAATGATATATGTGATATGTAGAGTGTCGAAATTCATGACATAGGTAATATGTACAGCGTCGTAATTCATGACATAGGTAATATGTAGAGCGTCGTAATTCATGATAAATGTGATATGTAGAGTGTCGTAATTCATGACATGGGTAATATGTAGAGCGTCGTAATTCATGACATAGGTGATATTTAGAGTGTCGTAATTCATGACATAGGTAATATGTAGAGTGTCGTAATTCATGACATGGGTAATATGTAGAGCGTCGTAATTCATGACATAGGTGATATTTAGAGTGTCGTAATGCATGATATATGTGATATGTAGAGTGTCGTAATTCATGGCATAGGTAATATGTAGAGTGTCGTAATTCATGACATAGGTGATATGTAGAGTGTCGTAATTCATGACATAGGTGATATGTAAAGTGTCGTAATGCATGATATATGTGATATGTAGAGTGTCGAAATTCATGACATAGGTGACATGTAGAGTGTCGTAATGCATGATGTAGGTGATATGTAGAGTGTCGTAATTCATGACATAGGTGATATGTAGAGTGTCGTAATTCATGACATAGGTAATATGTAGAGTGTCGTAATTCATGATATATGTGATATGTAGAGTGTCGTAATTCATGGCATAGGTTATATGTAGAGCGTCGTAATTCATGACATAGGTGATATGTAGAGTGTCGTAATGCATGATGTAGGTGATATGTAGAGTGTCGTAATGCATGATGTAGGTGATATGTAGAATATCGTAATTCATGATATTGGTGATATGTAGAGTGTCGTAATGCATGATGTAGGTGATATGTAGAGTATCGTAATGCATGATATTGGTGATATGTAGAGTGTCGTAATTCATGATATATGTGATATGTAGAGCGTCGTAATTCATGACATAGGTGATATGTAGAGTGTCGTAATGCATAATGTAGGTAATATGTAGAGTGTCGTAATTCATGATATATGTGATATGCAGAGTGCTTTATATAATAATATACGTCATATGTAGAGTGTAGTAATTCGTAATAATATTGCGAATTACTACACTCTACATATGATGTATATTATACGTAATATTTATAATAGAGTGTAGTAATTTGTGAAATGTGTAATATGTGGAAATCTTAATTATCGCACAGAGTAATAGCTTGTTGCAACAGAGAATACTTGTAGGAACATATAGGTACAGTACTAAGTGCAAACAAGTCAAAACAAGGGATCAGCTAGATTTCTAAACTACAAAATCTAACAACAAATCATAAACTGTATATTCCAGGTATTCAATTATAACTGTTTTTTTTTGACAGATGAACATGGTACATTTTATTCTCGTTTATACTTAAGATAAGATTTTTTTTCGATTACAAACACAATTTGTACCGAACATGTATTTACCGATCTACATGTATAATTTAATGTGTAAATACATACATATTTTATTGTTTCATTTTACAGTTAACACAGGACAAGAACATGGTATTCATTGTCATTTGTTACTTGTCCCTACGTAAGTATGATGTTTTATTTTTCACTCTAAAAGATTGAAACTTTGGTATATAAAGATTCCATGACAATTAGTATTCGGATGTGATTGTTGTAATAACAACATGCACGATCTGCTCGAATGTACCACACGTGTAATGATCCATTAATTAAATATACAAAACATTGACATTCTACGGAATCTGGAACACTTCATAAATTATACGCTCCATTTACCAGTTCACTATCGAATAGCTTGACAAGTGTGTGGCTATATCTTATACTTCTTCGTACCCTTCTCTGAGTTCTACGCTTGGGGTGGAGCTATAATCTGGCCTGTTGCCTGATTGGCTGATAAGTCAGACGAATCCCTATTACTCCAATTACAGTTGTTCAAACCAACTTGTTACTTATGTGCCATTTTTTCCAATGATTCTGGTATGTGACATGAATTCACGGTGTGTGTCTCTTTACAATAGCCGTCCACATTATAAGACAAGTGCCATTTTAACTTCTTCTCTGTTTTACAATCCATGATATATATGAATACCTTCATTCATTGTCTTCATTTGTAACAAGCGTATGCTTTGCATGGAATACCGAGTTTTATTGCCATACCCTGCATCAGAAATCTAAGCTAAACTATTAGGATATTTTGCGCAAGACTTTATTCCTTACTTTTACCGTTGTGGTGCCTTCTGTACACGGATCCATTTGATCTCTGGCTAAAAACTATTGGTCGACTCCGAAATAGCCGGACACCTTATTGATATTCCTGCTGGTCAAAGGGTACAGGCATAACATTGAAACATGTGTCTACATTGGTGTCCTTCATAGTGATCTTAACCTACATTAACCACTCACTAATCATTGCTTCGTCCTTCCCGTGATAGATACAGTCATAATGATACTCGTCATGAATCACACACATTTCAGTCATGACTGCTGGTTTATATGATAGTTCAGTTCCATAATGTTCCATTGTATGCATAGAGATAGTCTTGTAGATTCTTGTATTCTTCCATACCACGAGACAGGCCCGTATCCACTGGTAAGTGCACTAGACTTGTATCCAGGTTCAAATCCCGGTTGCGGCAGCTCGTACCATTCTATGAAAAATGTTCCTCCATATTTGGAGAGATTGCCAGCTCTTTGTAGAAGGATAAGTTAGTACTGGTTAGAATATAATCCAGGAGAACTGATTAGGTGAACCGGTCACCGTTGTTGATTGTAGTATCATTGAACGTTCAATACACTGAAATTAAATTAACAAGACTGGTCCGACGAAATACCCATTTGTTTTAAATACTGTTGCTTCGTGTTGTTGAAGATTCTTCTTGGAGTGACGCATGTGATTCTTTCGTTTGTTTCCCATTCTGTGTTTATTTTTGATTCGCTTTACGTAACCCATATCACAATGGGCCTAGTCAAACACGTAGAGTCTTTACTATTGTCAATTCACGTCTTGTCTATGTCATGTTAGATCGGTTTGATGAATAAAAAAAGTGTTTTTTCAGACCGTTGTGGCATATAGACCGTTGTAGCAGATAGACCGTTTTCATTTTTTTATGATACTAGCATTATTCATTTAACACTCGTGTCATACAGCCCTTACACGGTCGATAAATACATGTCTCAGAGACATAGACACGGGTAATTACATGGGAGCTGTTTATTATAACTTACAGAAACAGTTGATAAAATACTATGTAACACTTTTGGACATTGACAGGTATGTACAGTTTGTACATGTATTAGCTTTATTTGATAAAGAACTTAGTTCAAATCCAAATAGTATTTTTTACAATTATTATGTTCTTTATCTATTAACTCATTCGTAATTGTTTGACTCATAAAAAGGGATATTTTTAACAGTGAAGAAAGTATTTTGTGATACAAAGAAAGCTTAAGCTACATTTTTCTTTTAGTTACCATGGTAGGGAGCACTGAATTCATCCTGCCTACTCTTGGACTTGGTGACATCACAGCATTGAATGCTACAATCGTTATTTCTAATTCTGGACTAAATACCATTGATGTCACAGTAAACGTCAACTTTAACGACTCAATGGTACAGGCTTTCTCTACAAATGTTACATCTAAACATGTTTCTGACTTACATATTGACAATATTCTAGCAAAACATTGTTTAAATGGATCGGAAATCGCCAACAAAAGCATTGTAATAAGTTCTCCATCAAACGATATCGGTGTTCATGTCATATTAGGAACATCCTTTCATAATGAAGGTTTTGCAGCTATACCAACAGATCTTCTCGGTACTAAATATTACGTAAGTACATTCTGCGCCCTTGGTGGATACTGTCAAATTGCTATAGCCACAGTTGAAAATGGAATGACGAATTTGTATGTCGAATTACCGAATGAAGTCGAAGAGGTTGCTATATGTGTTGGAAAAAGATCATGGACAAGTTCTGACCGTTCATTTCATTTGATATATCCCGAGTCAGTGCAGATAGAATCTACACACGATCTTACAGGTAAAACTTAATCAGTTAATGTAATAAATTACGTTGAAATTGAAATCCGGATTTTCCTTGTCCGGGATGTATCTCCCTTATACTTTGACATTTTTGAAAATAACTTGGCTATTTGTTTAACACCATGTGACGATATGCAGTGCGCAAGATCCAGGTCTGTAGCTCAAAGGTCAAGGTCACACGTAGAGATCAAACGTCATAAATGAGTTTTATATACCTTGTACTGGATGTATCTTCCTTATGCATTGACATATTTGAAAATAGCTTATCATTAAACACCACTAGACAATGTGTCACGCTTAGAGAATGAGACGATATGTCCTGGGCAACACCAAGATCCATAGGTCAAAGGTCAAGATTACTTTTTCGGTAAAATATATTTTCCTTGTCTGGGCTATACCTTCTGTTTGCATTCAAGAACTTTGAAATGACTTGGTATAAAATTTTACTTTTTCGGTCAAATGTATTTTAAATTTTATGGCCCGTCCGGCTAGCTCAGTGGTTAGAGCGTTTGTCTACTGACCGAGAGGTTGTTAGGTCAAACCCCGGGCGAGGCTCACACTTTCCGTGACAAATTTGACTGAAGATATTACATCCTATGTTAAATTGTCCACTACCTCTGAATTATGACTGAAATAATGTTGAAAATGTCGTTATTTTAAACCCGATAAAACTTTATGTGTGTTTACGTTTTATAGGAACATTTATATATTCTGATCGACCACTGTCGGTTGTGACCGGTACTCGATCTATGCCAATACAGGATACTGCGAACGATTACACCCACTTTTATGAACAACTCACTCCTGTGTCACATTGGGGAACAGAATTTGCCTTGCGTGGATTTGGTACTGCTTACGGCTGTATTGTACACATTACTGCATATGACCAATTCACATATGTCGATATGACCGGGTTTAGGAACACGGAAATCTCTACCGGTTATACAATACGTCGACGTTTGGAGACCGACACTGTGGCTTATATACAAACCAGCAAAGCGGTGCAAGTTGTCATTTACGCCGGAATTACGTACGAATCTAACGAAGTTATGCATTCTGTTGCCATGACAACACTCCCAGCCTTAGAGCATTTCTCGCTGTCATACGTTGCTGCTTGCGATTCTGGAATGACAACGTATCAGTATGTAACTAGACTGGACACCACTATATCGGCTCATATAGATGCTGGTATCTCTATGGTAAAATGTAGTCACCAAATAGTTCTATCACAAACCATTCTTTAAATAACAGACTTTTATGACATTAAAATGTCTCTTATATCATGAAATATTAATTAAACATGTGCAACTTCTCCAAAATAACATCTTTTGGAATTAGCCAAATTATGTTACTGTTGAGAGGGTAAATCAATAGTCAAATCATACAGTGGGAAAAATCATGCTGCTGTTGAGAGGGTAAATCAATAGTCAAATCATACAGTGGGAAAAATCATGCTGCTGTTGAGAGGGTAAATCAATAGTCAAATCATACAGTGGGAAAAATCATGCTGCTATTGCAAGGAGGTTGTTGCTCATGAGAGAGGGTCGCTCTGGAGAGGTTGTACTGTAAAGTATTTCTTATATTGCAAATAAGACATGTATCTAATACTAATAGTCTATAATGGTATACATTTCGAAGGTCGTTCCACAAATTGTGCTGTACAAGAAAATGTTCAATCTGAAAAGTACAGGTGCTTATATTCACTGCGTATAATGAACAGAACATGTGCTTATATTATGGTCGTTTAGTCTATGATATCATGAAGCAGTATGCTATAGTTGCTTGCAGACATATAAAATACGACAAACTCATACTTTGTAGGTACACTTGTCAAACCTTAAAGTGGTCGATATAACTTTAGTCAGCCCGGATCCATTTATTTCTGCCTATACATTATTTGGTGGTATAATGATGTGTAACTCTGCAATGTTTCCTATGGCACCAGCATTGAAACCGGTAAGTTATTTACTAACTTCGTAATGACAAGCTATCATTAAGGCAAGCTGGTGTGAGAGTGATCGTGATTGGGACTTGATTTTGATAAAAATCAAGTCCCTTTGTAATCGGTGAGCAAGTAAATGTCGCTGAACTCCATGACAGCTCGGTTAAAAGAATACCGAAGAAAGGAAATAGTACGCAACTAGATGGTGTGATTATATAGATGTATCTGGAACATTTCCTCAATTAAGTGTGTCGGATCTAAATATATTTCAAATAATTTTATTGTAACTACATGGAAAGAGTCATGTTTCTGATTAAGTGCTTGTCGGTAAATACAAGAGATAATCAAATGCGTAGAATTAAAACCGCGTATCCACTGTCCAATAAGATATCGCGCCTAAGTGGCTGTTTTGCATATCATGTTTCCGTTAAAGTAGTTCTACTTTCGGTTTTCGTTCGATGGTTCAGAAACATCTCTACGGACGTATGCATGCATTTGCAACAATCTACCATCGATGTATGTGTTTTGTGCCTTTTTAACATTTATCTTAATATTACAGGGCGAATTCTCATCTAATCGTATTTCCGCGATACTCACATCAACTGGTGTTAGCTAGACGACGCAGTCGCTATTTATAGAATGAGTTCATGTCGGGTTAACTCGAATGTTTAAACTGCGGCTTACGAATAATAATTCGAGTCGCTAAATATGAACGTAAATTACTGGTTATGTGATTTTAAAAATGGTAGTTAAAGAGTTCTTTTTATGCAAGATTATTTAGAATTACATGATCACGTCAGAATCTCGTGCAACATCGGGTTAACTATAGGCCATTTAGGCCCTACTCTATTGTGTCAGGGTCTTTTTAATTTGAGTGACCCTGATTGTGTTTAATTCGACGATATTCTGTTGTGTTAAAATCAGAAGAATCGATGTTGGTATTTACTGTTACTGATGTGTTGTTCACTAGTTTGTGTACAAGAAAGAGTTTTTAATGCAATTAAATTGTCTTCAATTAATGTGCTATCCATTAAACTTTCCAATATGTTTTTTCCATTTTAAAATTTTAGCAAAGGGACCAGTAAAGCGCTAGCGTATGTCCTTCACATACATGCATATGACCTGCATTACAATATGAATGAAAAATCGGTCCGTAAGTGTAAATGTTAAAAATATTTGCATGGGCACGAACGATGTGGGTACACATTTCTCTTTTTTGTTTTTGCTTCGAATGGAAAAAAAATCAAGTTCCGACAGTACTTTGATTTTTTATGTACAATGATGAATTTGATGAAAGACGGAGGATAATTCTCACCTATATGCTCGTTTATTCTCTCTTTTCATTGCCATTACATTAGGATGTTTGTAAGGTAAATAGACTAGCATATTGTTCATCCCTACAAGACTATTAATTCTGAAAGGTGACAGTCAATTTGACAATACAATATCCAAGAAACCAGTGTGTACATAGTGAGTGTTTCCAGTTATCATTGTAATATATTTAAATCTAATAATAAATAGTGCACGATACTTTCAGACCTTGGTAACACATTGTACGCCATCTTTATCACGTATAAATAGCGGCGATGATATAGACAATGACTGTAATGGTTCTGTGGATGAAGATTTCTGTTACGGTACGCTATTTTATTTTATATTACGGTACGCTATTTTATTTTATATTATGGTATGCTATTTATGTTATATTACGGTATGATATTTATGTTATATTACGGTATGCTATTTATGTTATATTATGGTATGCTATTTATGTTATATTATGGTATGCTATTTATGTTATATTACGGTACACTATTTCTGTTATATTATGGTACGCTATTTATGTTATATTATGGTATGCTAATTATGTTATATTACGGTATGATATTTATGTTATATTACGATACGCTATTTATGTTATATTATGGTATGCTATTTATGTTATATTACGGTACGCTATTTACTCACCTGAAGATAATACTTGAATGATTGTATTTTACGTTATTCTTTCAAAATCATGTAATGTGAAGCCATACATAATCTATGGCGTATACATTATAACTGCATTCGAAAACGGCAGCATTTTTACAACATTGTTTCAGCCTAACCGCTACACTTTGGTCATCCGTTTCTGTACATTATCGGTATTGTAAATTAACTTCGCGTCGTACTCGTTTATACAAATAAAACAGAAATATAAATGCATAAGGACATTCACATCTTCAATATTTAACCAATGAATATCTTACAGTCTTATTATCTACTACAGAAAATGTGAAGGTAACCATAAAGTTTGTATCCAACAACACGGGATTTATTCCTACACATACAGTTAATGTGCGTGGATTCTATGAGATACTCGTACGTGTACAGTCATGTGATTTATCACAAGTCGAATTGTTTTATAACAACAACACTGAACAAATAGTTCTACATCTCTCTAGATCTGGTATTCATATGTATAGATGTACTCCTGATTGTGTCTACATTGGTGGCATTGATAAAACATCAATGACACTAAACACTAACTGCAGCAAGTAAGTGTTCAGTATATGTTTGTATTGTTTGTTTAATAAGTATACGTTGGTCTCATTGTTTGTATAAAATGTTACTTTGAGTCTCCATCGAAGTTATCTCCCTGAAACTTTTGTGACCTTCACCTTTACTTCTCCGAACAACGCGACCACATTAGGTTGTATTGGCAATAGAATGCCATCCACGTTCTAGACACGATTTATTGGCATGAAACACCAAGCACTCACTTCATTTGATATTTGTTCACTTTTGTATTCGTCAAGGTAAAATACGATTCGTATTATTCCACTGTTTATAGTTATTGTACCCATGGTTCGATGTACTACTTAGTACAGTACGCGTAAATGCATACAATAGGAGCAAGTCATGCTTTTTTCTGGTGTCTCGATAAGTACATGTTGTGTATAATGTAGTATTATTATTTACCATATTTATATAGCACTCTTTTCATGTTTAGAACACGTTCAAAAGTGCTGAACAATAATACACTATGAAGGTTACATTTTACAACAATAAATAAATTAAGGAAAGTAATACCAAAAATTAAGAATACTGAAATACACGGGATATACACAAATGTAGCTAAAAAATAAAAACACAGAATATCACTTAAATCTTACTATAAAAAGTCATTGCATTGATATGAGAATAAAAAGTGGTGAAACTTAAAAACGTAAGTTATGATCTGTACTATGTGATACTAGTATAGTAATCAGTGAAAAGACGGGGTTTCAGCAATGTTTTAAAACCCGGAATGAGTTTGTTTCACGAAGTGTTTTAGACAAAGAATTCCACAATGTAGGGGCAGCACACATAAAACGTCTTTGTCCATATAAGGTACGTGATCTTGAATTAACCAATATGATAGAGTTCTGTTATCTTAAATCTCTATTTGGCTTGTAGACCTCTACCATATTTGTAATATATTCTGGAAATTGGTTGTTTAAAGTCTTAAAGGCATGAGTCAAAATTGTATACTGTATTCGACATTTAGCTGGAAGCCAGTGGAGTTCTTTGAGTATGCGGTGACATGCCAGAACCGATTTGTTTTATTAATTATATATTAAACGGCTTTAAAGGGGCATGCCCTGGAACTTGAAGTGTCTCGAATAGCGATCAAATTGGTATCATTTTAATGCCTATATCAATTAATGAAAGCCCTGTAAAATATTTACGAAGTATCCCGCTAGTTTACTCAAAATGCACATTTCAAGATTTACCAAACCTGCCGATTTCGGCCTCGGAAATTATTTGTCATTTTCACAACTCGACCCTTTTGGTATCTGTCAAAACCGAAAAAATCGCGGAAAAAGTGTCAACACACTGAAATTGCAAGTATTGCTCATGTTATGTTCACTTAAAAGGCAACGCACATACTCAGTTAAACTCTCAGACGAATCGGAAACATCGTTGTCGTTGAATAGAAGGCTGTCAGCCTTTTATTCAAACCGACATACAAATACCAACGCGCGCGTTATAGGGTCATTTTTGAACGCACATTCTTCTTTGACTCTTCGGTAATAATTGGTTTTACAAGTGACAAACGCATTTTTGGTGTACGAAAAGCAAGTCACAGTAGTTCCTGTGCATGCCCCTTTAAAAACGCAACTTCCATATAACATGAGAATTCCAATTAGTTTTATTTGATGACAGTTGACGACAGGCACCAACAAAGCTATCTAGTCATACTCCAATAATTTCATTGAAAATCAACCCCTACCAGTGAAACGTTCTCATTTTATACGATTTTTAAACAGGGAGGTGTTAAATATCAAATAACTGTTTGTAAGTAATGTACAAAATGCAAAACATTAAAAAAATCCTGCGTGTTTAAAGCTGTTAAGTATGGTTAAGTGTAGTTTAAAGTTCCCACCTTCAAATCAATACAAACACGAAGGGTTAGAAGTACTTTCACTTCACTTTGTGAGCTAAGACATGTTTGTTGAATGAAATGGAGTATCTTTTATTACTGTTACAGAATTGTAAGATCCTATTGGATCATACAGTACAACAATAAACTATGTGTTAACACTGGTAGTAGAAGCATGGATGGACATTGCAACGATGAAGAATTGGTGATTGATTTAGATATGAAAATAGATGATATGAGATTAAGTGGTTTGATAAGTGATACTATATTTTGGTATGGTAAGTACACATCATTAATATTCATAAATGCATTATTTTAAATAAGAAGTATATTAAAATAGTCTTACTGATTGTTAGATAACAAATAAAGATACCTTATAATCACTATTTGATACTTAATTTTAAAAATATCAATGTCCATTAATATACAAAAAAAAATTAATGATGATTATTGTATTCCAGATGTATACAAGCCTGATTGTGGACAATTCAAGTCAGGTACAACAGTTCGTGTAATTAATTAAGTACGCTTTAAGCAAACTGTATTCAGACATTCAACATGGTACTTTCTAACATACATATACAGATATTGAACTGATCTAAACTGTATTTTAATCGTATGTGTAAAATTAAATATTAGGGTCTTCAAGGCGATTTTAACAGAAGCAGTTTTAAAAATCAAGTCTTTATGGCAATATACGACAGTACGTCTAATTATTTATGTTTAAAAATACAATTCATTTATGAAAATTTACTGCAGATGTTCTACATGACGTCCAATTTTGTTTTTAACGACGTTTATTCTCTTTTTAAAATGTTTAGTAACATTGATGCACATTTCTGACTTCTGAATTTCTCTGTGTATAGCCAACATTAGTTCCTCAAGAGTATGTGCTTTCTGTTGTTTGTACTTTGTCGTTCAAATATTACCACTGGAAGTAATCCAATGGGTGCCATCTGGAAAGTGGGGAGGCCAGATTCATCTGCTTTAAGCGAACTGGTGATGTCCTCAAACATGTCGTGTAGTCATATAAGCACCAGTCTTGTGGTATGAGGGGTATAAATAAAATATAGAACTGTAGAATATATGACGCGAAACTACTACTTGTAACAGACTGATTTGTAAACGCCTGTCCCAGCATATACTGACATAAAGTCAAGCTTTTCATTTAGTTGCTGAATTGTAATTTGTTCACTAAACGATGTTCAATGTGTATTTATTTATTGTCTGCAACAAGCACAAGTGAAGTAATCATTGTTGTATCCATAACAAATCATTGTACCATTCTACTAGACATACTGTGTAACACTCTACACTCACATTTATACAGATTGGAGATGTCAGGACGAGATTACAAATTGTTATCAATATGGAACTGATGTATGTACTAACCCTGATTATAATTCCTGGGTAGATGTTTACTGTAGGAAATACTGTGGTTTCTGTGAGTATAATACAGTATAATTATAATTCCTGGGTAAATGTTTACTGTAGGAAATACTGTGGTTTCTGTGAGTATAATACAGTATAATTATAATTCCTGGGTAGATGTTTACTGTAGGAAATACTGTGGTTTCTGTGAGTATAATACAGTATAATTATAATTCCTGGGTAGATGTTTACTGTAGGAAATACTGTGGTTTCTGTGAGTATAATACAGTATAATTATAATTCCTGGGTAAATGTTTACTGTAGGAAATACTGTGGTTTCTGTGAGTATAATACAGTATAATTATAATTCCTGGGTAAATGTTTACTGTAGGAAATACTGTGGTTTCTGTGAGTATAATACAGTATAATTATAATTCCTGGGTAGATGTTTACTGTAGGAAATACTGTGGTTTCTGTGAGTATAATACGGTATAATTATAATTCCTGGGTAGATGTTTACTGTAGGAAATACTGTGGTTTCTGTGAGTATAATACAGTATAATTATAATTCCTGGGTAGATGTTTACTGTAGGAAATACTGTGGTTTCTGTGAGTATAATACAGTATAATTATAATTCCTGGGTAGATGTTTACTGTAGGAAATACTGTGGTTTCTGTGAGTATAATACGGTATAATTATAATTCCTGGGTAGATGTTTACTGTAGGAAATACTGTGGTTTCTGTGAGTATAATACGGTATAATTATAATTCCTGGGTAGATGTTTACTGTAGGAAATACTGTGGTTTCTGTGAGTATAATACAGTATAATTATAATTCCTGGGTAGATGTTTACTGTAGGAAATACTGTGGTTTCTGTGAGTATAATACAGTATAATTATAATTCCTGGGTAGATGTTTACTGTAGGAAATACTGTGGTTTCTGTGAGTATAATACGGTATAATTATAATTCCTGGGTAGATGTTTACTGTAGGAAATACTGTGGTTTCTGTGAGTATAATACGGTATAATTATAATTCCTGGGTAGATGTTTACTGTAGGAAATACTGTGGTTTCTGTGAGTATAATACAGTATAATTATAATTCCTGGGTAGATGTTTACTGTAGGAAATACTGTGGTTTCTGTGAGTATAATACAGTATAATTATAATTCCTGGGTAGATGTTTACTGTAGGAAATACTGTGGTTTCTGTGAGTATAATACAGTATAATTATAATTCCTGGGTAGATGTTTACTGTAGGAAATACTGTGGTTTCTGTGAGTATAATACGGTATAATTATAATTCCTGGGTAGATGTTTACTGTAGGAAATACTGTGGTTTCTGTGAGTATAATACAGTATAATTATAATTCCTGGGTAGATGTTTACTGTAGGAAATACTGTGGTTTCTGTGAGTATAATACAGTATAATTATAATTCCTGGGTAGATGTTTACTGTAGGAAATACTGTGGTTTCTGTGAGTATAATACAGTATAATTATAATTCCTGGGTAGATGTTTACTGTAGGAAATACTGTGGTTTCTGTGAGTATAATACAGTATAATTATAATTCCTGGGTAAATGTTTACTGTAGGAAATACTGTGGTTTCTGTGAGTATAATATAGTATAATTATAATTCCTGGGTAAATGTTTACTGTAGGAAATACTGTGGTTTCTGTGAGTATAATACAGTATAATTATAATTCCTGGGTAGATGTTTACTGTAGGAAATACTGTGGTTTCTGTGAGTATAATACGGTATAATTATAATTCCTGGGTAGATGTTTACTGTAGGAAATACTGTGATTTCTGTGAGTATAATACGGTATAATTATAATTCCTGGGTAAATGTTTACTGTAGGAAATACTGTGGTTTCTGTGAGTATAATATAGTATAATTATAATTCCTGGGTAAATGTTTACTGTAGGAAATACTGTGGTTTCTGTGAGTATAATACGGTATAATTATAATTCCTGGGTAGATGTTTACTGTAGGAAATACTGTGGTTTCTGTGAGTATAATACAGTATAATTATAATTCCTGGGTAGATGTTTACTGTAGGAAATACTGTGGTTTCTGTGAGTATAATACGGTATAATTATAATTCCTGGGTAGATGTTTACTGTAGGAAATACTGTGGTTTCTGTGAGTATAATACGGTATAATTATAATTCCTGGGTAAATGTTTACTGTAGGAAATACTGTGGTTTCTGTGAGTATAATATAGTATAATTATAATTCCTGGGTAGATGTTTACTGTAGGAAATACTGTGGTTTCTGTGAGTATAATACGGTATAATTATAATTCCTGGGTAGATGTTTACTGTAGGAAATACTGTGGTTTCTGTGAGTATAATATAGTATAATTATAATTCCTGGGTAGATGTTTACTGTAGGAAATACTGTGGTTTCTGTGAGTATAATACGGTATAATTATAATTCCTGGGTAGATGTTTACTGTAGGAAATACTGTGGTTTCTGTGAGTATAATACGGTATAATTATAATTCCTGGGTAGATGTTTACTGTAGGAAATACTGTGGTTTCTGTGAGTATAATATAGTATAATTATAATTCCTGGGTAGATGTTTACTGTAGGAAATACTGTGGTTTCTGTGAGTATAATACGGTATAATTATAATTCCTGGGTAAATGTTTACTGTAGGAAATACTGTGGTTTCTGTGAGTATAATATAGTATAATTATAATTCCTGGGTAGATGTTTACTGTAGGAAATACTGTGGTTTCTGTGAGTATAATACGGTATAATTATAATTCCTGGGTAAATGTTTACTGTAGGAAATACTGTGGTTTCTGTGAGTATAATACAGTATAATTATAATTCCTGGGTAGATGTTTACTGTAGGAAATACTGTGGTTTCTGTGAGTATAATACAGTATAATTATAATTCCTGGGTAGATGTTTACTGTAGGAAATACTGTGGTTTCTGTGAGTATAATACAGTATAATTATAATTCCTGGGTAGATGTTTACTGTAGGAAATACTGTGGTTTCTGTGAGTATAATATAGTATAATTATAATTCCTGGGTAAATGTTTACTGTAGGAAATACTGTGGTTTCTGTGAGTATAATATAGTATAATTATAATTCCTGGGTAAATGTTTACTGTAGGAAATACTGTGGTTTCTGTGAGTATAATATAGTATAATTATAATTCCTGGGTAAATGTTTACTGTAGGAAATACTGTGGTTTCTGTGAGTATAATATAGTATAATTATAATTCCTGGGTAGATGTTTACTGTAGGAAATACTGTGGTTTCTGTGAGTATAATACAGTATAATTATAATTCCTGGGTAGATGTTTACTGTAGGAAATACTGTGGTTTCTGTGAGTATAATACAGTATAATTATAATTCCTGGGTAAATGTTTACTGTAGGAAATACTGTGGTTTCTGTGAGTATAATACAGTATAATTATAATTCCTGGGTAAATGTTTACTGTAGGAAATACTGTGGTTTCTGTGAGTATAATACAGTATAATTATAATTCCTGGGTAGATGTTTACTGTAGGAAATACTGTGGTTTCTGTGAGTATAATACGGTATAATTATAATTCCTGGGTAGATGTTTACTGTAGGAAATACTGTGGTTTCTGTGAGTATAATACAGTATAATTATAATTCCTGGGTAGATGTTTACTGTAGGAAATACTGTGGTTTCTGTGAGTATAATACAGTATAATTATAATTCCTGGGTAGATGTTTACTGTAGGAAATACTGTGGTTTCTGTGAGTATAATATAGTATAATTATTACACATACGTAATGTCAGTGGATTATTTGAAAATTGACTACGTTGTATTTGACTGCGTTGTATTTGAAAATGACAAGCATAACTTCAGATCGATAACTCAATTTCAAATGATGACACTTCCCACCATGATCAAGTAAATGGTCTGCAAGATGTTTTATTTGTATTGGTATGTTTTGGGTAGACTGATAAAACATTAAGACAATATAAAAACTTTAATATTTTATTATATTATCCACATTGCAAGATGATATCACTTATGATTTACATCTGTATGGTTATATAAAATCTTGTTGTATTGCCTATGATTTGTTGTTTATTATACAGGTTCACCTGATCATTATGGTCGTATGTTTGTATATGTTCCTGCACCAATATATCTACACAATGAGACACACTCCCTTGTAATTGTCGGAAGTGACGGAGACACCTCGAAAATCGGTGAGTGCAAATATTTGTCTTATTGTTTAAATCTCATGATACATCAGTATACATATATGTAATACATAATCATCAGTTACTGATACAAAATGTAGACAGGCGTATTTGTTGTTCTATATGAATTGATTATACATACAGTTTATTGGTATCAAACACTCAAGCATAATTTAAATAAGATTTAATGACCAAGTTAATATTTGCCAACCTATAGTTGTTCCCTCACGTCAGACTTTACATATCTATTTGAAGGTTTGGAAACATCCACAATGCTTATCGATACTGATAGTATGACGATGAACGCCTACAACTCCTCACAACAAGATGCGGCTATAGCTCTGATAACTGGATATTCTGAATTCGTACATATCTTCACTGAGAATGATGTTCTCGTCTCGTATGTTTACCAAAATACCAGCATTCGCTTCGTTCAACCCACAGATGTACTCGGTACAGAATACATGACTGTGTCATTCACCAACAGTTCTTCAGCAGTTGATTGTGCTTTGACATGTGTGTTTAAACCTCTAGTACCAGATACTTTGTTATGTCTGTATACCAAAGTTTCGTCAGATTGCGGCACGTCATTCACAAAAGATTTATTTAATGGGGAGCAAACTGGAAGTGTGGTAAAAGCAAATCAAGCATTTACGGCATGGTGCGGAACGAGTGACTTATCCGAGTATGGATTTTCTTGGTATCAATTACCCCCTACTAATACATGGGGAACGTTATATATGACCCCTTCAATAGGTAACAACATACCAAGAAATATTAGAGCCAGGATCAGGATTATCACCAATAGTAATAGTACCGCATTTGAGATTCATGGTGACTTTGATGGAATCTATGAATTACCAGCACGTGGAGACTTTAAAGAATTTGAAATAGACCCGAGTGTTGTATACAAAATAGAATCCAACTTTTCTATTACAGTCGTTGTGATATATTACCTTGATGTAAACAAGAAACAATCCAGTCTACATATTCTACCACCAGTCACCAGTTTTACTAAGAATCCTCTGGTGTTATTTGGTTATGATCCTAATGATATGACAGTGTCTATTACACATACAACAAACACCAGCAGTGACAACAGTATCCAAACAGGAGATGATACCATCTTATCCATTCATGAACAACAACCAGCTTTATATACATATCAACAAAACAACACTGACGCTTCATTTCTCTTCTCGTTAAAGGTGTCAAACAGTTCTGTTTCAGTGATTCCGTCTTCTTCTTTATTCAAAGATTTGTCTGCGGTACGTATACATGTACTCGTATAAATAATTTATATCAATATTTGCCGAAAGTATATACGTCATGTGTTTAAAACTCCCTGTGTTAGATGTATACATACATGTATAGTGTACTCTCCCTCATTATGTATATTGAATCCATGTTGAATAATTTATGTTGATGGACAAGAGAACAGAACATTGATATTTTTATTTAAACTTAAGTACAAACTTATATATCTAACATGTTAACCATCAATTCTAAGACTAGATATGATAGAGTGTTAAAACTACAGATATTACTGTGTGTCATGTTGTAGGAAAATGTTTGTCACGTGATGTCTGACAGTGGTGCTGATGGAATAGACAATGATTGTGATGGACTTATTGATGAAGAAACAACTTGTGTTATTGGCTATGCTACTATAAAAACGGGTAAATTCTTGATGATAATATTACACATGATAATTATATAAATATATAAATGGAACTTACAATATAGATATCATTTATCTATCACACGTACTACACAGATATTATCTAGCTACAACGCTTATGACATAGACACGATCTACCTATCACTCTTACAATATAATATTTGTTTCCCAGGCCATATCATTCCCTTCAATGAAAATTGACAAAAATGTAGATTTTTCCTCAATATATGGTAAAGTTGCCGGCTTCTTGTGGAAGGGTAAGTTAGAACTGGTTAGAATACATTCCAGGAAAACTGGTAAGGTGAACCAGCCGCATGTTTAACTGAACTATATGTGTAATATAGCTACTATACTAATAACAGACAGGTGTAATATAGCTACCATACTAACGACACAGGTATGACCTATCTACCATACTACCAGACAGATGTGACCTATCTATCACACTACCAGACAGGTGTGATCTATCTACCATACAACCAGGCTGGTGTGATCTATCTACCATATTACCAGACAGATGTGACCTATCTATCACACTACCAGACAGGTGTGATCTATCTACCACACTACCAGACAGGTGTGACCTATCTACCATACTACCAGACAGGTGTGATCTATCTACCACACTACCAGACAGGTGTGATCCATCTACCACACTACCAGACAGGTGTGATCTATCTACCATACTAACGACACAGGTATGATCTATCTACCACACTACCAGACAAGTGTGATCTATGTACCGCACTACCAGACAGGTGTGATCTATCTACCATACTAACGACACAGGTATGATCTATCTACCACACTACCAGACAGGTGTGATCCATCTACCACACTACCAGACAGGTGTGATCTATGTACCACACTACCAGACAGGTGTGATCTATGTACCACACTACCAGACAGATGTGACCTATCTATCACACTACCAGACAGGTGTGATCTATCTACCACACTACCAGACAGATGTGACCTATCTATCACACTACCAGACAGGTGTGATCCATCTACCACACTACCAGACAGGTGTGATCTATGTACCACACTACCAGACAGGTGTGATCTATGTACCACACTACCAGACAGGTGTGATCTATGTACCACACTACCAGACAGATGTGAACTATCTATCACACTACCAGACAGGTGTGATCCATCTACCACACTACCAGACAGGTGTGATCTATGTACCACACTACCAGACAGGTGTGATCTATGTACCACACTACCAGACAGGTGTGATCTATGTACCACACTACCAGACAGGTGTGATCTATGTACCACACTACCAGACAGATGTGATCCATCTACCACACTACCAGACAGGTGTGATCTATGTACCACACTACCAGACAGGTGTGATCCATCTACCACACTACCAGACAGGTGTGATCCATCTACCACACTACCAGACAGGTGTGACCTATCTATCACACTACCAGACAGGTGTGATCTATGTACCACACTACCAGACAGGTGTGATCTATCTATCACACTACCAGACAGGTGTGATCTATGTACCACACTACCAGACAGGTGTGACCTATCTATCACACTACCAGACAGGTGTGATCTATGTACCACACTACCAGACAGGTGTGACCTATCTATCACACTACCAGACAGGTGTGATCTATGTACCACACTACCAGACAGGTGTGATCTATCTATCACACTACCAGACAGATGTGACCTATCTATCACACTACCAGACAGGTGTGATCTATGTACCACACTACCAGACAGGTGTGATCCATCTACCGCACTACCAGACAGGTGTGATCCATCTACCACACTACCAGACAGGTGTGATCTATCTACCATACTAACGACACGGGTATGATCTATCTACCACACTACCAGACAGGTGTGATCTATGTACCACACTACCAGACAGGTGTGATCTATCTACCATACTAACGACATAGGTATGATCTATCTACCACACTACCAGACAGGTGTGATCTATCTACCATACTAACGACACAGGTATGACCTATCTATCACACTACCAGACAGGTGTGATCTATCTACCACACTACCAAACAGGTGTGATCTATCTACCACACTACCAGACAGATGTGACCTATCTATCACACTACCAGACAGGTGTGATCTATCTACCACACTACCAGACAGGTGTGATCCATCTGCCACACTACCAGACAGGTGTGATCTATCTACCATACTAACGACACAGGTATGATCTATCTACCACACTACCAGACAGGTGTGATCTATGTAACACACTACCAGACAGGTGTGATCCATCTGCCACACTACCAGACAGGTGTGATCTATCTACCATACTAACGACACAGGTATGACCTATCTATCACACTACCAGACAGGTGTGATCTATCTACCACACTACCAGACAGGTGTGATCTATCAACCATACTAACGACACAGGTATGATCTATCTATCACACTACCAGACAGGTGTGATATATGTACCACACTACCAGAGAGGTGTGATCTATCTACCATACTAACGACACAGGTATGACCTATCTATCACACTACCAGACAGGTGTGATCTATGTACCACACTACCAGACAGGTGTGATATATCTACCATACTACCAGGCTGGTGTGATCTATCTACCACACTACCAGACAGATGTGATCTATCTACCACACTACCAGGCTGGTGTGATCTATCTACCACAATACCAGACAGATGTGATCTATCTGCCACACTACCAGGCTGGTGTGATCTATCTACCACACTACCAGACAGATGTGATCTATCTACCACACTTCCAGACAGGTGTGATCTATCTACCACACTTCCAGACTGTTGTGATATATCTACCACACAACCAGACAGATGTGATCCATCTGCCACACTACCAGGCTGGTGTGATCTATCTACCACACTACCAGACAGATGTGATCTATCTACCACACTTCCAGACTGGTGTGATCTATCTACCACACTACCAGACAGGTGTGATCTATCTACCACACTACCAGACAGATGTGATCTATCTACCACACTACCAGACAGATGTGATCTATCTACCACACTACCAGACATATGTGATCTATATACCACACTACCAGACAGATGTGATCTATCTACCACACTACCAGACAGGTGTGATCTATCTACCACACTACAAGACTGGTGTGATCAATCTACCACACTACCAGACATGTGTGAACTATCTACCACACTACAAGACAGATGTGATCCATCTACCATACTACCAGAACGATTGTGATATATGTACCACACTTCCAGAAAGGTGTGATCTATCTACCACAATACCAGACTGGTGTGATTTATCTAACACTCTTCCATACAGGTGATATTTATCTACCACACACTACCAGATATATGTGATATATCTACCTCACTGACAGACAGATGTGATCTATCTACCACACTACCAGGCTGGTGTGATTTATCTACCACAGTGTGAGGCTGGTGTGAACTATCTACCGCACTTACAGACAGATGTGATCTATCCTTCACACTACCAGACAGATGTGATCTATCCTTCACACTACCAGACAGATGTGATCTATCCTTCACACTACCAGACAGGTGTGATCTACTAGTATCTACCACACTACCAGACGGATATTATCTAACTATCACACTACCAGACAGATGTGATCTATCTACCACACTACCAGACAGATGTGATCTACCTACCACAGTACCAGACTGATATTATCTATCTACCACACCAACATACAGATGTGATCTATCTACCACACTACCAGACAGATGTGATCTATCTACCACACAACCAGACCGATGTGATCTATCCTTCACACTACCAGACAGGTGTGATCTATCCTTCACACTACCAGACAGATGTGATCTATCCTTCACACTACCAGACAGGTGTGATCTATCCTTCACACTACCAGACAGGTGTGATCTATCCTTCACACTACCAGACAGGTGTGATCTATCCTTCACACTACCAGACAGTTGTGATCTATCCTTCACACTACCAGACAGGTGTGATCTATCCTTCACACTACCAGACAGATGTGATCTATCCTTCACACTACCAGACAGGTGTGATCTACTAGTATCTACCACACTACCAGACGGATATTATCTAACTATCACACTACCAGACAGATGTGATCTATCTACCACACTACCAGACAGATGTGATCTACCTACCACAGTACCAGACTGATATTATCTATCTACCACACCAACATACAGATGTGATCTATCTACCACACTACCAGACAGATGTGATCTATCTACCACACAACCAGACCGATGTGATCTATCCTTCACACTACCAGACAGGTGTGATCTATCCTTCACACTACCAGACAGATGTGATCTATCCTTCACACTACCAGACAGGTGTGATCTATCCTTCACACTACCAGACAGGTGTGATCTATCCTTCACACTACCAGACAGGTGTGATCTATCCTTCACACTACCAGACAGTTGTGATCTATCCTTCACACTACCAGACAGGTGTGATCTATCCTTCACACTACCAGACAGATGTGATCTATCCTTCACACTACCAGACAGGTGTGATCTACTAGTATCTACCACACTACCAGACGGATATTATCTAACTATCACACTACCAGACAGATGTGATCTATCTACCACACTACCAGACAGATGTGATCTACCTACCACAGTACCAGACTGCTATTATCTATCTACCACACCAACATACAGATGTGATCTATCTACCACACTACCAGACAGATGTGATCTATCTACCACACAACCAGACCGATGTGATCTATCTACCACTGTACCAGACTGACTGGCACGATCTAGATTCCATAGTTATGCTTTCTTTTTGTCGGTCATACGTATCTAACAATGATTTGGTAAATGTTAGAAAACAGAACGATCCCTTATTGTAGCCAGTGACTTTGCATATATATGTAGATTCACTGTTGTAACTAAACAAATCGCAATGACTTAAACATATCTATTCAAACAATTCTGTTCCTTTCAGACTTGGATATTGATGGTAGTTTTGGTGAGGATTGTGATGGTTTTGAAGCTGGTATGATTTTATACTATTCATATGAAATATTTTACTTAATCTTAATTCCTTATTACGGTAATATTTGCTATATAATAATAATACTATTATACTAACACATTATAAATGTTTATGACATTACAAACGTTTTGGCTGATAAGCTTCATCTTTTTGGGGTAATACTTGCTAACATTTGTTTCCTGTTTGCTCCTTAACTTTATTTCTTTCTTTATACAAATGTATGCGCACAAAATATAAACAAGAACATGTAAGTTTGAGAATAAACCACAATGACAGTTGACTCTTTGTTTAGAGATATACAACATGAGTACAATATAATGTATTGATGTACGGATATATTATTTCAGGAACGTCATGGACATTACCACCTGTAGTTCCCAAATGTGCACATGTAACTACTCCTTTATATGGCTGTTCGGCACATTGTCAATGTAAATGCTCGTGGGCTAAAGCTTTAGATGATTATAACAACATGACTGATGCGGAGAAAAAGGCTTATAATGATAATGCTATTGCTATATACAAGTAAGTAGTGTAATTATGCTTAAACAATTCATGTTTTATACATGTCCCGTGACTGTGTCTTCATTTGGGCATGGTTCGATATTTATTTGTTTATATGTTGTCTAATGGCCTATTCGTCTGCCATATTCGATTCAGACCCTACCCAGAATGAGGGAGAGATAAGATACATGATAACCGGTCATTTATATAACTACTCTTTTCAGTACTTGACTCGGTAGTTGGAAAAGGGACAGTGAAAAAGCGTCCCAGAAATATAGGAAGGCGGAGTCGAGCTTCGAATCCACGACCTTTTCGGTAGTCCAGCGCATTATCACTAGACATAGGTATTTGCAACCAACCGATAAAATCGTAGGGACGAATGTGGAGAAATAACTACACATCTGTCCGATATAGTAATACATGTTCTACTTGTTATTTTGTATACAGTGACTATATAATCATATCAGAAACATTTGTTGGATTTCAGGGAGGCTTTAAAAATCGACAAGTCTCAGTTATCATCTACTGTAGCTGAACGTGAAAGTGCTGATGATGAACGACAGTCGTCACAGAATATTGGCTTTGTTGGAGTTCTACTAATAATATGTGTCATCTTATTTGTGTTATCCTTGGATATGATAACACTCGTTCAGAAAATAAAGAGTAAACTCAACAGCACAAATATACAGGCTCTGTCATAACTGATAGTCTGGAGATAGACCATAGACTCAGTGATGGAGATATACCATAGACTCAGTGAAGACCATAGACTCAGTGATGGAGATAGACCATAGACTCAGTGATGTCTTGTTTACCTCTTTTTTTGCAACTGGGGTATAACGTCATCGGCAGTGTGGTTTGACGGTGGTTTAATCAGTAGAGGAAGACCCTAGGTGTATACCTGTGAAGAACCATCGACCTTCTGTTAGCTATATAGACAACTTCGCCACATGTGCAATAAGGTCCTTAGTGGAATTCGAACTCCCAGCGGTGAGTGCTTAGTGTTTATTTGTCAGAGACAAGAACAACTCGACCCCAGATGCCCCATTTGTTTGCATGATTGTAGTCAATGATAGTGATTGTTGTTTCTCATTTGTATTGTATTTTTATTGTGCTTAGAAAAATCAGGAACTGTTATACGGAATATTCAATAAATTACTGATTACATTGATGTTTAATTATTTTGTACGGAATAGGTCATCAAATTATGATGATTATAACTATTGTTTTGTTTGCTATTTTCACCATAATGATGATCATTATAAATATGTTTTTTTCCAAGTTTGTACTTTATTGAATGAGCATTTAAAACACATTCCCATTGTTAAGATGACATAAGAGAAAGGGATATATTTCAACCACGAGTTGTCCTTCTTGTATATATCCTATCCATAGCCGAAATTACAAATTTAGATCCGTACTTAGGAACGTCAGAATGGCTCCCAGATTTCATATAAATCGGGTACACGTTGCAGTTCTATAATTTAATTATATTACTCAAACAATTTGTGTCGGTGTACATATTTATGATGCATTGTGAAGAATATTGTAGTGTAAGAACGGTCAGATTTCAAACGCAAAAAGTGATTAAATGCATTTATTAGAATAAGAACAACGTACATATCAATTTATTCTAGTATTTAATTAAAAAATAAGTTTAAGTAAAAGTCAATGGTAGTGTCGGTGATATGAGATTTTAATGTACGAACCCACAACATGTGAAATAGATAATGGAGAGAATTACAGTTCTAGCAGCTTTCAGTTCAGTCTTCTTGTATTGACATTTGTATTGTATGGATGTTATACATGTCCTTGCTTCATGTCTAGTCTAGATATTTGTATTGTATGGCTGTCATACATGTGCTTGTTTCGTGTCTAGTCTAGATATTTGTATTGTATAGATGTCATATATGTGCTTGTTTCATGTCTAGTCTAGATATTTGTATTGTATAGATGTCATACATGTACTTGTTTCATGTCTAGTCTAGATATTTGTATTGTATGGATGTCATACATGTGCTTGTTTCATGTCTAGTCTAGATATTTGTATTGTATAGATGTCATATATGTGCTTGTTTCATGTCTAGTCTAGATATTTGTATTGTATGGCTGTCATACATGTGCTTGTTTCGTGTCTAGTCTAGATATTTGTATTGTATAGATGTCATATATGTGCTTGTTTCGTGTCTAGTCTAGATATTTGTATTGTATAGATGTCATACATGTACTTGTTTCATGTCTAGTCTAGATATTTGTATTGTATGGATGTCATACATGTGCTTGTTTCATGTCTAGTCTAGATATTTGTATTGTATGGATGTCATACATGTGCTTGTTTCATGTCTAGTCTAGATATTTGTATTGTATGGATGTCATACATGTGCTTGTTTCATGTCTAGTCTAGATATTTGTATTGTATGGATGTTATACATGTCCTTGCTTCATGTCTAGTCTAGACATTTTATTGTATGGCTGTCATACATGTACTTGTTTCATGTCTAGTCTAGATATTTGTATTGTATGGCTGTCATACATGTGCTTGTTTCATGTCTAGTCTAGATATTTGTATTGTATGGCTGTCATACATGTACTTGTTTCATGTCTAGTCTAGATATTTGTATTGTATGGATGTCATACATGTGCTTGTTTCATGTCTAGTCTAGATATTTGTATTGTATGGCTGTCATACATGTGCTTGTTTCATGTCTTGTCTAGATATTTGTATTGTATGGATGTTATATATGTCCTTGTTTCATGTCTAGTCTAGATATTTGTATTGTACGGATGTTATATATGTGCTTGTTTCATGTCTAGTCTAGATATTTGTATTGTATGGCTGTCATACATGTACTTGTTTCATGTCTAGTCTAGATATTTGTATTGTATGGATGTCATACATGTGCTTGTTTCATGTCTAGTCTAGATATTTGTATTGTATGGATGTCATACATGTACTTGTTTCATGTCTAGTCTAGATATTTGTATTGTATGGATGTCATACATGTGCTTGTTTCATGTCTAGTCTAGATATTTGTATTGTATGGATGTCATACATGTACTTGTTTCATGTCTAGTCTAGATATTTGTATTGTATGGATGTCATACATGTGCTTGTTTCATGTCTAGTCTTGATATTTGTATTGTATGGCTGTCATACATGTGCTTGTTTCATGTCTAGTCTAGATATTTGTATTGTACGGATGTTATATATGTGCTTGTTTCATGTCTAGTCTAGATATTTGTATTGTATGGCTGTCATACATGTGCTTGTTTCATGTCTAGTCTAGATATTTGTATTGTACGGATGTTATATATGTGCTTGTTTCATGTCTAGTCTAGATATTTGTATTGTATAGATGTCATATATGTGCTTGTTTCATGTCTAGTCTAGATATTTGTATTGTATGGCTGTCATACATGTGCTTGTTTCATGTCTAGTCTAGATATTTGTATTGTACGGATGTTATATATGTGCTTGTTTCATGTCTAGTCTAGATATTTGTATTGTATGGATGTCATACATGTGCTTGTTTCATGTCTAGTCTAGATATTTGTATTGTACGGATGTTATATATGTGCTTGTTTCATGTCTAGTCTAGATATTTGTATTGTACGGATGTTATACATGTACTTGTTTCATGTCTAGTCTAGATATTTGTATTGTATGGCTGTCATACATGTGCTTGTTTCATGTCTAGTCTAGATATTTGTATTGTATGGATGTTATATATGTGCTTGTTTCATGTCTAGTCTAGATATTTGTATTGTATGGATGTCATACATGTGCTTGTTTCATGTCTAGTCTAGATATTTGTATTGTATGGATGTTATATATGTCCTTGTTTCATGTCTAGTCTAGATATTTGTATTGTATGGCTGTCATACATGTGCTTGTTTCATGTCTAGTCTTGACGAATAAATATGTTTAAACCAAATAGACCAAACACCCAATAAATATGATTGTGATTAGATATACATGTACAATGTATTGTTTTGCTGGTGAATATCCTACAGAAGCAGTTCGCACACTGATCACATTGAATATAGCAGACCTGAGAATTAAACCTACTATAATAATATAACATAAATAATATATGATAAATAATTTATGTACAAGGATTGAATTGTTAATGTAGTTCATAATAATTATATGGTCTCTTCGGTAAATATTTCAGCGTTGTATCGTATATACACTGTGTATGTATATTTATTGATATGAAAGGTTATTGTATAAACGTTACCAAAGCTTGCAGTTTAGACCACATATCATAAATCCAATATCTACAAAAGAGATTACACCTCTTTTAGCATTTACATTATTATCTCCAGTCTGTACGCGGGACTCTCCTACTGTCCATATAACATTAGGTTTTGTCAAAAGTAATAATTGTAACAATGCTTTCTTCCTCGGATCAACACATTTTCCTTTCACGGTTGATTTGTGAAGGAAACTATTTCAATCAAATAGAATGAGTTATTTTAATGACATATTTCACTTGTTCATTCTGCGGTCATAGTGTTACAGCTTCGTTGTTCACACAACGATATTTTATTAATGTTTCTGTCGAAGTTAGTAAGTTGATGTAAATACAAATGTAAGATATAGATGCATACAAACAGGATTTACTTGAATGTCGTATTTCTTCCCAACATTTATGTGCGTACCTCTTTAAGCGGTGGTAGTCTGAAACGTTTTCCTTGAATATTGAATTGACGAGGCGTGTTTTCACGAGATGATCCAGACGAAGAAGACGAAGAAGAAGAACGTCTGCTGGAGTCACGTGATGAAGTTTGAGGACTTCTACGCTTTAGATATTTATACGCTCCAAACGATAATGCTGATATAATAGCGAGACCTCCCAGTACACATCCAACAACGATTCCCGTCATCACTAAATTATTCGTCTCATCGTCCACTGTAAAGTTGAATACATTGTGTTTTTGTATAAATTAAACAAAACAACATAATATTAATATACTTAAACAACACTAGCTAACATAACTTGGTTATCCCTTAAACATGCTCTAACAAAGATTACAATAAACACAGGCATAGTGCACACATATTTGCATTTTTGTGTCATACATTGTTTTATACTTATGTTAATATGTGTATCAACATGACACCAAGTTACATTCCTGTTGTAACGTGGATCTGCCAAGTTCACTCAATAGTAAGAATACGGGACCGTAAGGCCACGGAGTCTAGTCATGAAACACTAAATCATTTATTCTTCAAATCGTACAAATTGCACAACTTGACATCTAAATTTAGATGTAAATAAGGTATGACGTTTATGTCGGAATCTCCCTTTCTAATTGTAATTACTGCTAGTCTAGATCTATCTTAATGTAGTCCACCCAGCGTTACTTCGTAGGAGTTCTGTCGTCAGCGTTCATTTCAATAAGCAAATTTTACCATAGAACGAATGGATGCTCTCGACACTCGAAACTTACAAGATTATATGTAAAGTCGCGAAATTCGGAAATTGGTCTGTCGAGTATATACGAACCGATGATGGACAATATACCTTCAAATGGCTTCAATGTGTCATATAAACAATATAAACAGCAATGGTTTATCTTATACTTATGAACACAATATCACAAGGACCACAATGGAAATAAGAGTTTATTAAAAACTCTTTTTTGTGTGTTATCCTTTACATATAATGTTGATTGACATGGCACATTAATTCATACATGTTGTTAATTGCTAACTGTATGTTTTGATACTGCTTGTCATGTAGTTGTACATTATATGTTGGAATAAATCTATCCATCTATCTATATATTCATACCACAGCGACACAAACATGGCTTATGAACGTCGTAACGTATTATCCACATTTTTGTTTTGTAAAATTTGACAATATAATAGAAGAGAAATGTTGTTCGACGTAAATATAAATAAACTTTCCGCTTTAGGTTGAACCTTTGACATAGATGTTAGAAAATAGCTCATCGCAACAGATTTTTTTTCTAAACTGTTAGTTTGCCATTTTTGTACTAGAGTTTTTAAGTACTTTATTACAAAACATATTGTTTTAAACTTGACAGCTTTACACAAACATTCAATGAGTGTCATCTTAGGTTGTTGGGTTTTCAACTTATCATAGCCAATTCCACAGAAGTAAATAGAAAACGATAATATTACAGTCACATTTTAGTCTGGCATTAAGCGTTAAATTTACCTGTTTTATATTGTCATGTCGGGTGTTGCCCTTGTTGCCCTGTACATGTCCAGAGCCAATGACAATGATGATATCGTCTGAATCTAAATCGTTGGAAACTTCAACGCCTTTACTTTAACTTTCGAACGATGTGTAAGTCAGATATCAACCTCGTACATCGGCCTATCTGTGTAGAAAAGACCTGATCACGGGGTTCTCACATGGATCCCGAGACCAGGTCTTTCCTACGCAGATAGACCTCGTACTCGACCGATATCCCGTAAATTGCTTAATGATGTTACCTGGTTTATCAGTAAGGTAGATGGACACATTAAATCCTCTATACGTTAGACTATCGTCTGTTGTCAGGACAACCAAAGCATACGCACCAGTGTCATAGTAAATAGTTGGCGTTGAAATTCCACAAAATGCTAACAAGACAGGGTAGGTAGAACATGGACCTGATATAATATACAGAAAATTAGCTGGAAGTTGAAGCTGGCAAATGAAATATCAACCAGTAATATTCTTCTAGAATCCATTTGTCACTTAATCACAAAGTAATAATGAATAAGAACAGTATTTACAGAACTCATCAGCTGTATTACATAAATAAAATACAAAAAATGTATGTGCATGATTCCCTTGAAATTGAATTGTATCATTGAAATAAAATACCTAAATAGGGTTAAAACATGTTAACGTATGCTAACAAAGATTCTATATTCTACTCGTATAATTACTTACTTAGTAAGGTGTACATTCTACAAACACATGCTCACGATAGTTTTATGAAAATGCATCTTTTAACAAGAAATATTGAATATATTACCTTGATATACCTTAACGTTGTCATAGATACACTCTACACTGTTCTCAATTCTAGAATCTTGAACGTCTATAGCCATTGCTTGTGTTTGATTTGGATTGTGTATCAACCATCGTACTTCCATTGATCTATTTATAACAAAATGGGGATATGTATATATCATGTGGATATCTTCATGACTTAACACAATAGGCAACATTGATGATATAAACATAACCAACAAATGATTTTTCTAGGATAAAACACGTCTGGTCCAATGTTATCGCTCTCCTAGCTCAAATCTCATATTTAGTATTTTACTGTTTTTAAGTTTTAGTATTACATGTATTACTAAACAATGAAGATACTAATAAAAAGTTTCAGAAAAAAATATTCAAATGCACTGTGTGTAATTCTGGTAACCGTACTCAAGTTTTACTATATCGTGACAAGAGATTTCAATTTACTATCATGACAAGTTGTAATGAAGTTATCATAATGGTGAACATGTCATGATTAAACTTCTTAAAGTACATTTTGGATGCTTGTCTATTGTCAGAGTTATAAATGCTGGATATAATTATTAAAATGCATTTTTATTCAGTTACAAATTAGACCAACAGCAGTTGTAAAATGAAAACATGACATATAGGTTCCAGACACTCGTTTCATCAGCATATATTTTTCCATTGTAAAAATCAAGACACCACGGGAGTAAGAAAACTATATAATATTATATTCAATTTGTTTGTCTAGAGAACCTTTGCCAACTGTTGAAGCCAATCGTCAAAAATACATGCCGTTATAAAGATGATTAGGTTGAATTAGTGCTATCTTAGTTGTGGCATGTCTATGAAATAAGCCCCAGAACTATAAACATACATGTATATATAAAATATACGAACGAGTTATAATTGTCTGGATAACCAGGAGATGTGAAGAATAATGGTGTGTCTGCAACAGTAAAGTTTCCTGTTAGATTACCAACAACACAATCAGGTAACTCTGAAAGTACAAGTACAGGTAAATGAGTCATGACAATAAGGTTTGTAAAAATGTTCACTAACTTTTACATCACCAAGGTGTGAACACAACATATTTATTTCTTCAAGAACGTACATGTACAACACATGAATTACACATTAAACACTATTGAGGAAGGTCTTAGACTGTCGCTTACAAACACATTTTTTATATCAAAATTTGGTAAAACTTCAATCATGGTGTAATGAAGTCACTCACGACAGTTATCATATTTTAAGTTCAACATGTACAATGTTGCCCTTTATGATTAAAACGTCAGGATAATGTTTGAACAATTGCAAAACAATAGGGACGAATGCTTAGTTTAAAGATGTTTCAGGTATAAATTGTGTCACAAAATGTGACCAAAACATTGCTGTTAGCTCAATCCGATCCCGTAATATTCAACAAGAAAATTATATAAACAATTGGCCAATCAAACATCACGTAACATTTGGGACATCTATGAACAATATTGGCCGATCAAACATCACGTAACATTTGGGACATCAAAGAACAATATTGGCCAATCAAACATTACATTTGGGGCATCTTTGAACAATGTTGGTCATTCAAACATCCCACAACATTTGGGGCATCTATGAACAATATTGGCCAATCAAAAAGCACGTAACATTTGTAACAGCAATGGCGGTGTAGGGTAAAAATTGTCCCATTCGAAAAAAAATTGTTGATCCTCACCTATAGTTTCAAGACTATACCGAGCTGAGAATCCACGGTAGGAAACTGTAGGGTCTGTCTTAAATACAACATGTAGAAATCTCCCTGTACTCAACAATGAGGGTGAGTCCCCACTACAAAATGTAACCAGCATTCTATCTGACGATGTCTCACCTGAAAATAACAAGGTGTATATGAAACGATTCAACATATTGCTCATCAATTCAAACATGATTTGTCTAAACAGTTGGTGTCTGTATACATGTAGTCAGAATTGCGGATACTTATTTTCAGAGCACACTGGTACTTAAGTTTTGGTTCGATGTTCTATGTTAGGGTCCTATGTACTGTAAGTTAGCTTTAAGAATTCAAGTCTTACCATCATAAACAGACACATAGTCTCCATTAGTACATGGCTGACTGGTTTGAATATCAGAATCCACAAATGTTAAGTTGATTATGTATCCAACAGGAGCATTGATCAACCAGGAACAGCGAATATTACTGGAAATAAAGACAGTAAATTACATGTTTGTACAAAGTTGTATTGCATTTCAGTGTGAATATATCTACGGTTTATTAAAATGAAATTCTGTTATCACATTAAAAATAACGAATTTCATATGCATGTGGTCGTTGGTTACGCAAAGTATGAATGTTATTGTCAGATGGTTGTATACCTCTAGTATACTGTCAGAATACAGTAAATGATTAAAGCAACGTGTAAGTTACTGCAGACAAAATGCACTTAATTACCAACAAAATTATTATATGTTGTAAGTACTGTAAGTTCTGCGACTGAAGTTTCTAAGTGGCAATGCAAAATCGCAACTTCTTAGATTACTGAAAGTTCCCGAAATATCCGCAATGATCATCACGTGATATAAACAAAACAGAATTAGAGCGAGCTCGATAAACAACGACGGGAATGAACCTGTCCGTCTGTCAATAAACGAACCGAGTCCAGTCCTACTGTGGTAAACAAACATGGCGTTGAATTTAGTAGACCATCAAGCATTAGGCCGGTTCGATTGGACTCTCGTAAAAAGAGAATACGCCGGCTAGAAGAGCTTAGAAGAGAAACCCAATCGAAGGCAATCCGTAGTTTTATGATCTGTCGTATTTCATCGTTGATAGTAAATGACATGCTATTTGAAGAAAAATGCACATCGTTTCAGATCAAATAAAAGAAAATGTTTTCAAACGGTATTGTCATGCTGTTCGGTCACGTAACTAATATCTCTTCCAATAGATAGAAGAGCTTCTAAAATTAGAAGATGACTAATCGAACTGTTCGGAAGAGCTCTGCCTCTTCCGGCAGCTCTTCCGTTTGACCAAACGAACCGGCCCACTGTGAGATATTACTGAGGACGAAGCAAAACTACTTTCTAAGTGGGGTTCATGTGTACATACAGACGGTAATATTCAAGTTGTTAATGGAACTCGCTAATAGTCTCAATGATCACATGACATTCACTAAAAGCATTGTACACGGAAACATTTCGCAAATAAACAAAACATTATAAACATATTCACACAGACTAATTTTATAATCGTGAGCGTGGACATCGACTTGTTTACACAATTGTCAATAATTAAATATCGATTTCGGAGCTCAATACAAAAAATATCCAATCAGGTGAGAAATGATGACTTAATTGGTTCGATATAGATGGTCACTTTACAGTTGAAAATCTATGTTTGGGACCGTTATAGCAGGTTTTTTTACGACAACGTACCCTCAGACAACGGAGTATATTTTTTTGGAGGCTTTATTTAAATATTTTAAATGTATATCAGTAGATATTGCACCGCTGATACATCCCCTGATTTTAATGAATATTTGAGTCACTTTTAGGGTGGAAACAGGGACTACATATAGAGTACCTCGTGAACTGTAGAACCATGTAGGTCAAAATAACAAATTCATGTGATCTGAAACTTCGCACATCCGGATAAAAATGTTACATAGGCATTCAATTGCCGGATGCGATTTTGCGCCGTACAAACATTTAACTTGTGTATTACCTGTAAAATAAGTAAAGAACTTACTGTGGGTAATAATTCGGATAGTTAGCAGACCGGAAGTACTTGGTCGTTGAGTTTTCAGCTTCCAGTATAACAGGGGCATTAGAACATACTTGTACAAGCTCTGTTGTTGTTGTAGCTTCGGTTGTTGTTGTTGTTATCGCTAGAAAATATGTCATGATTATTCTTATAATGATCTGCTACATTATTTGTTACAAGCAATCTTTTAAGTCAAAATAAAGATAAAATCTTAGTTATAAACATTCAAATGTTTGCCGTAAAAATATGAAAAATTGATTTTGTAGCACTGAATATGTCTTTACGTTATATCATATGGATTTTTCTTTTAAGGAATTTGTGGATATAAGTATTATTGAATGAGTTGAGAAATGTTTGGTGACTGTCAAGAACGTGATAAATAAGATTCGTTTTACCTGATGAGTTTTGTCTAAAGTTCACACGGAACCCGTGTTTATCCGTGTTAGATTGTGATGTCGTCGTCAATGTGATGAAGACATTGTTGCCAGTTGTATAATAAACTGTTGCTTGTGACGGGAAAGTGATCTTAGAATCACACCAACTTTCAACCAAAGCAGGAGCAGATGATGAACTTCCTGATCGATGGATAAGACAATGACAGAACATTTGTACTTATACTACTGGAAAAATACCAGTGTAAATAAAAACGGTTTTAAATTGTACGAATAAAATACCATTTATTAGTTTAAGTAGTACTACAATGATTATACATATAAATATCTTTATTATGAGGTTTCTTCAGAAAGATAATATGCTGCAATTTACCATCATAAATGGCGAGGTTTTGATTGGGACATCCTGATGTGTCTTGCATATCAGTAAAGTCAATCTCTATATAGATGACTGTGGATACATCGCTTGTTATACTCCAAGAACAATCTAAGTTCCTAAAATCACACAAAGTTTAACTGTACAAACATATGTATAAACGACACACATAAAATAATGATTGTACAACTTTATTGCTTAATTCGATGTAAATATTTAGAGCGAAGCTTGTAGATGATCAGTTACAACTTCCATTGTTACTGATGAACATTTGTATTACTGTCCTGTGTCAATGTACGAAGTCTTATTCCATGTATATCTATTGAAGAAACTTCCACGATAAACATTTAAATAAAGTACTTGCCTAATTCTTGTTAAATGTAGAATCCAACATTATACAAGAACTCCACCATGATGACATAGAACATGATGACATAGAACATGTTGACATAGAACATGTTGACATAGAACATGATGACATAGAACATGATGACATAGAACATGATGACATAGAACATGTTGACATAGAACATGTTGACATAGAACATGTTGACATAGAACATGATGACATAGAACATGATGACATAGAACATGATGACATAGAACATGTTGACATAGAACATGTTGACATAGAACATGATGGCATAGAACATGACGACATAGAACATGTTGACATAGAACATGTTGACATAGAACATGTTGATATAGAACATGTTGACATAGAACATGATGACATAGAACATGTTGACATAGAACATGATGACATAGAACATGATGACATAGAACATGATGACATAGAACATGATGACATAGAACATGATGACATAGAACATGATGACATAGAACATGTTGACATAGAACATGTTGACATAGAACATGATGACATAGAACATGATGACATAGAACATGATGACATAGAACATGATGACATAGAACATGTTGACATAGAACATGTTGACATAGAACATGTTGACATAGAACATGACGACATAGAACATGATGACATAGAACATGTTGATATAGAACATGTTGACATAGAACATGATGGCATAGAACATGTTGACATAGAACATGTTGACATAGAACATGACGACATAGAACATGTTGACATAGAACATGTTGACATAGAACATGTTGACATAGAACATGATGACAGAACATGATGACATAGAACATGTTGATCTAAACAGTCGCTATATGTCACATATTGTCGCAATTTCAACTTTAAATGTCGCACATTTTTCTGCCGCCCAATGCTGTAAGCCTATAGTTGAATGTCCAAAGCTAAAGGGAGCTAGTGGACATAAGGACAAACCTAACATAATTACTAATCAAGTACCTTTGACCATGTCCGGAATTCTGTCAAACAAACTATCGGGCAAATCAATGCCTATAAAACAACTTAAAATTCTATTCGAACAGCCTACATGAATTTAATAATGTCATTCATGTAAGTGCGACATTTCGTGGCGTCACGTCATTTATTAATGGTTCATCCGACCGAACGTATGCTGTTCGTAAATTCATCAGGAATTATCAACACACAATAAATCTGAACATACGTAGCTAGAGATATAGGATATCCGGGCGATGTTATGTAGTCACTGTTTAATGATGCTGTGATGGATGCTGAACTTCCCGAACATGCATTGCCAGCTGAAAAATAGATTAAATAAACAACTGTAATTTACCACTAAATACGAATGTGCACAAACAAATGAAAAATTTACTTAAGAATAACTCAATGATCATTTTAGATCTAAAAGTAATTTCATTAAAACTACTCACAGTTTTCTACAGCATAAAACATGTTGATACGAGCTCCGGCGTATTGTCTTGAAGAGTCAGACTTCATACGTAACATGGCATATCGTCCAGAAACCGTGATGAATGTATCAGAACTACTAGATGTTAGACGTCCGCATAACTTTCTTACCTTGGTAGTTGTGTCATTGCCTGAAATAACAATCTTATTTATGGAATACAAACAATTAGAATCATTTATGTATTTGCAATATATATCATACACAATGATGATAAAACAATTAAACGTTACAAATGCCCTTTGATCTGGTGCAAATAAAATGTTTAATTTTAGAGAAGACAAAATACGTATTTTATTGTTTTTAACATTTTTTACATACCTAGTTCAATTACAATTCTGTAACATACCTAGGTCAAGTGCAATAGTATAACATACCTAGGTCGTTACAATTCTGTGGGATACCTAGGTCAATTACAATTCTGTAAGATACCTAGGTCAATTACAATTCTGTAACATACCTAGGTCAAGTGCAATAGTATAACATACCTAGGTCAATTATAATAGTATAACATACCTAGGTCAAGTACAATAGTATAACATACCTAGGTCAATTACAATAGCATAACATACCAAAGTCGAGTACAATAGTATAACATACCTAGGTCGTTACAATTCTGTGGGATACCTAGGTCAATTACAATTCTGTAAGATACCTAGGTCAATTACAATTCTGTAAGATACCTAGGTCTATTACAATTCTGTAAGATACCTAGGTCAATTACAATAATATAACATACCTAGGTCAAGTACAATAGTATAACATACCTAGATCAATTACAATTCTGTAAGATACCCATGTCAATTACAATTCTGTAAGATACCTAGGTCAATTACAATTCTGTAAGATACCTAGGTCAATTACAATAGTATAACATACCTAGGTCAAGTACAATAGTATAACATACCTAGGTCAATTTCAATTCTGTAACATACCTAGGTCAATTACAATTCTGTAACATACCTAGGTCAATTACAATTCTGTAAGATACCTAGGTCAAGTACAATAGTATAACATACCTAGGTCAATTACAATAGTATAACATGCCTATGTCAATTACAATAGTATAACATACCTAGGTCAATTACAATTCTGTAAGATACTTCGGTTAATAACAAGTGTGTAACAAACCTTCGTAAATTGTCAGAGAATCATAATTGCAACTTCTTGAATTTTCAATCAGTAATTCTTGAATATCAAATACTATTGTAGCATCATCTCGGCCAGCATCAAGTATCCACTTACAATCCATAGATCTATAAATTATATAATATAGAAAGAAAGGAGCTCTCAGTTTAGTTATATGACCGGCCAAAACAAAAATTCACCATTTTCAAATGTTCTTCATTTATAATAATAGTATTCTTATATATATCCTCTATTATGATAATTATAATGTTATCGCATCTGTCAGCATTTTGTTATAAATTAAGCGAATATGTACAATTATATCATTAAACCAAAGCCTATTGTAACATAATAATTATAAGATAAGTGTCGATTTATTGATTGATTGACTTACGGATAATAAGCCACCCTATATCCTGGTGTACTGAATGATGATATTGTCTCATTAACAATAATAGTTTCTGTTGTTCTCTTGTTACTGGAACTACATTGACCATATCCTACAATATAAGATACATATATTTATGTAACATGATGCTAAAGCATGGACGGAATATAAGGTATATATATTTATGTAACACTACATGCTGTAATGATGCTAAAACATGGACAGAATATAAGATATCTCATGTATATACCACTTTATGTTGTAATGGTTCCGAATAAGATTCAAATTGTGTTTGTGGCACATTCTAGTATACCTTAGTACGCTTCCTATTATTGCAATCATATGCTTGAGGAGATGATACAACATCTTTATACATGTATTTCTAGAACTTACCTTGTTTCATTAATCCCATGAATATAACTAGACCAACGCTGACACATGCCCGCCTGGAAACAAATACAATCAATGATAAATTTATCTAGCGTGTTCTTTTAAGGTATTTTTTGATAAACATAAAAATACAGATAAAACTACAAAGACTGTAGAGATATGAAATAACAAAGATATTTATTTACTTCTAAAGTTAAGTAGTTTCTATGTAGAATACATATGATTATTGGTTCATGTATATTATCCTTGACTTTATGAAAGCGGTATTAAAGTGTTTAAACATGATTTAGTCATGTATTGAAATATATTGTCAATATTGCTCCTCTGATTCTAGATCCTAATTGACCCTCTGTATGAACACTCTGATCTATCAATAACTTATCGACATAATAAACAATTTACAAAATCAGTATAACAAAATAAAATTACGATGTTTTTAACATTCGTTACACTTCGTTTGATACAATAGTACAAATGTATTACAAACCCATCCATTTGTTTTTCAGGAAAAAGACATTTACTTCATAATTCATTAAACAGTTTAAGAAGAACTTATATGTGTTTCAAAGAGTACAAAAAGTAATAAAACCCAAGACCCTATTTTTATGTCATTTAAATATGAAAATAGCGAAGATTTAATCAGGTATGAAAGTGTTGATCTTCAGCTCATGATATACGTGTACATGTTTAACTTTCTCCTGTTTAACCTTGTATCTTTTATTGATATCAAAATAAAATTATTTAGGTGTAAAAATCCCTTTTCTAGGTAAAGTTATTTACAGACAGTTTCAAATGTTGACAATGGACTATCAACTGATTAATCACCGGAAGTTTTTCTCTTAATAATTTTCAATCTTGTGTCTTCAAAAGCAAGCATTTATCAACTTATTTGTTATTTTGTCATTTTTTTGTTTAATGCTTTCTTCAATGTAGATTCATAATTACTCCTAATCATGGTGAAAAAATAACGTTTGTATGATTATCTGAATAGTTGCTACTGTGTATATCTAATATATCAGTAGGACATGGTAACCATGTGCGTGCCACAGGAGAATACAACATGCATACAACAATAGGAAATAAACAAATATAACAATTATACTCACTTCATTTTCTCGTATCACCGTAATATGCACAGTATAAATTCTGGTATTAAATGATCATTTATTTGTCAACTTTTCCTTAACTAATCGACAGAAAGTGTTTTATATGAATCACTAATAAACTTCAATCGTAGATTTATGGAGCACAATAAGTCTGTTTTCATTCTGTTCAATGGACTTTTATTGGTTGAGCGATCATTGATCGTGTATTACATATGTAACAATATTGGTCAATCTAACTGACCATTACATTTAAGTAAGGCTTATATTTGAGGATTTTAAACATAAGTCGTTAGCTAGTATTGTATGGTATATATGTTTAGTAAAACTGATACAAACAACTGTCGCTAAATTCTAGTCTGAGCATTAATTCAGTATTGCAAATACGCGACAACGGAATGATTACCTCCAGTCAATATGTCGCTGGTCATGGAAATACAAAATGGCAAATAATTTTCATTAAAATCTCGTTCTTATTAATTTAACAAGTAATTTGAATTTTAAGCTGGTAACCGGTTACTTCTGTGTCTGTAGTACATGTATTGTATTTATAAGAGAGAATAATGAGGACTTATCTTCTCCTGTGTTTTGTCATCTGCCTTAAGTAGACCATTTTCCTTAATTGAGACTGGGACAAGATGAAAACGATTCTCTTATATTTGATGATGAAAATAGCGGTACCACATTGAGTTGTAACAGAGTGTGTAAGTTTGGTGATAAACCTTCATCCACTGATAAATCTGACTGTGAATGTAAATCAAACAAAGAGTATGTTTAACACGCAAGACTTTGTAAATGTAGTATTGATCAGTGTAGGACAGTGTTTGTTATACTTACAGTACAAATATCGTACAGAGTAGTTACCTTTATCTAAATTAAATGTTTGAATCCTTGTTCAGGCATAAATCAGTTGTTGTTGTTCAATATATTTGTGGGTGATCCACTATAAACTGACCTATGAATCTTTATTGTCTGTAATTGGGTCTCGCGGAAAAATCTAATACTAGTTAGTGACAGAAAATAATCCACGATAATAAAATTAAATAATTTGTTTTATTCACGATACATTTTTGTGGTTCATACAACGGTAATATTTGACAGTGTTCATAATAAAAACTTCCTTCAACTATCTAGATTTGTATAAATACATTTTTATTTTGAATTTTATGACATAAATAACGTATTTGTATAGATTATTGTGACTTCTATACGACGTTCATTGATGACAACCTTACGTATTTCGTTACTAAGATATAAATGAGTAGTCAAATACGAGTAATTGTAAATGAGTATAATTATATATATACAGATTCAAATTTATTTAGATGAAAGTTTTTTAAGCAATCATAACAATATTAATACACTTATATCAATCTGTAGTGTCCTGCTTAATGTCTTCAGAGATGTTATAAAGAACCGACAATAAAGACAACAGTTTTACATGTAACTACGGTAGATAGCATAAGCAATGTCATTGATGGAATCAAAGATAAACTAGAATTTTCCCGCAGAAAATTACAAGTTGCAGGCATAAATCGTCGTCTGTAAAGTGACGTCAGAAATCGGCTGTGTACGTCTTGGCAAGTATCTGATTCGTCAATTTGTATACAATCATGTGTGTTCTTGAATACTCTGAAATTTGTACAGACATTCATGAGAAATTTTGCTTGAATTCGTTCCGCTAAATCTCCTTCAATAACGGAATATAAGTATACTTTATAAAGCAATTTCGCATTAACCAGACATTTTTGCTTGATATATCGCTCAATGCCGTGCCGCATGACTTCATTTCTGACTTATCCACCCATACAAGATACAGCAACACATGACTTCATTTCTGACTTATCCACCCATACAAGATACAGCAACACATGACTTCATTTCTGACTTATCCACCCATACAAGATACAGCAACACATGACTTCATTTCTGACTTATCCACCCATACAAGATACAGCAACACATGACTTCATTTCTGACTTATCCACCCATACCAGATACAGCATCACCTCAAACAAATTAAATGCTCGAGAAAACCAATAAACCTTTTGGAGATTTTTCTAAACCTCTGCCGGTTATAAATTGTAATATGAAATCTAAAACTAACATGGGATAACTGTTGTGTGCTATAGCAACTACACAGACGAGTTAAAAGGCAAGTTTCCTTACATACACATATCAGACATCAAAGGCTGAGTGCCATGCTGATACACGTGTGTCCTTAAATCGATGATAGTTGTATGATAATACTGTAAACAGATTTCCAACCTTGATAAATCACAGTTTGTTTCAGCAGTCTTCAGCACTACAAACAAAATTACTCTATGTGAACAATAGTAACTGAGAAAATGGCAGTTTATGATACGAGCCTAGGGATGCCAACACGATAAAAATAATATAGTTATCTACTTTGTATGGTACATACTTAGGAATGTCATTTGAAATGATAAAAATATTGTAGTTGTCCACTCTGTATGATACTAACCCAGGGTTATCATAAGTAATAAAGTTAGTTAAGAATCCGGAATATTTTTTCTCATAATTCTAATTATATATAATGCATGCCACACACCCAGTGATGTCATGTCACACACACAGTGATGTCACACACCCAGTGATGTCAGTATACATTTGTAGCACATTTCCTGGTAGATAATATCTGGTGGGATAACTGTTTGCTTATACCGACGATGTAAATTAAGTCATCTAAAATATTTACTTACCTTCTCGATTGGAACAAATCGTTAACAATGTCATTCTATAGGCTTCGTAATCAAAATATGTATGATGACATGACCCCATAGCATGTTTGATACATGTGGTAATATTCTCTCTACGTCTGAATGTAATACAAATATCAACATGACATAAATATCACCGCTTTAAGTGCAAACAGGTATAAAACTTAATTTGCGTTATTAATGAACGATCTACATATACTTTCCTAATTCCTATCTGACGTATCAGCCTGACAGTACCAAATTATATACTAGTAGTATCACTTACATGTTCATGATCTGAAATAATACCTACGCAAGCCATGTATCTAAGATTTATTTACAATATTACCTCAAGATGTTTTTATCCAATAAAAGCCTACATACGTGCAAACACGCTCAAACTTGTCTTTGGAATAGCTCAACATGATAGGTACTGGTAAACCGTCCTCAAAAACCTCCGTTAAGTTATACTCAGCGAAACAATTCTCCTCACTTCTTGAGATAACTAAATAGCTACATGGATCATTCTGTGTAGTTACTGAATACACTCGAACATGGGTAGCCAGCATTAACACTGAAATAATGTAATGTGGTAGAATTATGTTAGAATTGTTGAGTATTCATCTTATTTATTGTCTACCTTGATTATCCATAAAACTTCAGTTCTAAATATTGTGACAACTTTAATATAAATAAATAGAAAGTAAAAGCATCAGTTAATCTAGAAACTATGTCGTTATAATATATTTAGTTGTTAGTTAATTCAATTAGTAACAGTAGAACCTGGGATTTTGATCAAGTGTTCAACATCTATCACCATATTATTAAATTGAATACAAGTTTTCAAACCTTGATCAGTCTGATCAGGTAGTACATTAATATACATACAATACATGTTGAACTTGAAGAAAGGGTCATAACAAAACGAACCAAGACTGTTACAGTAATATTAAAAACATCAGCATTCGTATCTGGTCGTAATTTTAATTATTTTTAGATTGGCTAACAAATTTATTTACGTTAATGATAGTATATAACTGGCACTTACTTGTAACTATTTTAGATCCGCTAAAATGCATGGTTCAATAAAATATAAAATATATTCACACTTGATTCCGAATGATATTTAATGGACATAATACTATTGACATTGCGTCCCGAGCTCAAAGTAAACGAGTATTAACTTGCAGTCGGCTTTCTTAGAACGATAAAAGCAAATAAACTTTCCTCTAAAATTACGACTCATGACCGATGTTGCAACCAATGAATATCGATAAATGTCAGCTTGATGAATATGGAAGTCCTAGAAAGTCTGATTCTTAGAAAATGTACAAAACTATTCCAAGTACCATAGTTTCTAACGTTCGTTTGTAATGAGGGGCAAGCTAAATGGTTGCATCAATTGATTGTACATGGTACTGGTAAACTTTATAGTTCTGATACATCTCATGCTTCTGGTTCATATATTTATGTTGTAAAGCTGTATCAAGTATTGCCAATGTAACACGTTGATACGAATGATTGATTTGATTATCCTAGACATGATCGTTCTTGCCTAGACATGATCGTTCTAGCCTAAACATGATCGTTCTAGCCTGGACATGATCGTTCTAGTATTGCAATGATTGATTTGATTAACCTAGACATGATCGTTCTAGCCTAGACATGATCGTTCTAGCCTAGACATGATCGTTCTAGCCTAGACATGATCGTTCTAGCCTGGACATGATCGTTCTAGCCTAAACATGATCGTTCTAGCCTGGACATGATCGTTCTAGCCTGGACATGATCGTTCTAGCCTAGACATGATCGTTCTAGCCTGGACATGATCGTTCTAGTATTGCAATGATTGATTTGATAATCCTAGACATGATCGTTCTAGCCTAGACATGATCGTTCTAGCCTAGACATGATCGTTCTAGCCTAGACATGATCGTTCTAGCCTAGACATGATCGTTCTAGCCTAGACATGATCGTTCTAGCCTAGACATATTCGTTCTAGCCTAGACATGATCGTTCTAGCCTAGACATGATCGTTCTAGCCTAGACATATTCGTTCTAGCCTAGACATGATCGTTCTAGCCTAGACATGATCGTTCTAGCCTAGACATGATCGTTCTAGCCTGGACATGATCGTTCTAGTATTGCAATGATTGATTTGATAATCCTAGACATGATCGTTCTAGCCTAGACATGATCGTTCTAGCCTAGACATGATCGTTCTAGTCTAGACATGATCGTTCTAGCCTAGACATGATCGTTCTAGCCTAGACATATTCGTTCTAGCCTAGACATATTCGTTCTAGCCTAGACATGATCGTTCTAGCCTGGACATGATCGTTCTAGCCTAGACATATTCGTTCTAGTATTACAATGATTGATTTGATTATCCTAGACATGATCGTTCTAGCCTAGACATGATCGTTCTAGCCTAGACATATTCGTTCTAGTCTAGACATGATCGTTCTAGCCTGGACATGATCGTTCTAGCCTGGACATGATCGTTCTAGCCTAGACATAATCGTTCTAGCCCAGACATGATCGTTCTAGCCTAGACATGATCGTTCTAGCCTAGACATGATCGTTCTAGCCTAGACATATTCGTTCTAGCCTAGACATGATCGATCTAGCCTAGACATGATCGTTCTAGCCTGGACATGATCGTTCTAGCCTAGACATATTCGTTCTAGCCTAGACATGATCGTTCTAGCCTAGACATGATCGTTCTAGCCTAGACATGATCGTTCTAGCCTAGACATATTCGTTCTAGCCTAGACATGATCGTTCTAGTATTACAATGATTGATTTGATTATTCTAGACATGATCGTTCTAGCCTAGACATGATCGTCCTAGCCTAGACATATTCGTTCTAGCCTAGACATGATCGTTCTAGCCTAGACATGATCGTTCTAGCCTGGACATGATCGTTCTAGCCTAGACATATTCGTTCTAGCCTAGACATGATCGTTCTAGCCTAGACATGATCGTTCTAGCCTAGACATGATCGTTCTAGCCTAGACATGATCGTTCTAGCCTAGACATATTCGTTCTAGTCTAGACATATTCGTTCAAGTATTACAATGATTGATTTGATTATCCTAGACATGATCGTTCTAGCCTGGACATGATCGTTCTAGCCTAGACATATTCGTTCTAGCCTAGACATGATCGTTCTAGCCTAGACATGATCGTTCTACCCTAGACATATTCGTTCTAGCCTAGACATATTCGTTCTAGTATTACAATGATTGATTTGATTATCCTAGACATGATCGTTCTAGCCTGGACATGATCGTTCTAGCCTAGACATATTCGTTCTAGTCTAGACATGATCGTTCTAGCCTAGACATGATCGTTCTAGCCTAGACATGATTGTTCTAGCCTGGACATGATCGTTCTAGCCTAGACATATTCGTTCTAGTATTACAATGATTGATTTGATTATCCTAGACATGATCGTTCTAGCCTAGACATGATCGTTCTAGCCTAGACATATTCGTTCTAGTCTAGACATGATCGTTCTAGCCTGGACATGATCGTTCTAGCCTGGACATGATCGTTCTAGCCTAGACATAATCGTTCTAGCCCAGACATGATCGTTCTAGCCTAGACATGATCGTTCTAGTATTACAATGATTGATTTGATTATTCTAGACATGATCGTTCTAGCCTAGACATGATCGTCCTAGCCTAGACATATTCGTTCTAGCCTAGACATGATCGTTCTAGCCTAGACATGATCGTTCTAGCCTGGACATGATCGTTCTAGCCTAGACATATTCGTTCTAGCCTAGACATGATCGTTCTAGCCTAGACATGATCGTTCTAGCCTAGACATGATCGTTCTAGCCTAGACATGATCGTTCTAGCCTAGACATATTCGTTCTAGCCTAGACATGATCGATCTAGCCTAGACATGATCGTTCTAGCCTGGACATGATCGTTCTAGCCTAGACATATTCGTTTTAGCCTAGACATGATCGTTCTAGCCTAGACATGATCGTTCTAGCCTAGACATGATCGTTCTAGCCTAGACATGATCGTTCTAGCCTAGACATATTCGTTCTAGCCTAGACATGATCGTTCTAGTATTACAATGATTGATTTGATTATTCTAGACATGATCGTTCTAGCCTAGACATGATCGTCCTAGCCTAGACATATTCGTTCTAGCCTAGACATGATCGTTCTAGCCTAGACATGATCGTTCTAGCCTGGACATGATCGTTCTAGCCTAGACATATTCGTTCTAGCCTAGACATGATCGTTCTAGCCTAGACATGATCGTTCTAGCCTAGACATGATCGTTCTAGCCTAGACATGATCGTTCTAGCCTAGACATATTCGTTCTAGTCTAGACATATTCGTTCTAGTATTACAATGATTGATTTGATTATCCTAGACATGATCGTTCTAGCCTGGACATGATCGTTCTAGCCTAGACATATTCGTTCTAGCCTAGACATGATCGTTCTAGCCTAGACATGATCGTTCTAGCCTAGACATATTCGTTCTAGCCTAGACATATTCGTTCTAGTATTACAATGATTGATTTGATTATCCTAGACATGATCGTTCTAGCCTGGACATGATCGTTCTAGCCTAGACATATTCGTTCTAGTCTAGACATGATCGTTCTAGCCTAGACATGATCGTTCTAGCCTAGACATGATTGTTCTAGCCTGGACATGATCGTTCTAGCCTAGACATATTCGTTCTAGTATTACAATGATTGATTTGATTATCCTAGACATGATCGTTCTAGCCTAGACATGATCGTTCTAGCCTAGACATATTCGTTCTAGTCTAGACATGATCGTTCTAGCCTGGACATGATCGTTCTAGCCTAGACATATTCGTTCTAGCCTAGACATGATCGTTCTAGTATTACAATGATTGATTTGATTATTCTAGACATGATCGTTCTAGCCTAGACATGATCGTCCTAGCCTAGACATATTCGTTCTAGCCTAGACATGATCGTTCTAGCCTAGACATGATCGTTCTAGCCTGGACATGATCGTTCTAGCCTAGACATATTCGTTCTAGCCAAGACATGATCGTTCTAGCCTAGACATGATCGTTCTAGCCTAGACATGATCGTTCTAGCCTAGACATGATCGTTCTAGCCTAGACATATTCGTTCTAGTCTAGACATATTCGTTCTAGTATTACAATGATTGATTTGATTATCCTAGACATGATCGTTCTAGCCTGGACATGATCGTTCTAGCCTAGACATATTCGTTCTAGCCTAGACATGATCGTTCTAGCCAAGACATGATCGTTCTAGCCTAGACGTATTCGTTCTAGCCTAGACATATTCGTTCTAGTATTACAATGATTGATTTGATTATCCTAGACATGATCGTTCTAGCCTGGACATGATCGTTCTAGCCTAGACATATTCGTTCTAGTCTAGACATATTCGTTCTAGTATTACAATGATTGATTTGATTATCCTAGACATGATCGTTCTAGCCTGGACATGATCGTTCTAGCCTAGACATATTCGTTCTAGCCTAGACATGATCGTTCTAGCCTAGACATGATCGTTCTAGCCTAGACATATTCGTTCTAGCCTAGACATATTCGTTCTAGTATTACAATGATTGATTTGATTATCCTAGACATGATCGTTCTAGCCTGGACATGATCGTTCTAGCCTAGACATATTCGTTCTAGTCTAGACATATTCGTTCTAGTATTACAATGATTGATTTGATTATCCTAGACATGATCGTTCTAGCCTAGACATATTCGTTCTAGCCTAGACATATTCGTTCTAGTCTAGACATGATCGTTCTAGCCTAGACATGATCGTTCTAGCCTAGACATGATTGTTCTAGCATAGACATGATCGTTCTAGCCTAGACATGATCGTTCTAGCCTAGACATGATCGTTCTAACCTAGACATGATCGTTCTAGCCTAGACATGATCGTTCTAGCCTAGACATGATCGTTCTAGCCTAGACATGATCGTTCTAGCCTAGACATGATCGTTCTAGCCTAGACATGATCGTTCTAGCCTAGACATGATCGTTCTAGCCTAGACATGATCGTTCTAGCCTAGACATATTCGTTCTAGCCTAGACATGATCGTTCTAGCCTAGACATGATCGTTCTAGCCTAGACATGATCGTTCTAGCCTAGACATGATCGTTCTAGCCTAGACATATTCGTTCTAGTATTACAATGATTGATTTGATTATCCTAGACATGATCGTTCTAGCCTGGACATGATCGTTCTAGCCTAGACATATTCGTTCTAGTCTAGACATATTCGTTCTAGTCTAGACATATTCGTTCTAGTATTACAATGATTGATTTGATTATCCTAGACATATTCGTTCTAGCCTAGACATGATCGTTCTAGCCTGGACATGATCGTTCTAGCATAGACATGATCGTTCTAGCATAGACATGATCGTTCTAGCCTGGACATGATCGTTCTAGCATAGACATGATCGTTCTAGCATAGACATGATCGTTCTAGCATAGACATGATCGTTCTAGCATAGACATGATTGTTCTAGTATTGCAATGATTGAATTGATTATCCTAGACATATTTGTTCTAGTATTAAAATGATTCAGAGGTTTCAGATTGTTTCCTTGGAACCCATACAGATTACTAGTAGTTTCCATAATCTTAATTGTTGTAATTGTTCAAGTAGTTCTGCAGGTGCATTTGCAGCAAGTACTTATATCGTCTTTATCTAATTTAAAAAAAAAGTAGAATACTGTGGGTGGGGGTATCTTCAGCTACAAAACCCGTCAGAAGCCTTGATATATGACGAGCATACAATTTATTTCACTTGTTTGCATTCCACTATGGTATAATCTGCGGATATATACAGAATTTATAACTTTAATGAAATTCAGGTCTTATGAAAATTAGCATACGCATCTTTTATAAATCATTTCTTTGTGAATAGAACATGATAATTACTTCGTGCTTCAATGTGTTTTCCGATCTTATAATTCCGTATTTTTCGCAAAGTTTTAATATCATTTCTGAAGATCTGTGAATAATATTTGCTCCGTAAATAACAGTTCGTGACGGTGAGAATACAAGTATTATATGAAGATGAACTCGAGTATCATGAATACAAAAGTTCTTATTTATTGGAAGGATCTCAATAAATGGAATTTCCGTTCAAATACATGTCTGGAAATGGAGATTGCATTTTCCTATTGAGAAAGTTATTTAAATACATGGACGCTGTTAAAATTGTGGAACTTTGTAACTGAAGTAATGTAAATTAGACAATAGTTCGTGAAAATATTTAAGATACAATGTATACCACTATGACATTTTATTGTTGATCTCAATATGAACATACCGGAATAATCAATGTATTGTGTATTTGTATAGATGATGATAAATCTACTGTGATAATACTACCTATATAACAAGTTAATTAGAACACTGGGGATTATTGGCTGGAAATGTGATATTAGGTACTGCAATACAACAATATACGAGTATACGAATGCTTTAATTAATTCAGTTAAATTCGTCTATTTCTTTAATTCGAATGTTCCGCAGTACCATACACATAGGGCGTAGTTCATATGACACAGGGTTTATTGATATTGGTTATAAACAAATATGATGCAATAACTTGCTTTAATTTACAATAGTATGTATGATTAAAGAAAACACGCTTTTATGTATAATTCCATTTTATGCTTTATGCTTTACATGCAGCTGCAAACTTATAACACACACTCAGGGACAGACCAGAAATCTCTGATTGGGGGGCTTGGGGAAAGGTTGGGGTTCGGGGTTAATAATAATGATAAAACTAAAATACAAACAAAATACTGTATGTTGTTTTAATTGTTTACCATACATAAATAGTCCTTTGGAAATAAATAAATGATCAATTGATAAACAGGAATAGCAGATAACAATATCATCATATAATACTCTCATGCATCATCATTATCATTCATATTCATTTACTCCTAATCATTTATATTCATCACAAATTCAATCATCATCATCATCTCTTTTGTATTTTAAAACATCAGCATAGCAAATAATATCATCCCTACATCTTGGGCAGGATAACATAGAACTATCAAATTGTGAACGTCATTTAGGAGTACAAGTTGACAATATTCTAAATTGGAAAAATAAAATCAATGAAGTAATTAAAAAATGTAATTCAGAACTCTTATTTTTTACAAAGAATAAAACAGTTTATTAATATACGTATTAGGAAATTATTCTACAATGCATATATACTTCCCTATCTAGAGCATTGCTGCTCTGTATGGGGAAACTGCAATAGTAGTCAGAGTGAGATTCTGACCAAATTCCAAAAGAGGGCAGCTAGAATCATACTTGACAAATACTTTGATACTCCCTCTGAGGAACTTTTTTCTACATTAAACTGGATGAGCAGAAAGAGTAAACCATAAAAAATCAATCATGATGTATAAGTCTATATACGTGCTCAAAATACTTAAGTGAAAAATTCATAAAAAATCATACTAGCAATACTCATTATCTAAGATCATCTGAAAATAACCAAACTCTTTATGTTCCTAAACCAAGACTTGAATTTACAAGAGAATCCTTCAAATACTCGGGGCCAAAAATATGGAATTCATTACCCATAGAGGTACAAAATGCGCAAAATATAAACACATTTGAACAAAAAATATACTAAATGGTGGAAATCATTTCATACAAAATGTATATTGTTTCTTGTTTTCTTCGTACTTAAATGCTTATGTTGTTGTTTTTATTGTTTTCTTTGTTTTTTTCCATGTAATTTATGTATATATTATGTAAACATTGTTGATCAAGAGGCTCACAGGGAAGATTGGACATTGCTTAACTGTTTTGCCTCTATAAATAAAGTCTTTATTGTTATTATTATATTATCATAATCTCATTATCATCATCATCAAAATCATATCCATTTAAGTTCTAATCACTTAACATCATCATAAAGTCAAGCATCATCATCAATATCAAATTTAAGGTAGCGGGACTGGATGTCTGTTGATATCAAGTTTCACCAATTTATAGATATAAAAACTAAACCATAATCATACACTAAAATAAACCCACTGTATGAAGTCCATTGCAAGTAATTTTAAACAAATAGCCAATCAAAATCGCAAATGTTTACGGTTCAATAACTGAAACCACGCCCAGGTTTGATGTCTAGTAAGAGATTTTATAACAAATGATTGTCATTAACGAATTAGTAGTATCATATCGTACCAATACAATGCGCATTACGTTAGAGATGGTTAACGCTGATAAGGAAAAGTCGATAAAGGGGTGCAGTATTTATCGCAATAAAACACCATTTTTGCGCGTTCGGTTAGAATTTTTGGTTGCTTGGTATTAAAGTATGATATTTAATATGTGTAAATAACTTAAAAAATTATTTTACGTTTTAGCGATTTTAGCCAATCCCGTTACATTAATAAAGTCCTAATCTTCAAACATCATGACACATTCAATTATCATCATCATCATCATTTCCATTGCTTCAAGTGTCAGTATTATAACATGGCGACAACGGTTTCTCCATCTTCTATTTTCTGACTGATTTGATCACGATCAGAAGACGCTTACTATACATGCATAGCAGTTAGATCATGGTCAATTAAAGCTTGAAAACTAATATCAAAGATCTATACTATTATTTTTTTCTACTCATTTTTCTGATATTCGTGATAATTTTTCTTTCTTAGTAGCACCCACTGTTTTACTAAGTTTATTATTTAAAACATTAAGTTAACTAACAAGTTAGTATATTTATATCTCGTTTTACTTTGTTGATATTATGTACTACATGAGTTGAGTAAATGAAAGTTTGAAGGCACAGGAATCAGTAATTAATTAACGAGTGAATTAAACTTGTAGCTGTTGTTTTCTTACATAAAACTTTATCTTTTTTAATCTCGTTTCTCTGAAAAACACGTTCTTACACACAGACGAGCGAATATCAATATGATATCATTATAAACAATTTCGCTAGATTTATTAACAGATTTCATGCAGAAATCTACTGCATCTATGCACATTATAATCAAAGCACTGAAAGTGCTGAAGTTGGAATTGCTGTTGAAAGTTGCAGTCACCTTGAAACAGTGAAACATCTTTTAAGACAGTAGTTATCACTGGTACTTCAATGACTGGCTGAAAGCTTTTAAAGCAGTGTTTCTAGCCTTTTCAATTTTGACTGTACCATCCATACTTCACACATGTAATCACTGTTTACTGACCAACCACCTAATAGTGATTTACTTTTCAATTTAGACATAACCATTCACACTTAATAATTACATGTATAATTTAAGGTACTAGTATTCACTATTCACTGAACAGGTTTGAATAAACAGCTTTTCATTAAAATAGTATCATTCATCTTCATAGGAGTATTATCCACTTTTTACCATCTTGAACAGAAACAGGAAGTTTGGGTAAACTCCATTTAGTGAAAGATGATCATGATGTGTCTGTTTTGTGATAAAGTTGAACACTTGTCACTAGAAGGCTAAGAGATGCAGTAATCATCAGTATAATTGCATGTTTACCATTACAGTTTGTCCAAGTCAGTAGGGCAGACAGCTGAATAGAATGACAATGCACTTAATAAGGGAAAAACAACAAAATCTTTTTGTAAATGATATACCAACTTGCAAAAGAAATGCAGATACTTTCTTTTGAATTTCTAGAATAGATTCAATGCATTTTGAAAAGTTGAAAAAAATTGTATCAATGTATTTCTAGATATCTGCACTCTTTGCAAGTAAATATACATAAACTTTATTGGAAAGAAGACTAAAATATAATTGTACAACCTTCTACAAATTGTGTTTTTTTTATCATATCAACCAACAGTTTAAATTTAGGCAGATATTTAACAATGGCATGTTTTTTGTTATTATCAGTATCTATAATCTATTTAACAACACATTCAAGTAAAATACATGTACAGGAAAAGTTAGTTAATAATTAATGTAGGAGCATATGGAAAACAAAAGCATTGATGTAAGCATTAAGTGTGCCTTAATCTCAAAATTTGTTCAATCAGCAATTGTATAATTACAACATATAAAAAGATAAGTGTATTACAAAAACAGTAATTTAAAAATAACAGTATGCAATACTATGTTGGTAAGAAGAATAAGAACAGTAAAATGACTACAAGTTGATCTAAGGAAAATGTATATGTACATCACTGTACATACACAACAAGGTAAAATGAAATTATTTCACTTAATCATCATATTGATCATTTATCATTGAGCCAATATCAACAGATATCAGCTATCAGTGAAATAATAAAATACCTGAATTTCATTATTGAAGTCAATTAAAGTTTTTTGGAATGTCAGCAGTAATCATTTACAAAGGGAATGCAAAAAATTAACTGTAAGTTTTGAAGATCACATACCTGACTCAATACAATATCCATTCATTTAGAACATTAAGCCTGTGAATTTTAAAAACTCAGTCATTGAAAGAAATGATCAAGGTCATTAGCGTAAAAAATGTCGTCTTCATGTAACTAAACAAACAAAAGTATTGGTCAACTGGAATTATTTGACATTTTATATACCTTAGCAACTCTTAAGTGTGACCTTTTTTGGGGGACCAGTCTGATATATGGTATAAAATCTTGCAAATAAACAACAAATATGGTTTTTGAAAAAAACTCTCAACAGCTAAAAATGTGGCCCCTAGTGTGCTCACAATATAATATATGCAGGACACCAAGTAAAGAACATAATGCTTTTTAAGTCACCTTTTGTACTATCCATCATCATATGAGAATTAAACTTTAAAAAATGAAAGTTAATAGTTTAAATTACTAGAATACTCATAGATGATCAAATAGCTGTCAATTACTTAAACAAGACAAATTAAGACAAACTTTCTGACAAAGTTTTGTGAAAATACAATCAAAATTTGACATCTACAGTATTAATAAGGTTTTCCTTAGATTTGACCTCGTGACCTGGTTGTTAATCCTAGGTGACCCATATTTGAACTTGTCCTTAATATCATTAAGACAAACAATCCGACAAGGTTTGGCCAAGAACCAATTAAAACCATGACATTAAGAGCTTTTACAAGATTTTTACCTAAGATTTGACCTGGTGACCCAGTTTTTGACCCCGGCTGACCCATGTTCAACCTTGACCCACATATCATTGAGGCAAACATTCTGACAAGGTTTGGTGAAGATCCAATTAAAACTGTGACATCTACAGTGTTAACAAAGTTTTCCTAAGATTTGACCTGGTGACCTAGTTATTGAACCCAGATAACTCATATTTATACTTGACCGTTATATCATTAAAACAACCGATTTGACAAAGTTTGGTGAAGATCCAATAATAACTGTGAAATCTACAGTGTTAACATGGTTTTTCATAAGATTTGACCTAGCGACCTAGTTTTTGATCATCCAATCAAAACAGCGACTTCTAGAGTGTTCACAAGGTTTTCCAGCAATTTGCCCTAGTGACCTAGTTTTTCACCGGAAATGACCCATTATCAACCTTGACCTACATATTATTAAAATAAACATTCTGACAAAGTTTAATGAAGATCCAGTCAAAACAGTGATTTCTAAAGTGTTCCCAAGGTTTTCCCTTATTTGGCCCTGGTGACCTAGTTTTTTACCCAAAATGGCCCAATATCGAACTCGTTCGAGATTTTGTTGATATTAAGGTTCTGACCCAGTTTTGCTAAAATTGAGCTAAAAATGTGGCCCCTAGTGTGGTCACAACATAAAGTTTGACGACGCACGACGCACACCGCACGACGCCGGACGGAGAATGATCCTAAAAAATAAACATTCTGACAAAGTTTCATGAAGTTCCGATCAAAACAGTGATTTCTAAAGTGCTCACAAGGTTTTCCCTTATTTGGCCCTGGTGACCTAATTTTTCAACTAAAACGGCCCAATATCGAACATTTTGACCCAGTTTTGTCAAAATTGAGCTAAAAATGTGGCCTCTAGTGTTTTCACAAGGTAAAGTTTGACGACGCACGACGCAATACATAGACTGATCATAAAAACTCACCCTGTCACTTTGTGCATGATATGTAAATTTCAATTTTGCTAGATAAATTACATTGAAAAGGTTAGTCGAAGGTCTTTGACGATGATACGTATCGTCAAGCATTGTTATAGGAGGAAGACGTGGACATACGTTAAAATTATGAAAGGAGAGAAATAAAACTTAATAATATGGGTTAGAGCTGGGACGAGTACCCGGGTATCGGGTCGAGTAATGCTACTGCCTGGGTACCCTTGAAATAGAACACTCCATATTAAAATCCTTTTGATTTTTTTAGCAAACAAAACATATCTAATTATAATTTTTTGTCTACCATACTGAGCAATAGTTACGACATTTGTGGCCGATTTCTATATAAAATTTAAATTACCAACGGATACTCATCCCGTTTTTTTTATGTTTAAATGCTGCTCCGACGAGTATGAATTATTGTTCTAATGGTCAAAATATTAACACAGATCTTTTATCCATTATTTGAAATACAGTCTAAATTTTATAATTATTAACTCCATCAGTATTTATATATATAAAACTAGCAGTTTACCGCAAGTAAAATCTCCACACGTACATGTATATAATTATAATTTACCTTTATTTAACCCAATTTCTCATTAGTAATGGTTGGCAAATTTGGGAGCATGGGGTGGGGAGGCAAGTAAGGTTCGGAACTAGAATCCTGAACGTTTCCAGTAACGTCAGGCTCTGACGTTACGAACACAGGTGGTGGCACAGATACATTGGAAGGCTTGGAGTCGGACACATGTAACTTTGTTCTGCTGTTTGTATTTATTCTACTCAAGGTCGCAGGTATTGCATTTTGTCTGCTGTTTATCGCTAAGAAGCGTGAAATATTGCCGAACTTGGCTTTCCGTGCAGTTTGGTTGTTTGCCAATCTATTTAAGCATTAGTTAGCACCAGGATGACGGAATGATAACTTTTTCGAGATAAATAGCGGGTACTCGGGTACTTGCGGGTAATATAGCCATGTACAAATTTGCTACCCATCCCAGCTCTAATATGGGTTATTTAATTTTAAATAATGTTCTCCAACTGGAGAAGTACGGAGAGGTGACATATTTTGTTCAGTCCTCACTGTAAACAGGAGGAATAAACTATATTTAATGTTGCTCATGACCGATAAAATAGTTTTATAAGTTGAACAATGCATTGTGATAAGTAAAATTCGTTCAAAACCCTATTAACATGAATAATATGATTGCTTAAATTATTGTAAATGTTATGATGTCACCCACAGATGGCGCACTTAAGACCAAAAAAATGGTGGCATTGTATTTGACTCACAATGTTTTTTATGTTACATTGGAGTAGAAAAGTATTTATAATACTAATTGGGGATTTTTCTTGGTATTGAAGTAAATTGGTTATAATTAAGTGGTAAGTAAATAGTTTCTGTTATGTGTACAGTATCAATGCAGCATTTCACAGCTAAAGTTTAGATTGGCGCAGTTTGGGCACTCGAGGATATACATATGCATTACATTGCAGTTCATCGTCAAAGCCACTTGTTCTTTAAAATCGAACAGGTAAACGACTCAATCAGAGCACAGGAGATTGAAATTATGACTCAGAATAAAGTTAAGATATAGCCTCGCACTATTAAGCTATATATAAACATTATATATACATAATATGAGTGATTTGTTGTAGCAAGTGACATATGGATAAAAGTTCAATCTCCTGTGATCAGAGTCGCTTTCGTTTTCCTATTAAACGAACAAATTTCCGTAAAACAGCAAGATGAAAAGACAAAATATCACATAATACCATAATATATATTCATTCAATAAAAATCACCAGCAACAGATTTATTTCACACCGCATGTACACTCAAATTTATCGAGGCCGCAGTGTCATCGGGGCGGAAACGTATTGAGACCGAAACGTCCGTTAAGTAGGTCAACCTTGTGATCAAACGGAGATATGTTCTTTTCGTTACAATGAGAGCAAATAGAACTTTCAATAAGACATACGACAACAAACATCCCCAACTTTTTTAACCATCCAGTATTGGTAAACCGATAATCTTTTTTATATAGAATAAAGAAGGCTATTGTTAAATAACTCGTCATAACTTTCTTTCTGTTTAACTCACAAATTTTGTTACTATCACAAAAGTTTGTTTAATTCATCTGCCTTTTTATGAATATTTTTTTATTAATTTAAAATAATAAATCAATGGTCCTTTTAAGTTTAAAAACTATAACCCTTCATCTTTTTTACGGCCTCTACTTTCTATTGTAAAACCGAAAAAAATGCCAATTTAGGAATTTATGTTCCGTTTTGTTTCAAATTTACACCACTTTGTTAAAATATTACAAAATTTGTTACTATTACATTGTCTTGGTATTTTATTTTACTTTTAAGATATATAAAAATAATTAGGCTTAATTGACATCTTCGAAGTCCTTTTTAACTTTTAGTCAACTGACCTGTTAATTTAAATAAGAATTTATCGTCTCGGTAATACTCGGTATTTTCCGTAAGAATACCGAAGATACCGATATCTCTATATACTACTACCACACATTATGTTCGGTTTTATGTTAAATCTTCAGATCAACGCAAATAAATTAATTCTAATACTTATTAAATGAAAAAGTCGTATTTGTGAAGAAAGGAAGATCATAATTAGAGTATCATTATTAAACAATTGTTTCATATTCTAAACAATTTTTAATGTATATTAGTTAAATTTGAAAACACTTCCTGATATTATTGAACTTACAGTAGTGTACATGAGAACTAAGAAATAAGACAATGTTACTTTTTATAATGAAATGTTAAACTTGTTACATGAATGTAACGCTTGACAATTGTGTGAAAATAGAATAAGTTTAATTCTGTATCTGCTTAATTCTCCAGGTGATAATTGCACACACAATCGCCTATTAAACAGACTCAATTCAATTTTTGTATTTTTTTGTTGTTGTTGAAAATACGTGATGTAATTATTCAATGTAAATTTTGATTAAAGTTTTCTAGAGTAATGTGCTCAGTTGTAATAACTTAAGTTACTATTTCTGAATGAAAGTGATGTTTTAAATAAAAACAATGACAATGGTTAAATATCATATATTAAATCCGAGGTACACTGGATCTTTTATTACCCTTAAATTGCTTTATTATCTGTCTCCAATCAGAATATAGCCTGCGGGTAAAGTAACATCCTTGCTGTCTGTGTTTTATGGTCAGACTTTCATTGCATAATATTGCAAAATCCATAATCCGTAAAATGTATATGAGGGAGTAAACTGTAAATTTTCATTTCTCTAAATCGTTGAAAGGTCAATTATTGCAAGCGCGTTTAAAGATGTTTTAAACATTGTCTTTGATAAATGATAAATTAGCAGCGTGTGTAGTGAAAACCCAACTATGAAAAAAAAGATAAATTGACAGGCCATTTGATGGCATCAATGTAATTTACTGCAGTTGTACACTATCCTATAACAGTATACCCAAAATATGCAGATTAAACGCGATTTTGTGCCCTTTAATGTAATAATCACTATGCTTCTGGGACTTATATAAAGATTGGGGATGTGCTTATATATAATATCACTTTTTACCAACTGCTTTTATGTAAACATGTATATAAGACAATGTACGTATATGTAACGGGGAGATGTTTACGAATGCATAAAACTGTGAATGAAGTCTATAATCCACAGTAAACTAGATTTTTTTTATAAACATGCATACTCATAAACGAAGTATTACAAAACATTCTATTTATTAAATTTTGTGATTTTCAAAATTAAATTCTTATATAATTTAAAGCCGCAGTGTACTTGTATAAAAACGAAGAATTAACACTAATATTCTAAACTTTTAAGCATTTTTTATGATCATAAGATTTTCAACATTTACGTTTTTTTTAACCGTTTTAATAATTACTGTCTGTGAAATAAAGAAATATTTTGTCCTATTCGGCTTATGTAAAAAAACTGATACATGCACATTTATATTTTTCAAGATAACGATAAAAAAATATTTATTTTATAAAAAATCATAACCTTATCAAAATTATAAAAACTATATAAAGTTGTTACTTTAAATTAGTCTGCCTGATATCTGGGACCTGATATAAAAATGTTATAGAATAACTGAAACATCGATTAGTCCAGATCCAACAGTAGATGCCTAAGGTCAGATTAGTCACACATGACTGGTTTTATGGTCCTGTATACCACGCATGCTTGCAGATAGGCAATAACACAGTGCTCTAATGATGAGTAACTCTGGTGATAATCTGATGACACCCTAAATTTGACTTAATTCCCTTGATTTCCCCGATTTCATGATGGTCATGAAAGTTGGCCATGATTAAACTCAATATCAACTTATAACCTGAATAATACTTACATTCGGTCTTCGAAGTAGAAAAAACAAAACTCTTCGCGCTAGCAGTGTCAACTACAAATGGCGGTGCAGCTACCTGCGAAGTCACGTGACTGGGATTTCCCACGAAATTAGAAAAAATAGTACGCGAAATAGTGCGCGTTGAACACACGAAATAGCGTACGATATTATTCATATAGCAAGTAAAAACGGCAATTTATACATTTGAATCATCATCTGCTATATAGATTTATTGTTGGGACCACTAAAATTTCTTCAGACAGATTTTTTTTCTAATGTAAATATTTCCAAAAATAGTTCCGTAAATGACTTAAAATTTCTTACGATTTCTGATTCACGGTATGTATATTGTGCATTCGGTTTTGTTCGGTTTTGTTCGTGTTTTTTTTTCGTGTAGTTGTGGTGTGTCTGAACGTACGTCCGTCCAAATGTACGTGTATGTTAACTCTGTTGGTATTGATAAATCAATTCCAACAAAAATACTTCACAAACTTCTTTTAAAAATAACGAACTTATAGCATCTAACTTACATTCCGGAGATTTGTGTATGTCGTACCAAGGATAGATAACTCATGTAAGATTATTCTTGTGATAAAATAAATGTAACAAGCGAAGTATAACGGATTAACTGAAAGTATTCACTCGTTCATTAACTGCCATTGTTTTAAACTATAGTATACATTTCAAGTTAACTACAAGTGTCTGTTAAAAATATAGGCATTTAAATATTCAAGATATAATCAATGAAATAGACATGGTAATATATTTGTGTTTCTGTGTAATAATTATAACTTTAAACTGAAGTGTTTAAAATTTTACAACATTCTTACCTACTTTATTCACACATCTTATGGCAGTGTTTGCATTATAAAGGATAAGACATTAAAGTTGCTTATTTGTAGCTGGAAAATGTATGATTTTCACTGACACGTTAGTTGAATCCTAGCATTGTGACGTTAGTTGTATAGAAACACTGAACTTCAGTCAGGACATGACTTTATTTTGTATGATACGTATCAACAGTATTTTCGTGTTAACAGGGTCTTTCAAATGAATGGTCTGGACTCCGTAAATTAAAGCGTCGGGTATTGATCACGTAATCGAATTACAAGATGGTCGCTATTGTAAAGCGGTAAAATACGCTTCTTCAAATAGATGAAATATTTGAATTACTAAACATCTTATTGCGACAAGTTAAATGGTAAGTATCTTCTTCTAATTTGACCAATGTCATAGCATAAAATCCATTTATTTATGTTGAAATCCGACGGTACATAAATGGAGGAAAACTCGTTAACCCAGATATATACTGTTGTCGCAAAAAGTGTGCATTTTCGTAAACAAATAATACCTTTTAAAGACGTTTGCTACAGTTTTCATTTTTGTTTTCACATAGACATATAGGCAAAATGAAAACACCTTCATGATTTTTTTTAACTTTGCATGATCATAGTATATGATAACAGAATCATTTTAAGCGAAAACAAATTGATGGTTGACGAACTCGTTTTTGAGTTATCTGCCCTTGAATTTGAATTTTTCGCTAATAGTTTAGGTCATTTCAAGGTCAAATACCATATTTTTAGTTTTGATTTACGTTTTTTTTATCTTATCCTTGGCCAAACTGCAAAGTTTCATGCGTGAATTCCATTAATTATGAATTATTTTTTCCGAGGCTAAGTAATAATGATGCATGAATTTGAGCCTTTTTGTCAATGTCGCCATTTTGACCAGTCGTTATGGGTTTAGTACATGGGATTTTCGTAATGTCTTTAATATTCATCTCCCGCTAAAATGCTTACAGCACATTTTAGTGAGATCATTACCATGATTTTGCTTTCAAATTTCTATTTTTTTGGTTTTGACTACATGTACACTGAAAATTTGCTAATTTTGTGATTTTTAGTTTCCCATTTAGCCATGGTTCAGAATTGTTTTTGAAGGATTTTTATGCTGTCTTTTATTTATATGGACACTAATTCAACTTTCTACTGACATACAGTTTTAAAAAATGAATCAAAAAGCATTTTAATGGATGTTTTGTCTTGTCAATATAGCAAGTTTTTTTATGAAATAGGCATACATCATCTGTAAACAAAAAAGGTATTACATGTAGTCAAAATTAACCCACCCAGTTCTTAATCATTTTCTTAAACAGATAGAAAAGAAGAAAGTATGATACCTTGCTTTTTCCGTCCTTTCAATTCTCAGATAGCACCACTTTTCTCTAGTTATGAATGAATACTATGTAATTGCATCAGTTTTAGCAATCCTAACACCTGTGTAATGTTTGTGTTTCTGTGGTGTGTTTGAAATACCTTTTTCATTTCAGGAAAGAAAGTTTTGGAGATGAATTGAGCAAGCATGACAGTGTAACGTTTTCAAGCTCCTCCCTTTTCATGTTACCCTCCGGTAACTTAAAAACGTTTTCAGATTACCCCCCGGGAGTTTGAAAAACTTTTCTAAGTAACTGGGAGGGGTGCAATTAAAACGTTTTGAGATTACCCCCTACATTTTCAAATGCCCTATCCGGTAATCTAAAAACGATTTCAGATTAAACCGGGGGCGCTTTGAAAAAAAATCAGATTACCTCCGGGTTACAGGAACATATATGTCAATAAACCATGTTGACTGTGAATCATTTAGTATGAACTTAAACGTTTTCGCCACGAAGCATCAACATTGGGAGTGGGCGTATGAAAACGTTTTCAAGTTGCCGGGGAGGGATTATTAAAACGGGGAGGGAGTTTGAAAACATTTTAATGTTACCGGGGCCGGTACTTTGAAAACGTTTTTAAGTTACCGGGAGGTAACCTGAAAAGGGGTGAGCTTGAAAGCGTTACACCGGGCTTGAAAGTACCCTTCATCAGCTGCGAATAAAAATTATGTATGAGCAAAATAAAAAGGCTGGGTTTTCATGAAACAACACAGTTCTAAGTGATTGGTTTTCAGTGACACTCAAGTTACAGAATGATTGTGTATATATGTATATATAACTGGCATGTTCTGCTCTGATAATTTAAATCCAAAGGCACTTATATTTGCCCACACAAAATAAAAATGATATTATTTTGTATCGTACTTGCATTTGCATATCTATTTCTTATTCCGTTAAAGCTCAAGAATATCCCTTTATGTGTATTATGTCATTTTATGCATTTATGATGTACATGTATTAAATGTTTGAAAAGAATGTATTTAATATTATGCTTGATATAATTTACATGTACAGTAAAAAAAGAATAAAATCATAAAAATCTTGAAAAGCAATTATTTTTTCTTACATATTATAGTTACTGTATTATAAATTTGTAAACATTGAGAACTTTAATGTTTATTCAAACTATATGATTACATATTTTCTAATGTTTATGTCTGTGATTTTATCATGATGACTGTAGTCATATTTGTAATTTCGGAGCCTTGTCTGTTTCATTTTAACAAAGCAAAATTCTCACTATGAATATTAAATGTTTGTTACTGCGTGTTGAAAAATCTTCAGCATTAATTAGCAAATACCTATACTACACATATAGTCTTAGATGATATAGTATAGGTTTCTTTGGCGTAAGAAATAAAATGACAGGCCCTATTCTATTGAAAGTGAATGCTAAAAGTTATTATGATTGATGACCTATTTCTAATTTTTGATATATCCAAGCTTCTCGTTTTCTATTTAATGTTGATTTTTATGCAATCAGTAAGGAGCTACATGTATTCAGTGGTTCATATAATTGTAATTAACACACCATGATTTCCTTTTAAACACTAACATTGCTCCCGATGTGAATCACGATATTTAAACCATATTCAAATCCAATGGAATGGAAGAAGGCATATATTTACTAGTATTCCATTAATTTGTAAAATTAGTGAACCGCACTAATACATAAACGCGTACCGTACGGTATGTGTACGGTATAAAATGTTCTCGGTATTTCTGGACCTGAATCCGTAATGGCGATTTATCTACACGCCTGGATTAATATAAACTGGTTCCCGATGACTTGTCGGTACAAAGCCTTTGGTGCACTGCAACATGGAACGGGAACCAGTTTAGGATGCACGACACAGTGATAAGCGCATGAAGAGCCTTCTATTTGAGTGACCATGGTGTTAATACTTGTAAAATAGTCTATTTGTAAATGTATGCTGTTTTATTCTTTCAGCTCACAGATGAACAAAAGAAATGTAAGTTATAAGATAATAATGTAATGTTCAATTACTAAACATGATATTCGTCTCCTGCTGTTATAAAGTATGTATCCGAATATATTAAACCCCTGTGGAGTGTCAAAGCATTGTGTCAAAGAGAATCGAATTATATGTGAATTTCTATCGATAACATATGATGACAGGGCATTGTCGTTCATTAATTCAACATGCGTTATTTGCTTCCAGATAGATAAATCTTTGTAAGCTAAAACTCCTTTGTAAATTTGTTATATTTATCAATTATATTCGTAAAACACGGGATTCATTTCTAAGATACTTCTTATTTAAATGTATAAATCAGAAAGCGATATATTTTCACAAAAATCGATTTTGTATACAATAAAATCTCAAACGTTTCTAGATTAAACATTGATGTAACAATCTAGTGTAAATGTTTATAGATGTAACAATCTAGTGTAAATGTTTATAGATGTAACAATCTAGTGTAAATATTTATAGATGTAACAATCTAGTGTAAATGTTTATAGATGTAACAATCTAGTGTAAATGTTTATAGATGTAACAATCTAGTGTAAATATTTATAGATGTAACAATCTAGTGTAAATGTTTATAGATGTAACAATCTAGTGTAAATATTTATAGATGTAACAATCTAGTGTAAATGTTTATAGATGTAACAATCTAGTGTAAATGTTTATAGATGTAACAATCTAGTGTAAATGTTTATAGATGTAACAATCTAGTGTAAATGTTTATAGATGTAACAATCTAGTGTAAATGTTTATAGATGTAACAATCTAGTGTAAATGTTTATAGATGTAACAATCTAGTGTAAATGTTTATAGATGTAACAATCTAGTGTAAATGTTTATAGATGTAATGTGGGCGTTCGATTCCATAGATGGAAGAAAAACTGGTTCTATAGCGAGCGACAAAGAAACAGTTTTAGAAGCCGTAAGGTTGTCAGGACTCAACCCAAGTGAAGCTGATATCGACCAACTTGTTAGAGGTCAAGGTCTGTAGACTTGTATCTAGCATACACAGGTGTATCAGTACTCCGGAACATCAAACGTTTTGAACGAAATTTCTGAACGTTCATCTTGTATTTTATAGCACTGGAAGAAAGTTATTGAACACATTTGATTGATGACCAGGCGACTTTTACTGTATTCAATCCAACAATTATTTTTAATACTTGATTTCTTTGTGTAGATCGATTATATTAAGTTTTATAAAACAAAAGAATTAATTAAATGATCTGGATTTTTTCAAGAATCGAGTAAGAGTACGATGGACGTTATTATCTAACATATAAACATGATATCAAATAATATTCTGTAAAATGTCCACTATATTTGTTCTCAATCTGTTTTAACATGCATGAACTATATAACGACGTAATCTAATGATTAGATATTATAACCGGTATATAATCTGTTGTGTTGTATAATTACAGATTTTGGAAGCATGATTACAAAGGATGAATTTCTATCGTTAATGTCACGTATGGTTTGGAAGTCACAAGACGAAACAAAATATATTTTATTGGTAATGTTCTATTTTATCCTCCAACATTAGCTGTAATAAAAGAGGGATTCATCTGAAATGTGTAGATATAAGTATTTTATTGATACAGTCTATACAGTATATAAAGACTTGTTTGATGATTTCAGGATGATTTGGAGATATTTACAAATCAACACCCAGGTATAATCACTAAAGATGAACTGATGTATGTATTAACTAGAGAAGGACGTGAGAGGATTACGGTAGATGAAGCCAAACATGTTCTAGACAAACTTCATATTGATCCAGATGGAAATATTTCTATTGATGGTATGATATGAAACACGTACGAACGAATACCTTTGATAGACATTTCCACCGAGAGTGGTTATCTCACATCAGTATATGTTTATAAGTCATGAAGGTTCATTCCATAAAACTGTTTATAGCAATGTTTAAGTATAAAAACAACGTGTCGTCCTACTGCTGGTGTCTGATCACTCTGTTTATTGTGTATTTTGTATCATTTCAGAATTGATAGATACTCTTCTGGCTGTGACGCCGATCTAATGTCTCCATCGTATCATAGCAAATTTATGGGTTGTGAACTTTCGTATATTTTATTTGTATCTCTCGGACATTCTCATTATCTGTTACTCTCGTTAGTGAAATAAAACAGAAAAAAGAAACCATTCGAACATTTTTATTATTTCAATCAAGTGATTACAAAACGTAAAGAAAACATATTTTGTTAGATTATTTCCTTCTTTAGTTGCTATATATGCTTCGTTTCCATTCAACCAGTCATAAGTTTTGATAAATCTGAAAGACATTAGAAAATATATGTATAAAACAGCAATCGTAACATCATTACGATACAAGTACAAATGTTGCTGCAAAGACAGCAGTTGGGAAGCTCCGCGCAAAACAATGCGTGTTATGCCTTGAAACTGTAGTGTTTTCCCTGTTCATGAGTAACCATTTGTCATTCTGACTTATTCACTATTTGGGTTACAGTTTTTAAGATCATGTTCTACTGTATAGTCATTTGGTATGCACTGTCCATGTCTGACCAGTAAATATTTGTACCTTTAAAATATGTTGAATAAAAAAATTAACATATTTAGCAATAATTCAGTATGCAGAAATAATTGGTGTCAGTAAGTTATAATTACAGGATAATCATATTTCTATCATGCTTTTTGTATGACATTTCCATTGTTGTAACACATGTAATTGTCAGTTTTCCATCAAAGCATGACATATGAAAAGAGGCTTACAACTTCAAATATAATTAAGGTATTCGAAGGATTTAAGGATTTTTTTAAATATTGTCATTCTTTTGTATATCCATTAAGATATTTACAGATGAATTTTTAACAACTTTTACCGTCAGAGTGTTACGACCATTATTGTTCTCTTTCCCTAACGTAAAATAATACCCTAAAATCAAATGAAGACATCTATATGAAAATTGACCACCTCTCTCAACAGGTGATACATTAATGCAAGAATGTGTATAAGTCTAGGGGTAACCAATGTTTAGTAAATCCATATTGTATATATGATGTTCGGAACTACTTTGTTGCAGAAAAAAATATTTAAAAATGTAACCCCGTCAAGATTTTTGCCTATTACCAAAAAGTAACAAATTGATAAATATCATTAGAGAAAAACTAAAGCGAGGCAACACCTGAAATTTTCTCAAAATTAACTACTATGTGTCTATAATGTCTACACCAAATTTTAAAAACTTTTACCGTCCGGTTTTGAAAAGATGTGTCAGAAAAACATGGTACATTAATATTATAAACAGTGTACATATCTACATGGTACATTAATATTACATAAAGTGTACATATCTACATGGTACATTAATATTCATGATATAAAGTGTACATATCTACAAGGTACATTATTATTATATAAAGTTTACATATCTACATGGTACAGTAATATTCATGATATAAAGTGTACATATCTACAAGGTACATTTATGGTATATAAAGTGTACATATCTACATGGTACATTTATGTTATATACAGTGTACATATCTACAAGGTACATTATTATTATATAAAGTTTACATATCTACATGGTACATTTATGGTATATAAAGTGTACATATCTACATGGTACATTTATGTTATATACAGTGTACATATCTACATGGTACATTTATGGTATGTACATATCTACCTGGTACAGTGACATTATATAGAGTGTACATATCTACATGGTATATTTATGGTATATAAAGTGTACATAATTATCTACATGGTACATTTATGGTATATAAAGTGTACATATCTACCTGGTACATTTATGGTATATACAGTGTACATATCTACCTGGTACATTTATGGTATATACAGTGTACATATCTATCTGGTATATTTATGGTATATAGAGTGTACATATCTACATGGTACATTTATGGTATATAAAGTGTACATATCTACATGGTACATTTATGGTATATAAAGTGTACATATCTACCTGGTACATTTATGTTATATAAAGTGTACATATCTACCTGGTACATTTATGGTATATAAAGTGTACATATCTACCTGGTACATTTATGGTATGTACATATCTACCTGGTACAGTGACATTATAAAGAGTGTACATATCTACCTGGTACAGTGACATTATATAGAGTGTACATATCTACATGGTACATTTATGGTATATACAGTGTACATATCTACCTGGTACATTTATGTTATATAAAGTGTACATATCTACATGCTACATTTATGTTATATAAAGTGTACATATCTACATGCTACATTTATGTTATATAAAGTGTACATATCTACATGCTACATTTATGTTATATAAAGTGTACATATCTACCTGGTACATTTATGTTATATAAAGTGTACATATCTACCTGGTACATTTATGTTATATAAAGTGTACATATCTACATGCTACATTTATGTTATATAAAGTGTACATATCTACCTGGTACATTTATGTTATATAAAGTGTACATATCTACATGCTACATTTATGTTATATAAAGTGTACATATCTACCTGGTACATTTATGTTATATAAAGTGTACATATCTACATGCTACATTTATGTTATATAAAGTGTACATATCTACCTGGTACATTTATGTTATATAAAGTGTACATATCTACCTGGTACATTTATGTTATATACAGTGTACATATCTACATGGTACATTTATGTTATATAAAGTGTACATATCTACCTGGTACATTTATGTTATATAAAGTGTACATATCTACATGCTACATTTATGTTATATAAAGTGTACATATCTACATGCTACATTTATGTTATATAAAGTGTACATATCTACCTGGTACAGTGACATTATCAGAAGTTTGATCTAAACATCCAAGTATCAAATCTGCTTGTTGTGTTGTTAATGGTTCGTCTCCTAATTTCGTTAAAATTTCTCGGAAATCTGTTTTGCTAATCACAAAGTTTTCGTTGGTGTCAAATTTAGCAAAGGCTGCAGCTACTTCCTCGTTTATCTTCTCTTGTGATTTTAGATGAACAAATTGTTCAACAAAATCAGCGATTTCATCTCGTTCTATTTTGTCTCCACCTTAAATACAACCATCATAATCATACACGTTTATTAGTGCATGAGTTCTTTGCTTGAAACAGATTAAGATGTACATTGTATCATAATTATAGTTTATGTCTGTCATAACAACACCATTTCAATATATAGCATGTACTAAATTAATGATTAACCAAAAATGGCATTTGTGTACTGGTGCAAAAGCGTAGATCTCTATAACGAAAATAAATATCATAAGTACATCTAAATGTACTATTATATATAACTCAGAATCATTGTGAAATGCACTATAGTACTTGACGACACAGGAACAATTAATAATAATTTCAAAATAAATCGACTTACGGATCCCTTTGAAGTAATCGTCCATTTCTATTTTTGTTGGATTTTGCCCAATAAGTTGTAGAACTTCCCTGACACCATCTATATCTAAACTACCGTGTTTCTCCAAGTCAATTTTGTCAAAAGCCTCTCGAATGGCTGTAAGATTACAGTAAGTTACTTCTAAACTTATGTTAAGTACATTTAAAACAACACTTAAAAAACGATTTATCAAAATTATTTATTTATTTTTTCACTGAGACGTCTACTGTTTGGATCTACCGCTTATAATTCATATAAAATCTGAATATCACGTACATAGTGCATGCTGTATATAAAATCTGAATATCACGTACATAGTGATAGTGCATGCTGTATATAAAATCTGAATATCACGTACATAGTGATAGTGCATGCTGTATATAAAATCTGAATATCACGTACATAGTGATAGTGCATGCTGTATATAAAATCTGAATATCACGTACATAGTGCATGTCGTATATAAAATCTGAATATCACGTACATAGTACATGCCGTATATAAAATCTGAATATCACGTACATAGTGATAGTGCATGCTGTATATAAAATCTGAATATCACGTACATAGTGATAGTGCATGCTGTATATAAAATCTGAATATCACGTACATAGTGATAGTGCATGCTGTATATAAAATCTGAATATCACGTACATAGTGATAGTGCATGCTGTATATAAAATCTGAATATCACGTACATAGTGATAGTGCATGCTGTATATAAAATCTGAATATCACGTACATAGTGATAGTGCATGCTGTATATAAAATCTGAATATCACGTACATAGTGCATGCTGTATATAAAATCTGAATATCACGTACATAGTGATAGTGCATGCTGTATATAAAATCTGAATATCACGTACATAGTGCATGCCGTATATAAAATCTGAATATCACGTACATAGTGCATGCTGTATATAAAATCTGAATATCACGTACATAGTGCATGCTGTATATAAAATCTGAATATCACGTACATAGTGCATGCCGTATATAAAATCTGAATATCACGTACATAGTGCATGCCGTATATAAAATCTGAATATCACGTACATAGTGCATGCCGTATATAAAATCTGAATATCACGTACATAGTGCATGCCGTATATAAAATCTGAATATCACTTACATAGTGCATGTCGTATATAAAATCTGAATATCACTTACATAGTGCATGTCGTATATAAAATCTGAATATCACGTACATAGTGCATGCCGTATATATAATCTGAATATCACGTACATAGTGCATGCCGTATATAAAATCTGAATATCACTTACATAGTGCATGTCGTATATAAAATCTGAATATCACGTACATAGTGCATGTCGTATATAAAATCTGAATATCACGTACATAGTGCATGCCGTATATATAATCTGAATATCACGTACATAGTGCATGCCGTATATAAAATCTGAATATCACTTACATAGTGCATGCCGTATATAAAATCTGAATATCACGTACATAGTGCATGCCGTATATAAAATCTGAATATCACGTACATAGTGCACGCCGTGTATGAATTCTACTTACCAACTTTGAGATTCTCGGATAATTTCTGAAAAGTAATAAGTGAATGATGGCAATAAATGAAATAATGTATTCTGAACATTTGTTTATTTATTTGTAGCTCGGATAAGTTTCATAAGATAACTAGACATATAGTCATCTGTAGTACTAGATTCTGTAATACTAGATTCTGTAATACTAGATTCTGTAGTACTAGATTCTGTAGTACTAGATTCAGTTACATTCACAGTCGTGTATTATTCAAGCAGTAGCCAGTGAAATCCCATCTTAACTATATCAAGTAAAGCTCAAACAAGTTATCGACAAACAGACAGACAGGCAGGTAGGCAGACATACTGCATGTAATAATACAATAAGTTAACTTTCAATGAGTAAAATGTACATTACCTGAGTCATATTTCCTGTAACAATGTTATGCTTACTTAAGGCACATTGTCAATGTTCCAGATAGGTAAATATCTATGCTTTTATTTCAATCAAAAGTTAAATATAATAGAAATCGATCTGGGACAATTGTTCAAATTTTTATTTTAAAGCAAAATATCCTACATTTGGTATTTAAAAAATACTACATTATACAAAACAAGAATAATAAATTGGTAGGGTTAATTGAAATCCACTTGTACACGCATAGATCTTTATTTATTTTCAATTCAGAAAATATTATTTAAATAACATTTCTCATTTATTTTGCTGGTGATATATTGAACGAGATTGTGTCCCTGTAACTTTTGAAAATATGTCCATGTGTGTGTTCATGTTACATACTTTCAATGAATGAATTATTGGACTGTGAAAACCAGAGCTAGTATCACTGTCGTTCAAACCATTTTATGTTTTTACAATCACAAACGTTAAATGTAACTTTATATTAGTAATTTTGATTTTCTAAAGAAAAGAATGTAATTATAATTAAGACTTAACGTATACATGTATATCGGTGTATGGGTAATTATACTCTACTGTTAAGTATGTTCTAGATTTACGCCGTATTATATTGTAATATCATAGTGTATTTTTTGTGAAGTAAACGTTATATCAGAAACTATTTAAACTACAAAATATGGTAGCATTGTCAGATGAACAGAAAAAACGTGAGTTAATTTTGTTAACATACCACATGTCATGAATAATAAAGTAAATAGAAATATTTACTATTATTTAGTAATGTACTATTGGTAATAAGAAAGTATTTACAGATCACATGTTTTTATCAGAAATGTTTCAAAAGATACAACACTCGCATTTAATATAAAGTCGTATGACACATTCACTCAAAGAACACTGTTCATTAGACAAGTATAAAATTTATGAGAAATGCACAATGAAACTTTTTTTAAATCTACTACGTAAAATGTATGTATTTATAGTGCTGAAGACCGCGTTTGAAGATATCGATTTGAATAATACTGGACAGATATGTAAGTCAGACATTCGGTCAGCTCTTCAACTGATTGGTCAGAATCCAACATCAGAGGAAATGATGCCATGTATTGACATGAGAGGTATGTTTTTCAGTGTTTTCGTTTTGTTGAAAATTCTGCGGGCTGAATAAGAACGTCTAATCGTTCACGGAAGCTGACTACGGTCTACAGTTCCTATTTCACACCGTAAGAACAAAGCTATGAATGGTAGGAAGCATTGATCTTCACGTGTGCTTACAGCTATATTTTTACAACACCTCTATATTTCAGTACAAGAACACGTTACTCTGGACGAGTTGTATGATTTCATAGAACACAATATAACGATTAAGACACAAGAACAAGTTGATAAAGAACTTTCTCAAGCATTTGAAAAGTTCAAAGAAAATGCAGACATGCATATTAGCAAAGAGGAATTCCGGAAGATAATGACGAAATTAGGAGATGAGCCGCTGACGGAAAAAGACGCAAATACACTCATGCAAAGCCTGAACAATATTGAACACGATGACAAGTATAACACAAAGGGTAATATAATTATGCTCGTATACATTTTGTAATAGAATTCAACCGTTAACGAATCCGTTCCCACAGTATGTTATGACAAAATAATTCTAGTAACTGTCTAAATAGTGTTCATTTATTTTGTTTTTAGAAATTGCCAAACTATTTATGGGATAATTGATGATTGTACTGGCACTACTGGTGTACATGAAGGATCGCCTGTGTAGAGTGTATGGGATAATTGATGATTGTACTGACACTACTGGTGTATATGAAGGATCGCCAGTGTAGAGTGTATGGGATAATCGATGATTGTACTGACACTACTGGTGTACATGGAGGATCGCCTGTGTAGAGTGTATGGGATAATTGATTATTGTACTGACACTACTGGTGTACATGAAGTATCGCCTGTGTAGAGTGTATGGGATAATTGATGATTGTACTGACACTACTGGTGTACATGAAGGATCACCTGTGTAGAGTGTATGAGATAATTGATGATTGTACTGACACTACTGGTGTACATGAAGGATAGCCTGTGTAGAGTGTATGGGATAATTGATTATTGTACTGACACTACTGGTGTACATGGAGGATCGCCTGTGTAGAGTGTATGGGATAATTGATGATTGTACTGACACTACTGGTGTACATGAAGTATCGCCAGTGTAGAGTGTATGGGATAATTGATGATTGTACTGACACTACTGGTGTACATGGAGGATCGCCTGTGTAGAGTGTATGGGATAATTGATGATTGTACTGACACTACTGGTGTACATGAAGTATCGCCAGTGTAGAGTGTATGGGATAATTGATGATTGTACTGACACTACTGGTGTACATGAAGGACCTTGATGATTGTACTGACACTACTGGCGTACATGTAAGATCGCCAGTGTAGAGTGTATGGGATAATTGATGATTGTACTGACAATACTGGTGTACATAAAGGATCGCCTGTGTAGAGTGTATGGGATAATTGATGATTGTACTGACACTACTGGTGTACTTGATGGGCCTTGATGATTGTACTGACACTACTGGCGTACATGAAAGCTCGCCAGTGTAGAGTGTATGGGATAATTGATGATTGTACTGACAATACTGGCGTACATGAAGGATCACCAGTGTAGAGTGTATGGGATAATTGATGATTGTACTGACACTACTGGTGTACATGAAGGACCTTGATGATTGTACTGACACTACTGGTGTACATGAAGGACCTTGATGATTGTACTGACACTACTGGCGTACATGAAGGATCGCATGTGTAGAGTGTATGGGATAATTGATGATTGTACTGACACTACTGGTGTACATGAAGGACCTTGATGATTGTACTGACACTACTGGCGTACATGAAGGATCGCCTGTGTAGAGTGTATGGGATAATTGGTGATTGTACTAACACTACTGGTGTACATAAAGGATCGCCTGTGTAGAGTGTATGGGATAATCGATGATTGTACTGACACTACTGGTGTACATGAAGGATCTTCTGTGTAGAGTGTATGGGATAATTGATGATTGTACTGACACTACTGGTGTACATGAAGGATCTTCTGTGTAGAGTGTATGGGATAATTGATGATTGTACTGACATTACTGGCGTTCATGAAGGATCGCCAGTGTCAGTGTAGAGTGTATGAGATAATTGATGATTGTACTGACACTACTGGTGTACATGAAGGATCGCCAGTGTAGAGTGTATGGGATAATTGATGATTGTACTAACACTACTGGTGAACATAAAGGATCGCCAGTGTAGAGTGTATGAGATAATTGATGATTGTACTGACACTATTGGTGTACATGAAGGATCGCCAGTGTAGAGTGTATGAGATAATTGATGATTGTACTAACACTACTGGTGAACATAAAGGATCGCCAGTGTAGAGTGTATGAGATAATTGATTATTGTACTGACACTACTGGTGAACATAAAGGATCGCCAGTGTAGAGTGTATGGGATAATTGATGATTGTACTGACACTACTGGCGTACATGAAGGATCTTCTGTGTAGAGTGTATGGGATAATTGATGATTGTACTGACACTACTGGTGTACATGAAGGATCTTCTGTGTAGAGTGTATGGGATAATTGATGATTGTACTGACACTACTGGTGTACATGAAGGATCTTCTGTGTAGAGTGTATGGGATAATTGATGATTGTACTGACACTACTGGTGTACATGAAGGATCTTCTGTGTAGAGTGTATGGGATAATTGATAACTGATGAGGGTACTTACACTATACTGACGTACATGATGGATCACTTCCTGTGTTGATTACTCTTGAACAGGCATCAAAGATGAAATGCAAAAAGATGGATGTCAGTGCACCAACTTGCACGATTTGTTTGGATCGTACGTGTGATTAGGCCATGTTTTTTTCTGATATCAAGTATCTGATTAATTAACTTATATATTGAATTTATTGTATTTTCTTTTTTTAACTAAATTTTGATGTTCATGTGTTTGTATTTTGTATATTTTGACCCCATTGTTTCTACAGACGGTTACTCATTTTTAAAATACTGCGCGGTTTGAAATTTATCAAAAACTGAAAGCCTTAAGTAATCTTCCCTGGTTCGTGGCTATCATGGACTTCAATCATTCAAACATTTATTAAAATGTCACATGACATACAATTTGTATTTGTTGTATTTTAGTTATGTATTCCAACCGATAGTAGCGGATCCGGTTTATGACACTGAACACGATGTTCGATAGTCATTTAAGAAGTGTGATGTTTGGTTGGTCATTTGTAAAGTTATATTTTCGTTGTTAAAATTACTTTGCTTTCGATGCAAAAAAAAGCAATTGAAAAATTTGTGGACGCCCATTGACAATAAAGATAAAATTAATGCATGGCCGATCACGCCCGTGCATACTTAGGATCACGTTACAGTAATGCTATGGTAAGGTATCAATGTATGGTAGCACTGTACGCAAAAAATCAACGGTGTTTTCAAGATGGCGGACACGTAAATGTTGTGAGGTAGGTGTCGTTTGTTTTTGGTTAAAACTTTTTAAATACGACGTCTTCTACACTATATTATACATGAAATGAAAAAAACTTTAAAACGGCAATCGACGGCTTGATGAAACCACGCCGTTTTCCTAAAATCAGTGTCTGAACATCACTCGTTGAGTTTTTTGAAAAATGAAGCGAGGAAACTGAACAAAACCGTCGATTATTCCGTAAAAATGAATGAATCGACAAAAATACTTGTCCGCGTGCATGGAGACTGTCAAGCTCCTCACGTATATTCATTATTTCCTCATCAAAACCCCTTGTAGTAGATGTTTTAAAGCTTTTAAATTTTACACCCTGTACACAACGGTGCTAAGCGTAAACATTGCACTGTACGCCACAGAGAAAACAATTTCTGTACACAACGGAGCTACAATTTTTAGTAAAAATCTGTACGCAACGGAGCAGTCAAGAAATAGTTGAAAGCGGAAAGAATTGATTATCTTTTCTTTAATTGAGACCGTCTGGAGCACCTTTTAATTCGTATTATAATTTCCCCCTAGTTTGAGTATAAAGTTCAACAAGTTTTAAAATGGATTATCCTTGAAGTTTACTATATGTTTACATTTACACGATTTTCCATTTTCAGTAATGGCCAGTGGCGGAGATGAAATCATAAATCCGTGCGAGGAATCATTCGTGAGTATTCCTGACGAAAGCTTCTTGTGTGTAACTTGTGGGAAGAGTTTCGAAATGAAGTTCTCCGGCTTCAAAGGCATGTGAAAATACACAATTATACGAAAATTCATAAGTGTACAGACTTTGGAAAAACTTAGACAGTAAATATGATTTGATAATCATAAAAGAAGTAAGCACGGGAATGAGAAAAGCACTTGTTAACGCCAATGTAGCTGACGATCAAGATACCAAATGCACGATGCGAGACTACAAGGGCAAGAAGAATGATTTACAGGTTCACGTCGCTGCAAAACACATGGAACGTTACCTTTATAGCCTGTGTATATATCACTTACGATAAAACTTTAGTTTTGATTAATTATTAACTTACATGCTTTTATTTGTTTTTGTACAACTTTACTTATCATACATCCATTTACCTTTTTAGCCAATGTATGGCCAAAGTCTGTGATATACAGTGATTATTTTGTGATAATAAATGAAAATCGTTATACAAATCATTTTTTACAGAAATAAATATGAAAAAAGGATTATGTTTTTTTTGTGTTTTCCCAAATTATTCATTTAAACCTACGTACGTGTTTGAGAGATTCTCACTTATGTACGGATTGTTGTTTTGCAATATAATATTATATATGTAAGCCTGCATGTATATTTATATAATATTATATATGTAAGCCTGCATGTATATTTTCAAACAAAGCAATATTATTGTCTTAATGAATTTGGCGGATTTCGAGACAATGACATTATGAAATTTCGAGATAATTACCTTATGAAAAGGTATCCGTCACGACATCCCTTTACCAACGTTAGTACTGCAGTATCTATACCATATCTGGTACAAGTACCGCTGTACCAGTAACAGTACTTTTCTGTGTTACAACTATAGATTATATTTATTCAGATAACTATTGAAATCTTAAAATATATGCCAGACAGTGCAAAATATGCACATCAATTAAGATATATTAGTTATTTATATAGAACATTACTAAACGACTGGATAGATAAATACCATACATTTAATATATATATATCATTGTTTCACAATTCGAACACTTTATTTCAAAACATTATGTAATATCAACCAATCCTCAATAAAAGTAGTCTATATTTATTTCTTTATTTCAGTCTCATTCACATATATGTAAACACAATTACATTATATATCACAGTGTCATTATTATGTGACCATTCTAATACAGAATTATAAGAGACTAATAAAATTATTCACAACAATAGTACAAACTAAAATACATCTATTTATACATATATTCTAATTGTTACTATACATGTATTCACATTATAATAAAAAAGTCTAACTTTAACCGACAAAGGAGCTAAAAATGAAATAATAATAATACATTTGCTCATAAATAATAAAGGAATGCTCATCTAGTGATTAAGAATAACTTATGAATACTATGAACATAAAAAAGAACAATATATTGAACTGTTAAGAGGTATAACTTAAAACAAAAAGGATAAAAAAGGTTACAAATGATAGACGTGTAACGAGAGATAGATACAATTTGAATAATAAAAACAAGTTATCTACATAAATAAGAACTTCTACGATTTAAAATATTAGAGCAGGTTTTGGCACTTAAACGAATCAAATCTGGATGAGTAAATAATACGACCAGTTTATTGTTGTATGACAAACTTCTGTAGCTCGTTGTACAATATTAAAGCGTATGTCATCATATAAACTGCAGTTTAGTATTACATGACATTCATCTTAAACAAAAACATTACAGAAAGGACAAGTTCTTTCATCCACAGGTAACCTTTCATATTTACAAGTTTCAAGCCTAATCGGTGCAAAGCCACATCTGAATTTACAAAAAGCCGATCTGTGACTAAGTGGCATGATCATTTTACAATATTTTTCAACAGTAATATGCTGTTTAAACAGGGCATAGGTGCGTAATTTATGTCCACCCCTACCACTACGGCTTGAAACTTGTTATACCGACTTAAGCCATTCTATGTACAACATGAATAAAAGTTGGATAGTTTAAACATAATGACATAAACAAGAAGATAATTGTTTATGTGTAATAATAAACTACAGGTCAAGTTTGATTTCCGTTAAAATCCAAACATTTGCACAGGAGTTATGGCCCTTTTTTACTTAGCTCTAACTTTAGTAACTAAAATAAAAATTGTAGTACATAAGATGTGTTACTTTTGAATATGATTTGGCTTTTTGTTCTTGTTATGATGTTAAACTTTGTGTATATGTGTGTACATGTATGTAGATAATTATCGTTGTAGAATTTAGATAATAAAACATTTTTTGTGTACATTGTTGCATGATAATTATATACTCACAATATATGAAAATTATGACAATAATATACCCACAGAAATGGTACCAATACAGGCACTGGACATACCTAAAATTGTGTGTTTAAAGGTAGTAAAACCAAAATTTTGACCCATCCCCGTCGCGCAAACATTTCTTCAAAACTGTCAGGTGACCGAAAAATATTTTGGCACGGTGGAAATTCTGCACGTGCGTACATGTATGCAATGTTTAACAAACGAGCTGAAAGTGTAGTTGTTCGCAAAATACTCATTTGGTTGTTTTGATTTTGCAGTTTTACTCATCCGTCTCAATTTCGATGAGTGATTAATACTCATGACCCTCGAAAATCATCTGGAGCACTGGACAAAATGTAGAAAATGTCGAAATTCGAGGAAAGGACTTACCAAGATCAGAAAGCACCCAGTATGTTTAATTATGAAGGGAATAAATGCTTATAATAAATATTTATCACGCAAGTTGGAAAGGAATTGACGTCATCGGAAAGGGGCAATTGCATTGAATCCAACAGGAGTAATAGCCCTCTCCGATCACACAAGGCGTGGAAACTGGTCATTATATTTATTAATATTTTCTTACCGTGTAGGGTCACGTGATATTTTATGTTCCATATTCTGAACTAGGCTTCACAAGACTTTACGAACTACAAAGTAAGATAATTTCTGCTTTTGATTCTATAATGTATGTACAGAGCAACATACACCAATGTGCATTAGCTTTGAGAGGATTAAATACCTTTTTGTTCTTTTCAGCATTTTCATTACTCAAATAGGTATAAGCCAATCATCGTCAAACATACAAAAAGAATGTATTACTGTAACGTATTGGCCACAATAGATTGCTGGGTTGTACCTTTTGATAGTTCCATTAGCATTTTCTCATGAATATTAAATGCTGGCAGAAAATAGTCTGGTGAAGTGTTTGATTATGTTCAATATCAAAGCTTTTACTTTGAAATGTTACATGCTTCTTCTGTGTGATATATTATTTTTCGCCGAGCATTCCATTTTGCTGCACTTTTCAGCATTGTTTTACTTATTCATAGAACCCTCCATGAAGTTACCTTGTGTATAGCAACGCCATGTACTTGAGCAATAGCATCAGTCCCCAACTCTATAAACGCTGATTCAACTATTTGAAAAAGGTTAAGAAGTTCATCAAAAGATCTACTACGTCTACTCTCGTTATAATATAGTGTACACCTCCACAACTCAGTGGTGTATACAGACAAACTGAGGATCTTGACAACTCAGTGGTGCATACAGACAAACTGAGGATCTTGACAACTCAGTGGTGTATACAGACAAACTGAGGATCTTGACAACTCAGTGGTGCATACAGACATACTGAGGATCTTGAAAACTCAATGGTGCATACAGACATACTGAGGATCTTGAAAACTCAGTGGTGCATACAGACAAACTGAGGATCTTAACAACTCAATGGTGCATACAGACAAACTGAGGTTCTTGACAACTCAGTGGTGCATACAGACAAACTGAGAATCTTGACAACTCAGTGGTGTATACAGACAAACTGAGGATCTTGACAACTCAGTGGTGCATACAGACATACTGAGGATCTTGAAAACTCAGTGGTGCATACAGACAAACTGAGGATCTTGACAACTCAGTGGTGTATACAGACAAACTGAGGATCTTGACAACTCAGTGGTGCATACAGCCAAACTGAGGATCTTGACAACTCAATGGTGCATACAGACAAAGTGAGGATCTTGACAACTCAATGGTGCATACAGACAAAGTGAGGATCTTGACAACTCAATGGTGCATACAGACAAACTGAGGATCTTGACGACTATTCATTGGTGCATACAGACAAACTGAGGATCTTGACAACTCAATGGTGCATACAGACAAAGTGAGGATCTTGACGACTATTCATTGGTGCATACAGACAAACTGAGGATCTTGACAACTCAATGGTGCATACAGACAAAGTGAGGATCTTGACGACTATTCATTGGTGCATACAGACAAACTGAGGATCTTGACAACTCAATGGTGCATACAGACAAACTGAGGATCTTGACAACTCAATGGTGCATACAGACAAAGTGAGGATCTTGACGACTATTCATTGGTGCATACAGACAAACTGAGGATCTTGACAACTATTCAGTGGTGCATACAGACAAACTGAGGATCTTGACAACTCAATGGTGCATACAGACAAACTGAGGATCTTGACAACTCAATGGTGCATACAGACAAAGTGAGGATCTTGACGACTCAATGGTGCATACAGACAAACTGAGGATCTTGACAACTCAGTGGTGCATACAGACAAACTGAGGATCTTGACAACTATTCAGTGGTGCATACAGACAAACTGAGGATCTTGACAACTCAATGGTGCATACAGACAAACTGAGGATCTTGACAACTCAATGGTGCATACAGACAAACTGAGGATCTTGACAACTCAATGGTGCATACAGACAAAGTGAGGATCTTGACAACTCAATGGTGCATACAGACAAACTGAGGATCTTGACAACTATTCAGTGGTACATACAGACAAACTGAGGATCTTGACAACTCAATGGTGCATACAGACAAACTGAGGATCTTGACAACTATTCAGTGGTACATACAGACAAACTGAGGATCTTGACAACTCAGTGGTGCATACAGACAAACTGAGGATCTTGACAACTATTCAGTGGTGCATACAGACAAACTGAGGATCTTGACAACTCAATGGTGCATACAGACAAACTGAGGATCTTTACAACTATTCAGTGGTGCATACAGACAAACTGAGGATCTTGACAACTCAATGGTGCATACAGACAAAGTGAGGATCTTGACGACTATTCAGTGGTACATACAGACAAACTGATGATCTTGACAACTCAGTGGTGCATACAGACAAACTGAGGATCTTGACAACTATTCAGTGGTGCATACAGACAAAGTGAAGATCTTGAAAACTATTCAGTGGTGCATACAGACAAACTGAGGATCTTGACAACTCAGTGGTGCATACAGACAAACTGAGGATCTTGACAACTCAATGGTGCATACAGACAAACTGAGGTTCTTGACAACTCAGTGGTGCATACAGACAAACTGAGGATCTTGACAACTCAGTGGTGCATACAGACAAACTGAGGATCTTGACGACTATTCAGTGGTGCATACACACAAACTGAGGAACTTGACAATTCAGTGGTGCATACACGCAAACTGAGGATCTTGACGATTAGTCAATATCAGACACTAAGAATTTATCCAAACTTTTCACGGTACAAGCACTTCATCAACACTGACTCAAATTCTGGTACTCTATTTAAAAAATGGGTACAGAGCAATTGTGTTGATAAAGATGAAGCCTGGAATAAACACGATATTATTTTGGGCAATAAAACTTTTAATCATAAATAAACTAATAATCTACGTAAAATACCACATAATTATTTTTATCAATTTAAATTAAAATGAAGAAATCGTTACCAAATCTTGAGTCTTTTAAAATACAATTTATTTCTTCATACAAATCAGAAAATTTGGTCGCACAACAATTTTTTAATCTTGAGAGATTTAATTTCATAGGAATATTAATTTCACTCGGTTCAACAGTATAGAGTAAAATATTTGTCTTTTCGCGTAGCATATTACTAAGGATGTTTTATCGCAACCATAATGCACGAAAATATCGTGCGCGTAATGTTTAAAATTGTGGTATGATGTACAAGTGGTCATTCTACCGGACAGCTTTCCAAAAGTTCAATTTCAGTAGTATTCTAATTTTTAATGTCTTATTCATTTATTCTTCAGTAGTTATGTCCCTTGAATGCTAAGCTGCGCGTGAAATCGTGTCTCACAAAAAAATGGAAAATACATGTTTTAACCATGGGAATAAGTACAGAACAGTGGAGAGCTAAAGTTGGTTGTTTTAGTCAACCGAAAACTAGACTCAAATTTTGCTAATTTTTATTGTGAAACGTGAATGGAAATGGTCATTTGTTTGGCAGCCATCTTGATTTCATGTGGTGACGAGGATGTAAATCCTGAACCAAGGACAGGTACATGCAGTACGAGAAGAGGTGCCTTAAATAAAGAGCCTACAACCCCCAAAGCCTCGAGTGAGGCTACACAGAGTCCCTGTAACAGAAAGACTTCTGACAATCCTCCACAGCAGGATGCATGTTCTCAGCGTACAGTCAAGAGTACAAGGTAGCGAACGATATCCACGTTTACCGTGAACTCATCCCAACAAAAAGACCGAAATGACCACCGCTCCCCATCTAGAACCTCGGATATGAACAATGAGCTACAAGGTACTGATCTTTTTGCTTTTTTATGCACAGTGAAACAAGATTTGACCGAACAAAATAAAAATGTCACTTCTGAAATTTCTTCAATGAATGGTAAAATTACTCTCTATTAACTACTGTGAAATGAACAGTTACAGCAAGAAAATGCGTTACTTCATGATGAGATATCTACCTTGCAAAAAAAACTTGATCAGCATGAGAATAATCTAGAAGGAACAATTTACGTTTTCATGGCATAGCAGGCAAAATAAATGAACAATGGTCGACGACAGAGGAAAAATTAAGGAATTTCCTTAAGTCCAACATTATGTGTAGGCGGTCAAGCAGACGAAATTGAGATCGACCGTGCCCTAGAGACTCTAATACATGTACAATTATTGTACGTTTTGTTCGTTTCAAAGACTGTCAGCACATTTTGAATAAAGCTAGTGAAGCCTTTAAATCGAACAGAAACTATTCTGTGCAACAAGACTATTCTGATCGCCTATTTTTAGGTGATCGCATGATACAGGAACGCAACAACGGAAATTATTCCTCGATTCGTTAGAGGTAGTTGTATTAATACCTGATTCGTTATGATAAATTGTATATCAACGATCATTTATATAAATATGATGACACAACCCAACAAATTATACACATTGGTAGAAGAATGCGTATAGTTCGATTTTTAGGCCAGCAATGTTATTGACGGCGCCGTGAACGGCGGCGTCAGTATTGAATAGGTTTGAAGAAAGTTCCCTAAGTTACGTAAACGTTTAGAAGCTGATATTATTAAAAAAGTATTTACTTTCTTTTCATCTTTCTCAAACAACTTGATTTGACCTAAATGTTTCTACTTAGTGATAAAAAATGTCAGAATATTTAAAATGTATGTTTTTTACCGTAACTACAAAGCTTTGGAAATGTTTATTGTATATTTAACAGCTTGTCCCCAAAAGGTTAGGCTACGCTCTTTTTGTAGGTTCGTTTCTAAACCTTACTACCCCTAATCCACGAAAGTCCCGAAAACTGTTTCGAAGACTGTTTACGATTATCTAAAAATCAGTTTTTATACAAACATTGGTTAGATTAAAAAATCAACGACATTTGTTTTTCTGTACAAGCCTGTATGTTGGAGAAACTGTCTAGTTACAATGACCGAACTAGGCAAATATGCATGTCCTTTTTAACCATGAATTTTATTACCAAGAGTTGTCGTTCGTCTAAACTGGTTCCCGTTCCATGATGCGGTGAGCTTTGTACACACAAGTCAGTGGGAACCAGTTTAATCGTATGGGAGACATAACGAACGATAACTCTGAGATTGAACCGGTATTCGACCGTCAAGTTACAACTACGTAAGGTAAGAGACTTTTTAACAATATTGATCGTTTTGAAAACAATTGTTTTCAATAGAAAACCATGTCATTGTATTGATTACAAGTATTTTTCCACGATCGTCAGAGTGATTCTCATAATTTATCAATGAAGTGAGAATGAATTCGGATATAACTGCATTTTCGGATAAATTTTCATATCAATAGTCTGTTTCATTATTTCTTCGACTCGGAAACAAAACTGTATGTAAACATTTTTCACCGGAATGCCCATCTGTCATTCAACAGTTAATTTTCATTTCATATACATAAAAGAAAAGTATCTCCTTGAACCACACCACAACAGCCAAAAGGTCAAAGATCAGCCATGCTAGATTTGCTGTAAGTATATTAATATTATTGAAATCAATATTTTGACAATCAGTGACCTGTCCAACTAGCTCATTCGATCATAGAACCACAGGCTTGTTTACCAATTGTCCGTTGTTCAAGCACTGGCAGGCCCGACACTGACAATTTTTGTCACCCAGCTCTGTTTCAATAGTCTCAGTTGTAGGTTACTAACAACCTAAACAAGGATCTGGCATGTACTGGCAAAATAATTTACGGTTAATAATTGTGAATGTCATATTTAAATTCCTTTGTTAGTTGTCAATTTGACAGTTAGTAAACCTGACATATTGTAATGTTAGTGACTCACCAAGTGAGGTAGACTGTAAGCATTTTTAACTAAGAGTCAAACTCAATTCTTTTCTTAAAGAGATAATGCTAATATGTTCAGTCTTTGAATTAGTGGATTGCCCCCTGCCCGAAAAGGATTTTTTTCCTTCTATAAGTCTTTTGGGGGACAACCTTGTTTTAGAGAGTTTCCTTCATGAAGTGTATAGTCGGGTATTCTGACACCAAAAATTAATTCAAAGACTGTATGTTGTTTTTCTGTTATTTCAGTGTCCTCCGGTGTCAGTGAATCGCCAGTAAAATGATGACATCACCATTACGGGAAGATTCTTATAGAACTGTTGTATGATACAGAACTATCAGAATGATGTAATATTAAAAGGCAATGTGCTTAGCAGGTCGGATTTCAGTAGTTCATGTAATTTCAAATGGTGTGACATATGTAACGCAGCTGATTTCTTGTATTTCTTTGTTGTGTGCGCTCGTTACTTTATTTCGGGGAATTAGCTAAATGTACAATCTGTCAGCACAGGAATTCCTGTTGCTAATTACTATTCAACAGTAGTTACTACAAGTCCAAAACTTTAATGATCTACTTTATTTTTTAAGGGAATAATAACAATAATAACGTCAATGTGTACAACAATCCAAATATGAAACACAATAAAACACGATGTGGAAATAGCACTAACTGGTCTGTGGACATCCACCTTACCTCTAAGACAAAATTCAAGTGCCTTCTATCATATAATTTTTTGACCAGTCCACCCCAAGCGGGTTAGTCATGCATACAAAAATGGGAGTGACATAAATTAAAACGACCAATTAAAATACATGTACATAAATTCTGAACTAGAAGAAAGGGTATTTTTGAAGACAGAAAGATTAAATGATATACTTAAATTGCAAGCTGTAAGAAACGTAACATATAAGCCGCATTAAGCTAATTATCACCCTCTTTGTTTGGTCAGTTCAGGGATGCTGTAATATAGCATCCCTGGTCAGTTATACAAAAGTAGTTGATATAGAAACAAAATGTTCAAGCCACATACACAGACAGAAAAGAGGATTAAACTAAGGCGAATGACGATAAAGCTAGAATGCAGTATATAAGATTATCAAGTGTTATAGACAAACAAATAATTGAACATATTAATGTATAAAACGCTATTTGACTGTTAAACATCCAAATTTAAACATAGAACACAGAGACATAAAAATACAAAATAAACCCAGCATAACACATACTTGAAAATCTGTTGGAACAAAAAGTTAATATCACACACTTAAGATGCAAAAATGATAATTGTAAATAAAACAAAACTCTTAATAAAATTGGTTTTCATGAAGTCATCTTTTCATTGTCTTTTGTGAGTGATGCCAACTTAAATTTAAGTAGTTCTTCACATAAATGATGTTTGATACAAATATTTTTTTATCTGCAATGTAGAATTTTATTCAACCATATTTTATCATAGCAAAGTTGTATTTGGAGAAAAAAAATAGTCAATAAAAAGGATAGGGTTGTAGCCTAGCACTTATTAGTAAGTCAACGCCAGGAATCAGGCTACATTCAGCTAATTATGCTATTTGGCTATGGCCCTTTCCCATAACTAGGTTACTCCCCTTATTAAATCGACGGTGATGTCCCCTGATAAGGAATAATTCTACTTCCGGGGACTACGCTAATATCGATGATAATGGCGGACAACTGAGAAATTTTCAGTGCGTTAAAGAAATACGTTTACTTACTTGCAAAACTTATAAGCTAAAAAGTTATATACGGGTCGTTGGCCAGCATGTTAATGGTAATTAACGTGAAATAATTAGATCCGTGGAAGGGTCAATTAAGCTCGATATTATGATAATGAAAACTCAAAATATCCAAGTATGTTAGTGGCGAGAGTTGGAACTGTTAACGTTTACGAACTGTTGTTGGAGAGATGTTGAAACGTCTGTCTCTTATAGTACGTGATGATGTCTCAGTGGCACAGTCTCACTGGTACCTGAACTCCGAACATATATACACTTATTTTGCTGACAAGTTGTATACAAAAAGTCCAGTCATATATGAAAAGGGCCCTATTCAGAGTCTGTCTAAATATGTTTGTGGTTATATTAAACACTTAAACTAATATCCAGTACATATACATCAATAATTATATTATTTTCCGGTTCACCGCTCAAATTACAAGAAATAAATAAATAAAATAAAAATCGTCTATTTTTTTATGAATGATGAGTCTAAACGAGATGCCAAAAATAAGTATTCTTTTAACACAGTGGCAAATTGGATAATTAACACATTCCTCATTAACGTGTCAATGATATTCAATAAGTAAGGGCCCGTTCCTGCACAATTAATTTCTTTTTTTCACACCTTCATACATTTCAAATAATGAAACAAAATATAGCTGTACATGATCAGAGTTTCACGTTGTCTTTCTCTCGCACAGTCGAGTGAAAACAGTAGCCTATTGATAGCTTCAAAAACACATCACCAAGGACTTATATACATGCACACAGATTTTTTTGAAAATCTTCAAAAATCTTCTTCTCAAGAACCAGAGGACCTAGAGCTTAGATATTTTGTATGTAGCATTATCTAGTGGACTTCTACCAAGTTTGTTCAAATTATTGCCCTAGGGTCAAAATTGGCCCCGCCCCAGGGGTCACTTGATTTATATAAACTTATATAAGAAAATTTTAAAAAGTCTTCTTGTCCAAAACCACAAGGCCTAGAGCTTCAATATTTTGTATGTGGCATTTTCTAGTGGACTTCTACCAAGTTTGTTCAAATTATGGCCCGGAGTCGAATTGGCCCTGCCCAAGGTTTATTCTAATTGATATAGGAAAATTTAAAACATCTTCTCTGAAACCACAAGGCCTAGAGCTTAGATATTTGGTATGTAGCATTGTCTAGTGGACCTCTACCAAGTTTGTTCAAATTATTGCCCTAGGGTCAATATTGATCCCGTCCCGGGGGTCATTTGATTAATATAGACTTACATAGGAAAATTAAAAAAAGGCTTCTTGTCCAAAACTACAATGTCTACAAGCTTCAATATTTTGTATGTGGCATTGTCTAGTGGACCTCTACCAAGTTTATTCAAATTATGGACCTCCGGTCAAATTTGGCTTCGCCCCGGGGTTAACTTATTTTACAGAAACAATTATATAAGGGAAATTGTTAAAATCTTCTTGTCAGAAATTATAATGCAAAAGTTTAGATTTATGCTATGCCCGGTCCTGGGGGTCAGTTTATTTCAACAACTACTTAACAGTCGGGGTAGATAACTCTTTTCCATGTCCAATAACTTTCCTTATTATATACATGGAAGATCCCATTTGTAGATGTTTAGGTAAAACGAATACTATTGTGATACGGTTTAAAGCAATCTAAGATCCTATACATCACTGTTTTCTGTGGCGCAGTCGGTAAAGCATAGGGTTAATGAATCTTCAGGTTGGACATCATTTTTTATTTTTTATTTTTTTCATGTTTAATAAAAGATAACTAAACACTGTATATCAACATGAAAATAATGTTTAAAAGTTGTTTTTTTTTTGTATAAATTAACAAAAAATATAACAACCTTACAAGGGTATTAGCAGTTATATCTTAATTTCATTGTGGAGTAATTATATAATATTATACAGCATTTGAAATTACTTTTTTTTGTATTCGCGATTTCGTGCAATAAAATGTATAAAAGAAATATAAAATTGAGAAATACACCAGAAAACAAATGTATTTCTTCTCTCCTTTTTCTCTTTTATAATACAAACAGGTACTATTCAGCATCTATACATGCATGTAGCAAGAACAAACATATTTCAATAAATAAATTATAAAAAATAATAGTACGTACGAGTACGTATATAGTAATTTAAAAAGAAAGTGTCATTGACTGAGTTCGAACCACTCACATCTGCTCCGTGTAAAAATGTCATGTATGTACATATCACCTTATCCAATACACCATGACTCTGGTTTAAAGTGAATGATACTTTACTACAGATTTAAAATGATTTTGGCAATCAATTTACAGTGATTACATTGACAATGGTATCGTCCAAAATTCGACCTTGACTATAAGAAAATTGAACCATACTAGTAATCCTAACGCACGTAGTACTACAACACAACCCCGTGACCATTTTACACAGAGTCAGCAATTGGTATTTACAGTGTGGGGAATCCACGTGACCTAGTGACGTCACAATGTTATCGCAACAAGCGCGTTTTCTGTCAATTTAACTAGGAAAACATCACGTAAGTGCATTATTTTTCGTATTCTTCTAAAGCCACATAACTGTTGCAACTCCTTACATAAAGGGCTACCTCCGGTTCAGATTTTTGTCACTGTAGGCCCTCTACATTTTTACTTTTCTTGTCCAAACCGTTTGACAGTGTTGTGAAAATGAGCGTTATTTTTACAAGAAATTTTTAGAAATTGACTTAACTACTTATTTAACCCAATCAAACCAAGCATAAAAGCAATTTGACATACATTTCGACTGTCCGCCTGTTTTCACGCGTGTAAATATGCTTAGTGTTTGAGTTTGCACCATTTAGAACGATTTTAGAAAAATGTTATTGCTACAAGCAGAGTTATATCATGTTATCGTTACAAGAAGTTTTGGGAATGTTATATTTTATTAAGTATATACATTTCAGGTTTGACAATACACAAGTAATAAATGAAGAAATATACATTCTATAGCGGTGAGACGAATTGCGATGTACTGCATACTTAAAGGTACATCTATGGTTGTTTGATGTCCGGACACGAATGCTGTCGAGAAAGGTGAGCTTGGAGTTCAATTGGATGGTGGGGCTAGACGAAACGAGAGCAAGATGCTATCAACCTTAAAGATGGGACTTGATTAATGATGAGGATTAATTTCACTGCCAAATGACGATGGTACTATTATCATGGTAGTCGAGTGTTTTAAAGATGTTTTATTGGTGTGGATACGGTCTTTGTATCATGTGACAGTTTCTCATATTAATTTATTAGATCTACGTGATGCTTTGACATGAAATGTGATTTTGTTACAGTAACTACAAGAAAATATACACATCACATTTCTGATTATACTGATTATACTGATACTAGATGTTGTCAATAACATTAGTTAACTACATCTGCAATGCTCTATCGCCTTGAAAGTGCTTGTTCATATATTTCCATTTCAAGATTGTGCATGTCGCTGTTGTGTAATGCTGGATACGTAAACATTTCTAGTCTATTATTTACGTTCATATTTGAAATGTGTTTAATTCATACTTTTTAATTTCATTATATTATTTTGCATGTATATGCCTGCAATAAAGCATTGTCTGATAGCATCATTCTTCTTTGTTACGATTGTTGATATTTTATACATTATTTCCGTTTTTCATTCCTTCTTTTTGAAAAAGATTTGCTTGGTGGCGTAATATACTTTGTCGTTAACAGTGCCATTGCTAATCCACCGTAATATAACAGAACAAGAGGTGTGTGTGAAACGCGGATGCCTCCTACGAAAGGCCAACTGGATAGTAAGGCATTGACCTTTGACCTATTGCCCTTTAAATCAATAGGTGTCATCTAAATTCAATGGCCAACCTCCAAACCAAGTATGAAGACCTTGGGCCAAATCGTTCTCTAGTCATTGGTCGTACATTGTTAATGTGTTAAAAGTCGCTGTGACAATGACGTACTGACCTTGAAATCAATAAGGGACATTAATATGTAATGACTGAACTCCCCACCAAGTGTGATAATCTAGGGCCAATTGTTCTCTAGTTATTGGTCGGACACTGTTTTTATGCTGAAGGTCATTGTCACTGCGACCTTTGACCTCAAAATCAATAGGAGTCATCTTCATGTAATGACCAACCTTCCAACTAATTCTGATTTTTTGGTTATATCGAGTTTTACGCCCCCTTTCAACTGTCAAGAGTCATATGAGGCGGACAGTTCACCCAACCATCGCTCCTGGGAAGAACCAACTAGTACTAGACTCATATCCTTCGTAAGTAACTCTCTACTTTCTCACTTAAAGAGACATCGTCGGTAGCGGGGCTCGAACCCACGACCCTCTATCATAGAGAGGTTACAGTGATTTTAAGTCAGCGATCTTAATCACTGGACTACGGATGCGGGTCACTAAATCTGAAGAGGTCAGATAAAGTTCAAAGTAATATACAAATGTACCCCCTTTTCTTAGTAGGTACATCCAACGTTATTTTGAATCTGTAACATATTCATACCTAATTTCAAGACATGCAATTCAAGACAAGATATTTAAACATCTTTTATTGATAACATTTATAAATCACATTACACATGATTGAACGTTAATTATTGTACAGTTCAGTATGACTGGCTAGTGAATTATTGATAACTGAATGATGCATGGCATACATCGCACAAGTGTTTATCCTTCGCATCCCTTTTCTCATGTGATCGCAAGTCTGTTGGGCTCGAGAAATCTGTCCCATAATGCCCACCATTGCCACCAACATGTTCTTTGGCCTTCTCATGATGCTTGCACCTGCAATTTTAAGCAATATAAAAATGAAACATAGTAAATGCAAAGCACCTACATGGTAACTTTTTTTAATGGCTAATTAAAAGTACGTCAAAGTACCAAATACACGCGGAACTTTTAGTATGGTTATTAAGAAACATGATGTGTCAGTAAAACATATGCTTTCCCAAAATGTGTCAAGGTTAATATGTCATTTGGCAAGACAGAATTATTAATATTTTTATCAATTTGAAAGTACAGTTCATTAATTCTATTATCGTGTGGATCTATAAAACTGTATGCTGTTGTATATTTTAGGTAACTGTTTATTATTTATACTGGATGCAATAACATTTCCAAATCGTCTTGTAACGATAACGTGATTTAACTCTGCTTGTAGCAATAACATTTTTTAGAATCATGCTAAATGGTGTAAACTCAAACACTATAAGTATATATACACGTGTGAAAACATGCGGACAATCGAAATGTATATAAAATTGGTTTTATACCTGGTTCGAGTGGATTAAATAAGTAGTTAAGTCAATTTCTAAATTTTGACACTGTCAAACGGTTTGGACAAGAAAAGTAAACAAGAGGGCCAAGATGGCCATATATCGCTCACATGACAATCACTGTTCACTCATTAAAACATTGTTTTGACCCCAGATGACCCATGTTAGAACTTGTCCTACATATAAATAAGACAAACATTCTGACAAAATTTGGTGAAGATCCAATAAAAACCATGAAAACTACAGCTTAGACAAGGTTTTCCTAAGATTTGACCTCGTGACTTAATTTTTGACCCCAGACGACCTATGTTCGAATTTGTCTTACATATCATTAAGACAAACATTCTGACTAGGTTTGGTGAAGATACGATCAAAATTTGACATCTCCAGTGTTAATAAGATTTTCCTAAGATTTGACCTTGTGACCTGGTTTTTGACCCTAGGTGACCCATATTTGAACTTGTCCTTAATATCATTAAGACAAACAATCTGACAAGGTTTGGCCAAGATCCAATTAAACCATGACATTTAGAGCTTTTACAAGATTTTACCTAAGATTTGACCTGGTGACCCAGTTTTTGACCCCAGATGACCCATATTTATACTTGACCGTTATATCATTAAAACAAACTATTTGACAAAGTTTGGTGAAGATCCAATGATAACTGTGAAATATACAGTGTTAACATGGTTTTTCATAATATTTAACCTAGCGACCTAGTTTTTGACCCAAGATGACCCATGTTCGAACTCGTCCAAGATATTATGAAGACAAACATTCTGACAAGGTATCATGATCATCCAATCAAAACTGACTTCTAGAGTGTTCACAAGGTTTTCCAGCAATTTGCCCTAGTGACCTTGTTTTTCACCGGAAATGACCCATTATCAAACTTGACCTACATATTATTAAAATAAACATTCTGACAAAGTTTCATGAAGATCCAGTCAAAACAGTGATTTCTAAAGTGTTCACAAGGTTTTCCCTTATTTGGCCCTGGTGACCTAGTTTTTTACCCAAAATGGCCCAATATCGAACTCGTCCGAGATTTTGTTGATATTAACGTTCTGACCCAGTTTTGCTAAAATTGAGCTAAAAATGTGGCCCCTAGTGTGGTCACAACATAAAGTTTGACGACGCACGACGCATACCGCACGACGCACACCGCACGACGCACGACGCTGGACGCCGGACGGAGAGTGATCCTAATAGCTCACTTTGTCACTTTGTGACATGTGAGCTAAAAAGTAGAGGGCCTACAGTGACAAAAATCTGAACCGGAGGTAGCCCTTTATGTAAGGAGTTGCAACAGTTATGTGGCTTTAGAAGAAAACGAAAAATAGTGCACTTACGTGATGTTTTCCTAGTTAAATTGACAGAAAACGCGCTTGTTGCGATAACGTTGTGACGTCACTAGGTCATGTAGATTCCCCACACTGCTATAGTCAGCGCAGGAATGACGCAATGAATGATCAGCCAATCAACGCACTTATCTTTTTTTTGAGCTGATGTATTGTTTATTCATCATCAAAGGGAAATATTTGATTACATTTTTTAGTGCATATAATATATTGTGACAGTTAAACCATTCAGACCTTGTTTTAGAACCTCCAAAAGTATATGTATATGGCTAGATATATTTACAATCACTTAATTAACGAATGATTTGACGTAGGCTGATAATATTATAGCGTACGAGTGATGGAAAACTCGTACACGGAAGTTCAGTTATTGAACGCTTATTAAAAGTTGTGCAAGGTAGGCGCTTGCATATGTCACGGAGAAATACGAAGATTGGCGGTGGTTACCGAAAGGTATTAGCCAATGGAAGCGCTGCAGGTGGTATATAAACCATTTTCGCAGGAGAAATTCTTTAGTATCGTTTATACTCTCGTGAAAGCAACTTCACTTTATCAATTGACGGGGGCTTTGTCCGTATTGTTCTCATAGAAAGCTTAGCTATCGTGAGAGAGTGGCAGATTATATACCGGGTCGTCGTCGAAAGATTCTGCTGAGTTGGAACTTATCGTCAGCTACGAGCTTCGTAGTGTATAATTTGTGCCGCAAATCTTGTTACGCTCTAACTCATTTAGACTGTAGTTGATTGTCTATGTGAGGATACATGTAGTTCTGAATAGTGGTTCGTGTTGAACGCCATTAGTTTTATATGTTTGGTTCCGTGTAATGAATTACGTTATATAGTGAAGTTCCATCCATTCGTTGTAAATATTGTATGTATAGTATATTGTTGTTGTTACCAATCAATTAGCCTAGGTAGGCCCGAGGAAAATTAGTATATCTTACTGTATATATTGAGTTTCAGTCCTGTTATAGGGTTGGTGATTATTGTATAAGTGTATTGCGCTCGGTACACGTTACAATTGGTGGCAGAGCGGTGGGATACAACTAACTTTGTAAGTTATGACTCACTGACCGGCATTTATTTAAGGTCATTGTTTATATTAATTAGATACTTAGTAGTTAAACTAAGATGTCGGATATAGATAACTCTATGGATCTTTCAGATGCATACCCCCAACCTAAAGTATCAACTAGCATGGGTCAAGTATCTTTCCCACACCCACAAGCTAGCAGTACGCCGTATGGTCAGCATGGTAATATGTAGTTCAAAAAGTAAGGTACAACAAGTACCAACAGTAACAACACCAGTAAACAAGTCAGAGCTAATGAATGCTGAGGCTTCAGTTCATGAATGGGACGAATTTGTTACAAAGAGGCCGAAAGTAGTAAGAATGGATGAAACTGCGTCTGTAAACAATCAAAGCACTGAAAGCGTCAAGAAGTCGAAGAACTTTATCAAGCCAGAAACATACGACGGGTCGAGCTCATGGATAGATTATAAAGCACATTTTGAGGCTTGCATTGAACTAAATGGTTGGACTGTGATACAAGCAGGGTTATATTTAGCTGTAACACTACGTGGCCAAGCTAAGGGTGTTTTTGGAAATTCAGACGGAAATAAGCAAGATTATGAGAAATTGTCCAAAGCACTTGAAGAACGGTTTGCTCCTCCTAATCAAACCGTGTTATACAGAGCACAACTGCGAGATAGGCGACAACGTGCTACAGAAGCATTTTTTTAAATGTACTGTAGTTGATATTATTCCTGTTCTCTTGTCAATATTTAATTTAATACTCGTACTTCAGACTGGCTGTTTTCCTTCTTCGTGGGGAACCAGTATTATTACACCAGTACATAAGTCTGGTCCTACTAATACGCCTGGTAATTATAGAGGAATCTCAATTACAAATACCATGTATAAAATATTTTCTGGTGTTGTGAATAATAGACATTATAATTGGGCTGAAGATAACAATAAAATTGATGAATCACAGGTCGGTTTCCGAGGAGGTTATTCGGCTGTTGACAATATTTTCTGCTTGCTAGCTATTATCCAGAAATATCTTTCTAAACAGAAGGGTCGTTTTTATTGTTTATATGTTGACTTTCTTAAAGCATTTGATAAAATTAACCATGACCGTTTATTTTTGTCCCTGAAGAAAAAAGGTATTCATGGTAATTTTCTAAGAGTTCTTAATACAATGTATTCAAATTTAAATTCTTGCATTAAGGTATCAACTGATAGTATAACTGAATATTTTCCATGTAATATAGGAACACGTCGTGGTAAAATATCGTGCATCGCTTCGCATCTCGCCGGAATCTCGCGCCTCGCTTCGTGTCTCGCTTCTCATCTCGTGTTTCGACCTTTGAACGCGAGACACGAGAATCGGGCGAGACACGAAACTAGGCACGATATTCTACCACGAGACATCGAACGAGAATCGGGCGAAACATCAAGCGAGGAACGATATTTTAGCGCGAAATCTCGTGGTGTGGGATACTGCGACAGTGCGAGATCTCGTGTGACAATATCGTGCCTCGCTTGATGTTTTGCCCGATTCTCGTGCCTCGCTTCGTGTCTCGCACGATTCTCGTGTCTCGCCCTTAGGATTTGAGGCACGATATTCCATATGGCACTAACCGGATTCCGTAGTTTATGGTTATTCCTAATAAACGACATTTTTATATATGATAAAAGCACCAGTGGCAGCAATGTTTACAAAATGAAATACTTCAAACGGTTACAGCGTGATAAAATAATGGTACACCGGACGTTAGACGCGACACACGAGAATCGGGTGATATTTGAACGATATAATATCGTGCCTTACTTCGTGTCTCGCCTACGGAATCCTGTTAGTACTGTTAGTGCCATATCAAATGTCGTCCGTCGCCCCCCCCCCCCCCCAAACGCGACGCACAACAACGCGATACGACAATGCGACAACGCGATACGACATTGCGACAACGCGATACGACAATGCGACAACGCGATACGACAATACGACAACGCGACTTGTGTGTCGAGTTGCCAATTTTGGCACGATATGTCGCAATGTCGTATTGCATTGTCGTGTGTCGCCTATGTGTCCATAATGTGTCCATAACATGTCATGCGACAACGTGATACGACATTGCGACAATGCGATACGACGCTCGACAACGCGATACGACATTTTCAAAATGTTGTATCACATTGTCGCAATGTCGTATCGCGTTGTCGCGCGTCGTGTGTCGACCGGTGTTCACTTAAATAAATCCCGGTGTTCGCTTAAATAAATACCGCTGAACTGTTACAATTTACAAATTGTACTCGTTAAGTTTAATAATACTTGCTCAAATGTACATGCAATGTACAGTACAAATTATAATAAGGAGATAGTAGTTTTAATCCCGGACAGTGTCATACCTAGATCCCACAATGGCATAGAACCTCCTTTGCTTGGATATCAGTTGTAACAAATAGTTCTCAATATTTCTTAAATAAGAACAGAAACCCTAGCACGTGAATTCGTGAAGAATAAAAATGAAATTGTAACAGCAACAAATTTTAGTTTCAGTGTTTTTTTGTTGCAGTTGGAATTTTAAAACACAACAACCACATTTTAGTTTAAGGCAACTGAAGCTTCATTTGAAGAGGCTCAACTTGAGACGAAGAAGCGTATGGAGCGCTAACCTAGTGCAGTCTGCAATACAGGTTTGTAAAATACTTGACTTCGGAATATTCATTATTTCCACTTCTTGACAAAGATGTCTCTGTAAACATTATTATAAACAAATTAATGTATAACATCGTTTGCATGTATAGTAAATTATTACTGAGTACATCCAACTTTCCCACAAATCATTGTGTATTTATTTAAGTGAACACCGGTCGACGCGCGACGCGCGACAACGCGATACGACATTGCGACAATGCGATACGACATTTTGAAAATGTCGTATCGCGTTGTCGAGCGTCGTATCGCGTTGTCGCAATGTCGTATCGCGTTGTCGCGCGTCGTGTTATGGATACATAGGTGACACACGAAAACGCGATACGACATCATGACATTTTTACGAATGTCGTATCGCATTGTCGAGCGTCGTATCGCGTTGTCTTCCGTCGCATCGCATTGTCGTCCGTCGTATCGCATTGTCGCAATGTCGTATCGCGTTGTCCCATTGTCGTATCGCGCTTTCGTGCGTCGTGTCCTGCATTTTAGCGACGCGCGACAACGCGGTACGACGCTCGACAATGCGATACGACATTTGTCAAAATGTCGTGATGTTGAGTTGCCAATTTTGGCACGATATAGAGGTCAAAATTGAATATCATATGTATGATCTTGACTCATATGAAATAAATTTTATACACATTATTCCTAATTACAACGTTTGACATTGATACCGCCGAGTAACCCTAAATCGTGATACCTTCGTTTTCGTTATACCGGAAATATTTACATAAAGCTCGCGCAATATTTTGTTGAATAACGTCATACCCCGGAAGCCAACTGCAGAGATGACAATCCGTTGTCGACAATAAAAAAATGTTTCGAATAGCTCTTGGAAGCCTAAGAAAACAGTTTTCCTTCGTATACTATGATAAAACCATATAAAAAAGATAATTCACTTAGTAAACCAACATCTTACATTCATTTTTCAAAATATATCGATCTTTATCCTGAAATCTGTTTAGCTGCCGATTGTTTACATCTTGACAGTTACGTCATGACCTTGAATGACTGGTTCCGAGGCTGATATTTAAATAACGAAATGGAAGGAAAGGTTACCTCCTTATATGGTTTGAGACACATAAATTTAATGTTTTGTCACTTGTTTAAAAATAAATAAATTATCAATAAAAAATGATATCTTCCCTCATACACATCAAAAGAATGTGCGAGCCACATTAAACCTTAAATATGGCATACAAATTTAGTTATATATTATGTATGAAAATGGCTGCGTCCATGAGTTAGCAAGTGAAGAATATTTTTAAAATATGTGCGAGATTATACGTATTAAGTTGTGTTATTGATACGTTGTTTTTAAATTTTGTTGGAAACATTAGTATTCTTGAGCGCGCTCGATGTTTCCTTAACCTCACGGAAACTGATTACTCAAGGGTATATTTATGAATTACCTTGACCCTTTAAGCATCCCATTCAATTTTGATAGCCAATCAAAATCGTGAATGTTTACAGTTCACTAATTGAAACCACGCCCAGGTTTGATGTCTAGTAAGAGATTTAATAACAAATATTGCCATTAACGAATTGATAGTATCATATCGTACCAATACAATGCACAACACGTTAGAGATGGTTAACGCTGATGAAGTAAAGTCGATAAAGGGTTATAGTGTTTATTGCAATCGCGTTCGGTATAAACATTTTTTGTTGGTATTAAAGTATGATGTATAATCTTTGTAAATAACTTAAAATATTCGTTTACGCTTTTTGAGTACCATAAGGCCAATGCCGACACCTTAAGTTATGCAGCACTACATACATGGTTCTGCATTATTTACATTCTTGAATTTAGTTCAAAGCACAAGCTCAATGTTATTGATTTCTGAATAGAATGCTTCCAGGGTGATTTGTTTACCAAACACATTTTCCTGTTCAACAGCCTTAACACACTAATTAATAATTCCGAATAACCAGAAAATACTAAGGTTGTTATCATTTAAAAGTGTTTAGTTACTTTCTCGTTTGCCCACCAGTCTGGAAAAACATAGTAAGCAGAATGATTTGGCATTATATTCATGTAATTTTGTTTTCTTTTGGAGTAGACTTATAATTACAATTTAAGAGCTATATTAAGTTCACATCATAATAGATCTGTTGCATTTTTGTAGTCAACTAAACAGGAATGCAGTCAGTGGCTCAGCGGGTGTTGAGCTTTCAAGCTGAAAGAAAGAAAGGGAAAAATAAGAGTAGACAAAATTTCATCCCGGTATGTACCATATTATTATACCCATAGATATGAAAAATATGGGGGCTGTTTGACGGTTGGTCAGTATGTGGGACTTTGTGGACGTACACATCATTTGTCCAGACAATATCCGAGCAACTACTGACAGGAATTCAATGAAACTTCACAGAAGTGGTAAGTAGTTAGCCTAGTTGTGCATGCATTATGCTTGTCTTGTTTGGGTAAATTTTCACCGAGTTATGGCCTTTGTTGTTTTTTATACAGTGTATATACAATAACTCAGCAACTACTCATAGGAATTCAATGAAACTTCACAGAAGTTATAAAACTTAAGCCAAGTTGTGCATGCAATAACCAGGTTTCGTTTGGATTAATTTTTACTGAGTTATGGCCCTTTGTTTTATACAATAGGTACATTTTGTCAAAACTATTTCTCAGCAACTACATGCAGGAATTCAGTGAAACTTCTTAGAAGTGATAAGTAGTTTGCCAAGTTGTGCATGTCCTCAATAGGTTTTGTCCAAGTAAATTTTAATGAGTTATGGCCCTTTGTTATTTATTATATAATGTATATTTAGAAATTGGTCAGGATATTTCTAAGCAACAATTTGCAGTTATTAAAAAAATGAAAAAGTGTTGTATTTCCCTTTGTAAAATGTAACAACAACTGTGTCAAGGCGGCATCTGGGGGTATTCATCACCTTTAGTGATAGTTCTAGTTTATAATGTATAATTATACATGTATAGAAATTGTATCAGCAACTATAATGCAGTTTTTGACCATTCTGTGCCATGTTTTACAATCTAGTCATGTATTGTTGCCCAAGATTCTTTACATACATATAATACGAAACTTAGAAAAAAGGAGGTTATGGTCTTCCTAAGGTAAACGGTCGGGCTCAGAATCATTTTGCTTTTTATGTGCCAAACTATGGAATGGGCTACCTTATGAAATAACTAAAATAAAAAAAAGTTACCTAACTTTAAGGTTACAATGAATGTTTAAGTTATTGATACTATCAAGTTTAAATCTTGATATTGTTGTTATTTTCATTTACATGTTACATGTTTTATCTATGTATGGTAAACAATGCTTCCTATGCCGGAATAAAAGCAGTTTAAAAAGTGACAATTAGGGACAGTCATGGTCAGGGGCCATGTATGGCCGCATTGAACTGCTCTAGCCAAGGGAAACTAGCTAAGGGAAAGAGATAGTGCCGGTGAGATATTGTGTTATCATACTGTTATGGATCTGCAGATGTATTGTATCGTTAGGGAGCATACATCAGATCATGATCCTGTTAAAACATTTTGCCAATTTACTTTTCAGAATGATACTAAGTCTTCCAGACGGATTCAAGTCGGCTGGAGGCATAGAAGGGACCAAGTTACTTTGTATAAACAGGTCACGAAGAACAAAGGAGGCGGGATAATTTTTTAACAGGGTTGCTTGCAACACTAACCAGTTTTCAATGCTCACAGAATCATAACCTTAAAAAAATCTAAAAATAGCGCAAATGGTTTCCCCTATCACAACCAAAGAAGAAGTTCTTCTCCAAGCGCCAAATAGTTCCAATGAGAAGACGGTATTCGGTCATATCTGGTTCACACTGTCCATATAAAACGACTTTGGTGTGAAGATTATATGTAATGTATGTTGCTTAATGAATGGAATCAAATGAAATACGTTAAAACAAAAGTCGAACATGATGAGATTACTGCGCAGCTTAACTATTGACAGTCGGTTTATATGTATATAAAAAACGAACTGCAATATAGCATGGAGAATGGTGGTGTAGTGTTAAGGATGCTCGCTTATGGATTGAGAGGTTCTGCGTTCGATACTCGGTAGTAGCATAATTTATTTTATTTATATGAACATTTTTTTTTTCAAATAATTAGCTAAGATATCAAAGAGAAAGTATAGTTGTGTTAAAAAAATGTATTCCAATGAAATAAAAACAAATCTACATGAAAAGTCTAAATCATAATTATATGCAGTTCTCATGAAAAATTGATAAAAATAATTCTACTTAGAAAAAAATGCATAGGTGCATCATATAGATATCGGGCCTGTTTTAAAAGTTCATATGAAAACTACAGTATAGTAACAAGGCATATATAATACATACTAGTAAGAATTGATAACTATATGTATTCATTGAAAGGTATGACCTGCAGCGACCGGGAATCGAACCCGGATTGCCGGGTTACAAATCCAGTGCACTAACCACTGGACCACGGTCGTGGCTGTGTGTGTGGCACTGTGTGGCGGATAATACAACTGTCTAACCTCAGGATCAAACCCTGTTCTTCCAGCGCTATCAGCGCTTTGATTATTGACATCCCCAAAAGTGATACTATTATTAAGTTACTATAACTGGTTTGCAATTGTTTTTCCCTGATGGGATCAATCAGGCCAATAACATGGAGTTAAAAGAAACTGAATGGTTTGTTGCCAACTATCTTGGAATGAAAATTGAATCCATTACAAACACAGGAGACGAAGCACTTGTCAGTGACGTTTTATCATTTGTCAAAACATCACCAGTACGAGTATACTACACACTCAAAAGAAGGTAAGATGAAGACTCAAGTTTTTAAAAACAGACATTTGGTAGAAAATGATTTTTACATTGAAAAAATAACAGCTGTAATAAAAGCATAATCAGCATTTAAAACTTGAACAATAATGATGTTATTTAAATAAATAAAGTTTGAATGCATCTAGAGATTTTTATCAAGTGTCTTATCTTGTACAAGGGGTTTTGAAAAAGAAAATCTGATAGTAACTGAAGTATTTGCACGCCCCATGTGTTTGTAATTCATAGATTCTTGCTGAAATTTGATTCTAAAGTAGTATATGGCCGTAAACCATAGTTAGGGAACTTTGTGAAATAACTGTAAAGATAACAATGTAGAACGTTGTCTGGTTGTACATGTAGCAAACACTGCAACATCATTAACAGACCAGTGAATATGATTGAAATCTTAGTATGTGGTTATAAATTTTGTGTAATACGCCTACAGTACCATAGGATAGTCATTTCAAATTTAAAAACAAACTCGTTGTAATAAATTCTTCATAGATATCACTGTAGGTTAGAGAATATTTTGATAATAGTTTTTGGAAGGAACCATTTTATGACATGCTCAAATGGTATATAGTTTTTGAGCTGTTGAGTTTCCAAATTGATGTATTAATCATGCTTGAAATCTTGTCTTTATGGTATGGAAGGGTTGGAAGCTTATAATGAAAGAATGGTCATCAAAGAAACTGCAGAAACCGATCGTACTTTCCATAGATACTCGATTGTGGTGGTTCATTTATCGATTTTCGATTCAGATACCCAACACTAGAAACTTTTCCTACTAATATCTGCATCTGCGTCAACATTACATTTTGGTTCAGGTGGTTGAGTGTGGTGAAATACCAATGAACACTTACCGCAATCATTGTAGTGATATGTCTGTTGATATCGTTATACATAATGCAATTTGTTTCAATTGTATATATAGTATTTGTTTGTAAATATATTATGTATATCTTCAATTCTGGAGGAATAAAAGTAAAATAAAATAAAATAAAAAAGTCCTAATTTGTACTTGTTTAAACCCATTTCAAGGGCACATGAGATATCAACAGACAATCAAGGGTTAGCTGAGTCACCAGTATCGCCTGAGATATCAGCTGCAATAGGTGAGTCTTCAGCATCATAGGACTTTATAGATGCAGGCACACCTACTGTCCAGTAGAGACAAAGAAGATCAATGTCATTGGTTAGTTTATTTGTATTTACAAGTATGTCTACGTACTGACTTGGAATGTTTGAGAATGTGCTATTGTTTTCATCTCTGATTATATGTTAACATATTTCACATACTTTTTAGCTCAACTATTCTCTTAATAGGGGAGCAATCCTACTTGTCCCAGCACCAAACATTTTGAGTACCAACCCCAAATGTTTTCAAAATCCATTAAGGTATTGCTTTGATACTTTGCATACTTGTTAACCAAGATGGCCACTATATATGTAAATGGGAGCAGGCAACTCTAATTAGCATTTTGTTAGAAATTTTATATATTACACCAAATTCTTTCCGAAGTATATTTTGCTTACTTGTTAAATATCATGACCACAGTCAGTGAACAGGAAAAGGCAACTCTCTCGAGCATTTTGTTGGAATTATGGCTCCTTGCTTCCAAAAAAGTTTTTTTTCTTCCCCAAATATTTTCAAAGTATACGTAGATATTTCTTGTAAAATTGTCTTACTTGTTTACCAGTATATTACTGAACAGGAGCAGACAGACAGATCAAGGATTTAATAAGAATAATGGCCCGTTTGGACATGGAATATGCTTCCAAAATTTTGCAGTTCAACTTTACTTATTTCTGAAATATTTAGATATTGCTTTGAAACTTGCAATACTCCATCACCATCCTGGCCACCAACTGTCCCATCATGGCCACCTAGAGTACATAACTTTGTCAGGGATTTGGACCGAGTTGTGTCCTCTTTTTGGACTTAAAATTATTATGTTGTTTTGAAACTTGTGATATATATTAACTGTTACCATCTACATTTAAGGAGAATAGGCGAGTAACTTTGTCTAGTTCTGCTAGAATTCTGCCTTTGTAATAATTTTGGCAATACAATTCTGTAGTGTTCTTGTTTAATATACCATTAGGTTGGTTGTCACAATTATAATTTGTAATATAAGTTTTTATTAGAACCAGAGGTACTTACAAAGACCTTCATCTAGGTACACTTTTAAGTTAGTGTTGGTTTTTAATGTTCCCTGCTAAGAGATGGCGAAATCATATAACGATATTGTCAGGCAAACATGTAATTACATGAACATGATAATTTCCATACTTGTCCAATGACAAGTTAAAGAGGTCTGAGGTGTACCTACAGCAACATTATTATTTTTTATCTTGTAGAAATTGGATGGTACCATTAATTTACTTAATATCAATGTATCAAGTTTGGTTGTATTGTAAATGTAGATATGGTATTATTAAGATTTCGCCACCCCTTGCAGTAGAGATAGTTAATTGTTGATTGTTTCATGTTTCATGCCTTTCTGTGTTACATGCAAAATGTAATTGCTTTTGTTTTTGGAATTCAAAGTTTATTCTTACAGTTCATATATACCAGTACAGAGTACTTCTCTCAAAATCATTTAAAGGAATTCATTTGAAACTTTCAAGACTTGTCACTTAATCAGTATCAAAAATGTAGTCCATTACAGCAAGGCAAATTCCTGTAATTTTTCTTTCCTAAGTTATTTGCCCTTCTTTGGGCTAACAACTAATATTTCCCGGTCATACTTTTCATAAAATTTAAATTTCTCAAAAACCTGTCAATCAATTGAAGACACCTATCCATGGTCGCATTTCCATCCTGTACACAAGGATAGGTAACTCTAGCAAAGAAATTGGTTTAATAATTTCCATTTTTTACTTCAAACTTTTACTTTAGTGTTTTAAAATTTGTGGCCATTGTGAGCTTATTGGATCGCTGACAGTCAAAAATGTTAGTAGCATCCATATTTCTGAAGCAATCAAAATTGGATATGATCTGAATGGTCACAGATCCTGGCCAATTTTGAATTTTGGTTTAATCATGGCCAATATTTTTAAAGAAATGGGCATTTAATTACAAAAATTGCTATATGCCATTTTGTTACCACACAAGGGCTTTATTTTCTTCTCTAGTCTTGATAATATCATACAGAATTTGTTTGACCATTAACATCTCACTCAAGCTGCATTATTGGCTAAATGGGACCACCAGGTTTAGTCATTGGAATACAAAACAAGTTATGTTTCACTTTCTTGCCAATCTAGTCCTTTTAAATCTACTTCAATTGTGAGGATATTTACACGGACTAGTTCAACCAAAAACGTTGAGCCTAGTAGGTCAAGGGTTATCACTGGCATAATCAGACCAATAGGTTTACAGTTATCTGCCCTTGACGAACAAAATATTCTTCATTTCAACTTGTAGGTGTGCTTAGCAAAGATACATACTCCCTGCCATATTTGGATGGACCAGGGTCTAGATAAACTTTAAAGGTCACCACTACTCAGGGCACGACACTAACACTAGTCCGAGACCAATGGTTTTAGTGCATGACCATTAGTGGACCATTAACTAATGGAATCTTAACGGTCCAACTTAGAATTATAGGAGTGTCAGTTTATGTACAGTAAATCAACAAATAACATATTACTTAGTAATAGGAAGGACCACTTGAAATTCTGGTAGACCAGCAAGTGATCGTTTTGGCCACCATGGAAAATAAGTTTGTGTCGAGCCCTGTTACTCTAGAGAAACTTTGTTATAGGGACATCAGGGCCTTCGTGTGTTTGTGTAAATTTTCTCAGATGTATATTGAAATTGAAAGCTTAAACAAGTATCACTATGTTCATACATGCAGTACATTTTTTATCTGCTTCATTACTCTGCAATTTATTTAGGTTTTTGGAAATCACGTTGCATGAATCTTCCATGTAACAAGACGATGAGGTCATTTACATATTTCATGGCCTTTATAAATGCAGGTTGTATGTTTGTTTCCTGATGACAAAGTTTTAATACTTAAATATTTTGCAGATCAAATGAAGTATTTGCCTAAAGCAAAAATTGAACATAATTTCCGTATTAGATTACATATTGAAATCCCTGAAATCTTTACAATGATATGAAATAGCAGTGTTTACATCTGTGATACGGTGTATCTAGTCTCATCTGAAGTCTTTCATTAATGTTGATCGATTACATGTATGCCCATGTATTAATTTTAAACTAGTCCTACTTGGATTCTTTTTAATTGTTAGACTAGTAAGTATATTCCTAGGGTGTCAGAATATGTATTCTGTCTTTTAGATTCTACATATAATTATACTGGTTCAAGAATTATATATAGGTTCATGAATGCAGAATGTTTCTTGCATTAATTTCAATTCTAAAGAATGTTTTGGTTCTGTACTTACATGTATACAGTTGTTGCTTATGACCATTCTCAATCCACCCATAATTGTCAAACAACCACCTTGACCTTTTTTAAATGGGCTATTGCTTCACAAGCATGCCATCGGGAGTATATGCGTTTATTGAACGCAGCGTCTTGTTTTTAAGATAGTTGCCCAAGCTGTAACAGCATATATTGCACATTGACCACTTGTTACCCTGGGTTATAGGCTTGAGCTTTGGGGTTGTGGATCATATCACCTGAAGTAAACTGAATTGTCTGGCATGATGACCACTAACCAAACTTATTTATGTGCTGCGCTAGGAATTTACCCAATGTAAAAGTTTTGTGTGATTTTTTGTAAAGTCATGCAACAACATAAAAAAATAACAATAATTATACAAGTTGTATATTATGTCATCATTTGCGAATTTAACATGTTGACTACTTTATGCCATGTCTTATTGTCATTTTTTGGCTGCAAAACTGTAAGTATGTGGTGTCAATGTGTTTTCTTAGCTGAATCTTTGCTTTTTGGCTCACATAAGCACTTGTGCTCAGGTTGAGCTTTTGTGATCAGTCTTTGAGTGGCGTCGTGCAGCGCAAACTTTTAATTTGTGAACACACCAGGGGCCACATTTTTAGTTCAATATTCACAAAACTTGTTCGAACATGGGTCATCTGGGGTCAAAAACTAGGTCACCAGGTCAAATCACAGGAAAACCTTGATATCAGCAGACCTTGTGACACAGGTTAAGGTAGTTCGCGGTGTTGCTCGGCAAAAGAGAAAGTTTGTTAGAATGGCATGAAATTTGGAGGAATTATACCTGAAGTAGCAACGCTTACGAAAATATTGTTCTTTTTACAGTTTGACGTCGGTAACCTAGCAACTAAACGACGTTAAAACACCATCTAGCGGCACCAGCTATGTGAACGACTCGTATTTTCCCCTTGTAGCTTTGCTATAAATTGTCATAAATTGAAAATTCGAACTTTGCAGATGAGCGAATGCAGTGGTCTACCGAGTGATCATCATCAATGCTTTGAATATCTATGACCGCCCGGCGTGTCGGAAATAAATTGACGTCAAAACGTCATTATGGGACGTTTTTTCGACATAAAATATTCAGATAAATGCAAATGTAGCTAAAACGTCGTGGTAGAAGTTTTTTAAAAATTTACATTATGTAAAACATTCATTTATCTACATATTAAGCGAAAAAAATCTATACCTCTTCAGGCTACTTTTTTCAATATCGTAACGTTTCCTAAAGTCATACCATGACAAAAGGACGTCAATCATTCTGCACATAAAGACGTTTGGTTGGAGCAATATTAATCAAATTTGGTTGTTTTATCTAAGGGTTGGTCGTCTGATTTATACTATAACTTGATGATGAAGACATCGATGTACGAAAACTATTATTGTGAAGAGAAAAAATCCGATACACTGTATGTTCAAAGATGTTTGTTTTTGTTTAAATTTGTACACGCCACAGGGTCAGGTTGAATGTACATACAAATGTGCAATTTACGAACAGTTACTGCGTTAGGACACGAATGCGCGTAAATGGAAAATTACGGTCAGAAAAAATATCTCGCGTCTCTCGAACTTGCCTATAACCCAGTGATCGGGGGGTAACTTGTGAAAGTCGGTTGAATATGAATATAAATTTCAGACTATAAACCTATCCTATTTCTTCTTACCTTTTTACCTATAATCGCTCACAAGAAGAAAAGACTGTTATCAAAGTCAATAAAAAATATTGACCCCGGGGCCATCATTTGAACAAACTTGGTAGATGACTGCTAGACAATGTTTTACGCAAAATATCATAGCTCAAGGACTTGCTTCGGACAAAAAGATTTTAAAAGATTTCATATATTTATGATTGTATGTAAAATCAAGTTACCCCCGGGGCGGGGCCAATTTTTACCCCATGACCATAATTTGAATAAACCTGGTAGAGGTCTACTAGATAATGCTACATGTACAAACCAAGTATCTATGCTGTAGAAATTGTTGTTTCTGACAAGTTAAGACATTTTTTAAAGATTTTCCTATTGGTTGCTATGACAACCAAAGTTCTGCATGGATTTTTTAAAAAACTTTGGTAGATCATTTATTTACAGCGCGCTACACATCTTTATTTTCAGTTGACACCGCTAATAAATGTTATTTTCTTGATTGTCACATTTATCGAATACTGAACTAAATTAGATTAATTTCAGGACACATGACGACGGTTGGTCACTCGACAAAGAAGTGTGTAAATTTCGCCGAAAAGTCAGTGGCTGAAGAAATTCAGTAAACCAATATTTGCATTTAACTCAAAAGTCATCATTCAAATTTACGCCTTTTCCTGATGTATGTGGTTTGCGGACAGTCTAACACTGTACAGATAGCAACATACAGAATTAGTAAACACACGCAGGAATGTCTCGTACAAAAATTGCTAAAAAATGAATATGTTACGCATTACGTAGTTTCTGATGCTCCAACATGAGAGGACTTTATTATGTTTGTCCTGGATGTTGAGAAAAAATTGCAGGTTTTCAGTGAGAAGGAAGTCGTGAAGTTGCAAAATATTTTACGAAAAACAAAACTTGTCATCGGACGCAAAGGTTATTACTACATGTTGCGCTGAAATTACAGCGAGCAGAGGCTTACATGTCAACCACAAAAATCTGACATTAAGTCGTCATGGCATTGATGGACCAAGCCAAGATATCACGTGATACTTGTACCCTGCTAACTGTACGTGATTGAACGTGTCATGTTCTGTATATCAACTGATTATTATGTATTGTAAAATACATATTACTTACAGCACAGCTTTTATTGTAGTGTGACAAATGTATGTAACGAATCAATACAGGTACTATATATTATTGATTGTAAAAAAATAATTATCATGAAATGTTGTTATCTTTAAAATATAAACAACAGATTAAACATAGAAACATTGTTGTTTTAATATTACGGTAACATATCGACGTTAATATTTTTATGACTGCATACATTACAACTTCCTAAAAGAAGACGATAGACTTGTGCTGATCTTAGGTCGGCAAAAGCACAGGCTACCGGCGTGTGATAACAGCAAAATAAATTTTTTTTTTCACCATATATATATTATAGAGTAAAGGTATAGAACTCCTGGGCTCAGAAATCGCACCGGTCGTGTTCATCAAAGTCCTGTTGTAACAATTCTGAACCGATTTTTAAAAGCCTGGTCTTATTCGACGCAGAAATAATTTCTCTTTAACCACCATCCAAACTTATATCCATATATTGCTCTGAACTGGAGCAACAAGCCCTTCAACTTGCAAAAAGTACCACTAGGCATCGATGTGACCTAAGTTTGTTTTCATTAGCTACAGAGTAAATTTCTTTATTCCTTCGTGATTTCATACCCACTCCGGTGTAAATCGAAAGAAAATCAAATTTGTTATCACTCACTGCCGACGAATCATTCAATTGATGGATACCTAAGGCATTACGATTCAATATTCCACGCTTTCGTCCGATTTCGCTTCTCAGCTGCCATGATCGCACAGTTTAAACGCCGTACCATTTTCGTGCCGTCCCGGGAAGATACGTCTCAACGATTGGTCAAAATCGGAGGTGTGGCAACCTTCACCTTTAGCAGTCATTTTGCCAAAGAGAATTTAAATCGTCAAATAATGAATCGTAATGCCGTTTTTTTTTTAAAACTTTATTTTGCTGTTATCACACGCCGGTAGCCTGTGGGCAAAAGCATTTATTGCTTTTAAAAAAGTATATTACGTCCTAACTATAATTGTTGGAATTGTTAAAAGTCTACAAATATCTATTATGGAAACATAAGATTAACATGCGCTTACAAGTATAAAGCGCGAAAATGGCCTAAATAATGACGTAATGACGCCGTGTTTTCATCTCAAGTGGTGCAGGAAACGTTACGATACTGAAAAAAGTAGCATAAGAGGTATATATTTCTTTCGCTTAATGTGTAGATAATTGAATGTTTTACATAATGTTAATTTTTGAAAAACTTCTACCACGGCGTTTTAGCTACATTTGCATTTATCTGAATATTTTACGTCGAAAAACGTCCCCATAATGACGTTTTGACGTCGATTAATTTCCGACACGCCGGGCGGTCATGGATATTTAAAGCATTGATGATGATCACTCGGTAGACCACTGCATTCAATTTTCAATTTATGACAATTTATAGCAAAGCTACAAGGGGAAAAGTACAACGAGTCGTTCACATAGCTGGTGCCGCCAGATGGCGTTTTAACGTCGTTTAGTTGCTAGGTTACCGACGTCAAACTGTAAAAAGAACAATATTTTCGTAAGCGCTGCTACTTCAGATATAATTCCTCCAAATTTCATGCCATTCTGACAAACGTTCTTTTTTGCCGAGCAACACCGCGAACTACCTTAAAAGCAATGTTTTGATGAGTAAACAATGATTGTCATGTAAGCGATATAGGGCCATCTTGGCCCTCTTGTTTACTTTTTCACGTTGTCTTGTTTGGGTGTTTTTTTTCCGCATTTTAGACTTATAACAGATATAACATTTGCTGTCAATTTGAATGTAAATAACATTTCATATGACTATGCAAAAAGTGAAAATACAAAAAGCATCACTATGAGGAAGCAAAGATACAATCTAATGCAATAACACAACAGTGTGTCTTATTGTCACCCCGACATATTCGTTTTCGCGGGGATAATGTGTACTATTGACTCTTAATTCAACTTTCCCTTCTCCTGATGAAGACAAGTTTGTAGTTTAAATAATCTAATAGCAAATAAATTGTGATTATTTAGAGCAACTCCTTTAGATGAAAGTGTAGTCAATGTCAAAGAAATTCTGAAGGCCTTCAATAATGAAACTATAACAGATCAGGAGACAGTCACAAAGTTACTGGTTCTTAGAAGTAAAATCCTGGAGACTACCTTAAAGGGCCTAGATAGAAAGGCCATGAACTTCAGATGCAAACTGTACATCAAGTTTTCAGGAGAGTCTTGTGAAGATCTCGGGGGAACCTAGGCGGGAGTTTTTTAGGTAAATATTTGTTGTATCCAGGAATAGTGAGCATATAATTGCAACTGAGTTTGTCCTTTCATCCATCTGTCTGTCCTTTCAGGGTAGTTTGAAGTACTTGAAGTTTGATTGTTGGACAAACTTAATTGAAAGTTGGAGGTTAGGGTTAGGACTTAGTGTCTGAAGATGGCTTTTACATTGTCAAATTATATCACACAAGTACATCAGAATTGAAACTTTTAGACAGACCATTTTGTAATAATGTTTGTTTGTCATAATGTCATCAATTTTGTCCTAAGAGTAACTTGAAGAGTATTTAACAAAATTTGAATTGAACCTTCATAAAAGACCAGGAAGAGTGAATGTAGTGCCCAAAATCCATATTTCTACGTTACTTAGTTCTTAAATAATCTCCAGTGGAAAGCTAACAGTTTGTTCCACCAATTAATTCTTGAATATTTATTTGATTAACCTAAAACTGTGTATAGTTATTCATAAGGTGTGGAACTTCAATATTGATTGAACTTGATCCGTCTGTTCATTTTGATTCAACATCGATGAAACTTGAATAATATCACATTTTGATTTATACATGTATGCAGATTCATTTCAAAAAGTTCTTGAATGGTCTTGTTGTTTACGTTACGACATCTTGTCTTTAAGTGCAGTGATTCTCCTGAAGGTGTGTGATGTAGGGTCTTCATGGCCCTGATGTCACATATATGAAACTAGAAATGGACGCATTTTTTTACCCCCACAAACAAAGGGGGATACTGGAGTCACCTTGTCCGTCCGTGTGTGTGCGTGTGCGGCCGTCCAGATGTACAACTCTGTTGTTCATTGGTGTATTTGCAGAAATATTAATTTATATGTGGCAATGTATCCATACCTCAAAGATCAAGGTAACACTTAATGGTTGTATGTAAAAAATTGAGTGCATGTTTTTGGGCTGGTCAGTAACTTTACCATCTATGCATGGATTTTGGAAATACTTGGCAGACATGCTCACTAACATGTGGCATTGTGTAACACCCAGGGTAAATCTGCTTCTCGAAAGAAATCATGTTTGCATCTTTACTGATAAGTAATAGCCAATAAAATAACTGAAAAAGCTTTATACCTCACAATTGAAAAACTGTCTTGTCAAAGCGCCTAGTGGGGGTATTCATGCTCTATTTGTGTTTAGTATTAATGACATAATTTTTATCTCTTACACAGATTGGTATTGAATGCCCTACATGACTCCAAGTATTTTGAGGGACCTATGGGAGGGAAAGCTTTTTTCACATGACTTAACGTCATTGGAAAAGGGACATTACCGCCTTATTGGGCGATTAGTGGCTATGTCACTATCGCAAGGTGGTCCTAGCCTCCATTTCCTTTCACCAGACCTCTATGACCTTATGGTTGGGACACAGAAACAGATAAAAGATGTTGAAAATCTGCTACCAGAAGACATCAGTACCATGATACAGCAGGTAAATGTTTATGGTAAATGAAATTAATTGGTTGTTTTACTCTAAGCAATTATATTAAATGAAAGACATATAGTGACCAGTGTAATGTTATGAAAGCATTGTACATAATTTGGATGAATGGAATAGTTTCACCTGCTTTAATAGTCATTTGGTATCAACTCCTTACTGATTATTTTCTCATTTTCCATTCTCATCCCTCTAAATATCTCCTTTAGTAGGTGGTCAGTGTTCTTCAAACAATATAAAGCAAGAAGATATTTCTTTTCATTTCAGTTGAGAGACGCTGACAATGTTGGAAAAGACGATACCTTTCTTCATACATTTGGTGACCGACTTTTAGATTTGGGCACATCCAATGTGTATAGGATGGCGAGGGAAGAAAAGGAGACTTTGATACAACTTGTATTAAAAAATCACATATACTACAGGTATTCTTCATGCTACTGATAAATCAGAAATTTGCAAAAGCCTTAGAGAAGTGTACATACAGTAATTTGACATGGCTTAAGAATCCGAAGCGTGACTCTATGATTCAGTAAATAAGTGTTCAACACACTTATTTTACTCATGTTTTGTGACCGAAAGGTAATGAACATATTGTGATTAATTGAACTCACTGAGGTATCCAGATATTATCAGACATATTGTTGTCCATCCCTCCGATCCGCTTTTGTCTGATCCTTATCTTGGAACACCCTGATCAGATGTCATTGAAAATTGGTTTGAATATGTACATATATAATTAATATATAAAAACTTAGATCAGAATGTCTCTAAAAATTGGTGTTAAATCTGAATGTCTCTTAATGCTTAATTTATGCAAACATCTTTTGCCGGGTGGCTCTTATTTGCATCGACAATACATTGAATTGTCGTCACCTCTATCTTTGAATAAGTGCACTAATTAATAGGCTAAGCATAGTAATGAACCTTGATAGGTTGACAATAATTATTGGAAATAGGAAGTCACCTATGATTGCTTCATTGCTAACACTAATATACAAAAATTCCAAGTATTCAATTCTCCTTTCAGTGGGGTATATCAACTTTCATAAAATGTGCTTCTTTTGCAATGATATGAACAGTCATGAGTATGAAAGTAGCATACAGTCATTTTGTTTCTAACTGGACTCAAATAATGAATGCTTATTTCTATTAATTAACTTGAAGAAAAAGTTACAGTGTGAAGAATCCGATTCAGTATTATCGCATCAGTCTTTCAAATACAAAATTAATCTAAAGCAAGACAAATCCTAAAAATATTTTAGCAACTTGGAAACAATATTTAAAATGAGTACTTTTGCAGATACAGTTATAGGTGTAATACGTCCATTTTAGTTATGTTTATTGGACAGGACGATTATTTGAATCTGTACTATGGACTTCATTAACTGGCATGTTCTTTTTTAATATAAACATGTTGTATTTCTTCTAGAATATCTGGAGAAGTCTCGCAGTTCATATGTGAATAATGCCTGGGTAATGGTCACGTCAAATGCTGACCTATTTAAAAGTATCTTCTGCCAAGAGAAATACAGGGTGAAGAGATGCTTTCTCTATTCAAGACAAACTTCAGTGAGCCAGGTTCAAACAACAGAGCTCTTGAAGATATATCTGTATATGACTGGGAGTCATTTCTGCAGTCTATTGAAGGTGAAATGTGGAGTCTTTATTAATTTTTTTACGACTATCATATATAAGTAGTGGTCAGAGTCAGGCCAACACGTACCGTTGTATGACATCCATGTACCGCAAAACTTGTAGCTAACCTAAGCCATCGGCTCAGGATAAGCTTTTAGTATCGATGAATGTCCGACATCAGGCGTCCATCCAGAATTAGTTTGTTCACACTCTAGCATCCACAGCTAGTAACCAATCTTCATGTAATTTTGAATCAAAATTTATCACAATGTTAACGGACACAATATCTTGGCCAAGTTAGATTATGGGTGAAATCGAACTAGGACTTCAAGAGTTACGTGCCCTTGATTTAGAAAATTTGCAACATACAGCTTGTTTACACTCAAGCGCCTTTATTTCTTCAGTAATCCTAATCATATTTACAGTTTAGCAACAGTACCCTATGAAGTGTACCTTAGATACTAAAATGTAATACCTTTGATCATTTGCCATCCGCACATAACACCCAACATCTCTTTGACTAACCACAGTGGGTGAATATATTTATACCCCCTGCAAACAAAGTTTGAGAAGAGGTATATTGGAGTCACTCTGTTGCTCAATCCGTCATGTACAATATCATATCTTAGTGGAGCGAACTACTTCAACATTCCTTAAGTGATTGCAGTGAAATTTTACTTATAAATGATCACCATGAAATGGGCATAAATCAAAATAATGAAGACAAAGCGTGACATGGGGGGTCAAATTTAGAATGATACTTGTGTTCATAATATTGCCAAAAGTAGGTTGGAAATATATTATATTGTGAAAAATTGACAATGGCTAAAGTATAGGATTAAAGTCTTCTTCAAATTTACAACATTTTAATCAAATAAATATTATATTTTCAATAGCAATCCTTAAAATTCAAACAATCTTATGGATTAAACTATGGAAATAATAACACATTTTTGTGATTTTTTCAGCAGACTTTCATGAAAACAACTTTTTAATACAAAAAAAATATACATACAACCATAATTTTCCAAAAAATATATATTTATGGCGTTTTGAACTTCATTTTTTTAAAATACGCTTCAAAAAGTTTTTATGTAATATTTACTGCTGCAGATACAAATTAGCTAATTCAATTTTATCAATTTTCAGGTATATTCAAAGATATATGTGAATTTTCACTTAATTGGTACTATTCTTGGGTAACTTAACAATGTCCCCAAAACTAGTATACATCTTCTGTTACCGTTACACTCGGGACAGATATTCTTTGTGTATAGTCTTATGATAATGACAGTATTGTTAATCTATTGTTATACAATTTGTTTCATTGTAATACAATTTGTTCCATTATTTTATTATAAAATACAAACAGATAATCTATTTGATAATGTTTTAGTAAAATTTTTAATGGTGAAAACACCAACACCAGGGGACGTTCTAAAACTGTAATGTAAATATACGAAACTGTTATGATAAGGAGTATCATAAAATGGATTTATAACAATATCTGTCAAATGTATTTTGCAATTCATTAAATAAGAATTTTTTTTTTAACAAATCAAAACTATTTCCAATTTGGTAAGTCAGCTGAACATGAATTATTAATTTATATATATACAGACTAAGTAAAGGTTACACACCGTACAAATTTGTTTAGTCTTTTAGCATACAAATATGAAAGTGCTATGATCATTGCGTTGCAATTCATTCTATGTTTTTTTAAGATAATAAAAAGATACACAAACGTCTGTACTGTTTAATATGTTGTTGGTTGAAAATGTTGTTGGAGGGAGGGGAGGAATTAGAAAACATTTAAACCTGTAGATTTGTCAACTTGTAACAATTAATATTGCATTATCATATATTTACTAATTTTGCCACTTACTAGTATCAAATTAAAGAAATGATATCTCAACACATTCAAACTATTTCAAACTATGTTGAACAAATCTTTTAAACATGAATTACCGGTAAGTCATATAAACAGACATATAGAAAACACACTCGGGACTCACAATTTCTTCTTTGTTTATTTTAAGTAAAACAGTCAAGACTCACAATTTCTTCTTTGTTTGTTTTAAGTAAAACAATACTAAACATTTTTGAAATGTTTTGATTATGAACTATGTATTTGCAACACAACTCAAGGAAGATATGCGTCACTGAAATTAGATTTCAAAATTTTGAAAAATAACCCAGATATGAGAAAAGTCTACATACTTAAAGGACAACCCTCGTATATCCTAGAAAATGTTTAATAAAAAAATATCAATTTCAAGTCTTTCTACTCAGAGTGTGCTTCTTCTCAGTCCTCTATAAATGGGAGTTTCACCACTTATTTAGGCATTTTGTAACTTCATGACCCTGCAGTGTTAGTATATTGTTACTTGTATAGTTCCTGTAAAAGCAAACCGAATTTGTGTATAATACTGCATGAAGATGTGTTTGTGTCCCGAGTGTAACATTTTCAATTGTTATATATAAATAATATAACATGTAAAATATGTTAAGAAATCATGAAATAAATCGATAAATTCTGTACTGTTTTCATCTGAGAATGTTTCTTCATCAAAATAAAAGATAAATTACTTTTTATCTTCAGTATATTGAACAAATCTACTTGGTATATATATCTGAATATAACTATTTTTATAAGAACTTCCAAACTTTTTAAACATGCTCCATTTCACTGCTTCAGACTTTAAAGTATTTATTCACGTCAGTTATTTGATATAAATGTGGAAAACAATTAACATGGACTACTGTTCTATAGTTACATATCAAAATTAAGATGATGAATATAAAGCGTTACACTCGGGACAACACTTAAAACCATGTAGACAAAAAATGAATTGCACTACAGGAATTTGTTTTAGTTTTGTGGGCTTGTGGGTACGCTTCTGTTTGAGAAATAGAGAAAAAACATAACAAATTAAAAAAATGATAAAAAAATTCTTATCTAAATGCAAAATGTTACACTCGGGACATTTCCAATCAGCTTTATTCAAGATGGTTTAACTTAAAAAACAAATGATTCTTTTGGTCATTTCTTTTTTTTAAACAAAATGGACAAATATGCCTATCAATATGTTAAACTGCATTTTCTGTCCAAGCATTAGTTTACTTACAGCAATATCATCAATTTGAATTTCCATTTTTTCCTTGAGCAAAATATTTTACATGTGCACTTGAAAGGTGATTTCTAAATAATACTTATTATTGAAATATTTGAACAAAATGCATTAAATTTTAAATATAACAGATGTACAATGAAATTAAAAACAACAATTGATTACTTACCCAAAAACTGAACAAAATATAAAAGATTGCAAAATGTGTAAAGAAAAAATGTCACGCTAAAAGTGTTACACTCGGGACATTTTTTGCCTGTTTTTCTAATGTAACTTTTGAATGAGTAACACAATCAAACTGAAATTTTGCAACATTTTTAACAACATCAAGACACACCATCAGAACATTAAAGTACATTCCTGTGTTGTGTAATATTCTTTAAATCTTGAAAAGAAAAATTGTCTTCATTATTTTGATTTATGCCCAAATGTAGATGTGTAAGACACAATTTCCATGCCCAGTGATCCAAACATTCCAGAGCTAGGTGCCCTTGAACAATATTGTGCGCTTTCACATTCTTAATGTCAAAGCGGCAGCGGGGGTATTGGTCAATTTAGTGACAAAGTACTAGTCTCTTTAATTTTTCTTCTAGCTCAATCAAAGCTTCCCTGATAGGTTACTTAAATATTTACTGTGTTAGACAATTCGCCGTCCACACATATCACCCAACCTTACTTCATGCAACCATCAATTACCTTATGAACATAATAGAGACTGAATGAAGAAGATGAAGTTGTAGTTCAAGTTCAAAACTCGGTCAAGTTGGGAACTGTAAAATTATAGAAAATGCCTGTGAACACTAGTGATGGATGCATTTTAGGCCAGATATTTTGTGACACTTCGTCAAAATGATTGTCTGAGTGAAATCTTGGTAAATTTTAGATCTGGGTCATTTTTATAAATGCACCTCATCCAACTTGTGGAGTTCTACTTATATATGCTGTCATACATGTTGTCATACATGTTGAAGTTTATGTTGCACTGTATAAATAATAAATTTTCTTTTAGTTTATCAGATATTGTTTAAAATGAAACATTTTCTGCAGAAAACTAATAAGTTTTGATGGTTGGAACAACAAACGCAAGTAAATGCTTATTAACCATACCTTGTACTCGTCAACTGTTATTTATTATTTAAGTTGGAGAAATCGAAGTTACTATGCCTGAAGTTCTGGCATTTGTTACTGGGGCAGATACTGTTCCACCCTGCGGGTTTTCACAATTAATAGATATAGACTTCTACTCGTGTGAAAATAGACTACTATCTGTATCGACATGTGCTCTACAATTATGGTCAACTAGAGTTACCGATCCGGACATGATATCAACACTTATGATAAGAGCTGTGAAGGAATCTTGCGGATTTTTGAAAATATAAATAGCAATTACATGTACTTCTAAATCCTGACAATTTCAGATTTTGGTGAAATTACGACTGAACCTTATGTGTCTTGTTCTACAGATTAAAAAGTGCTAGATTGGGTATGTCTTGCTGTAACTTCATTAAGATTGTGGAGGATATGTAATTCAATAACAGACAGATTCTATGCATATATGTTGATTATACAAGTATTAAATAGAATGTATTGCTGATGAAAATAAGTGTGACCTTACAACAGTATTATTTGTAATGTATATTTTTTCTCCCTCGTAAAGATACATGGGGCCATTTGTTTTTAGCTCACAAGAGCACAATGTGCTCAATGTGAGCTTTTGTGATCACTCAGCATCCGTCGTGAAGTGGCGTCCATATGTACTTAAAACAACATTTTCTCCTACACCGCTATGCCGATTGCAACCAAACTCGGCTGGAATGATCCTTGGTGGTCCCCTTTCAAAGTTGTTCAAAAAATTAAATTTCATAAAAAAACTCTGGTTGCTTTGGCAACAAATAGAAAAAACTTTAAAAATCTTCTTGTCCGAAACCACAGGGCCTAGAGCTGAGATATTTGGTATGTAGCATTGCCTAATAGAACTCTACAAAGTTTGTTATTATAGCCATAGGGTCATAATTGGCCCCGCCTCGGGGGTCACTTGATTTATATAGGAAAATTTGAAAAATCTTCTCCGAAACCACAAGGCCTAGAGCTAAGATATTTTGTGTGAAGTATTGTCTAGCAGACCTCTACCAAGTTTGTTCAAATTATGGACCCAGGGTCAAAATTGGCCCCGCCCCGGGGTTTACTCTATTTTATATTGGAAAATTAAAAAGATATTCTTGTTTGAAACCACTAGGTGTACAGCTAAGATATTTGGTATGTAGCATTGTCTAGTGGACGTCTTCCAAATTTGTTCATATTATGGCCCTGGGGTAAAAATTGGCCCAGACCTTAGGATCACTTGATTTTACTCGGACTCGTGTAGAAATTTTTTACTATGTTCGTCTCCAAATGACCTTTTTTCCTGGTGAGCATTTACATGGCCATCATGGCCCTCTTGTCTGTCTATCATGAATAATCATCAAAGCGCTGCAACGGTAGTTTTTATAAATATACACAATTTAGTCAGTTATGATAATTCAATAAAGATATCGAAATAACGCTCATCAATCAATTGCATGATTACATGCTGACATGATGATATCTTGGAGTTATGAACTGTCATCAAATGTTGGCATGATGCACAGTCCTAAAATATTGACATTATGCAGTCTTCGGAAATTGGACTGATGAACAGTCCTCAAATATTAACATGATAAACTATTTTATCAACATTTCTGTACAAAGCCTCCCAATCAGTACCTTCAGTGTTTTGATTAGTTGTAGGATGAGAATTCGGGTTTGTGTAAGGAGGATGAAAATAATGCATCCGATGCGGGGCTCGAACCCGCGACCTCCTGCTTGCAAGTCAGATCCATGCTCTACCAAGTTCTAACTGAGCTAATCGGGCTGTTAATATTACAGCCAATTTAGAGACGTTTCATGAATTTTTTGTAAACTTGCATGATCATAGCATATGATAACAGAAGCATTTTTAAGCGAAAAAAATAGGGGTTGACAAACTCCTTTTTGAGTTATCTGCCCTTGAATTTGAATTTTTGGCTCTTAACTTCATTTCAGTTGACATAACATGAACGAAAGAAGAAAGTACAAATAAGTTAGTAAACAAGAGTTATGCTAACGGTATAGCATGGATTGCGTCCCATAAACTTAAACGCAAGTAAATCTAAATGTGTGTATCACTGTGTGTAAAGGTTTTTGGCACAGGAAAGCCTCCCCTTTTACGCTGTAATACGTCATCTACTGTATAAATAAAAACATTTTCAAAATTGGCAAGTGTGATCTTACCGTCAAAATAAAATCCAGTTTCAACAAGAACGAAAAGAAGTTGCATTTACAAGGCCAGTTCCCCATGAGTTATGGAAGCAACTGCTTCATGATTTAGTTTATAAAATAAGACTATATATAACAACCCCTCCCGCATATTACATATTCCCGCCAAGCATTATAGTTAATCTTCCAGCGTCACTTTAAGAAAACACTTGTTTAGCTTGTATGAATAAATATATGTAACCGCACATTAGTGTTTGACATGTCTCTTGACAATAATACATAACTGTATATATATAGCAGCAACAACTAAGTTTGATAGTGAAAGTGGTTTTCACTTAAATATTTGATTAACTCGAATTAGATTGAAAGACCTACCTGTGCTGTTTGTGAGATTTGTGATGGAGCCGTCGTGTCTGTGTCGCTGAACTGCATTTCTGATTTACAAATATCGATTAAATCTACTCTCTGACTAATGGGGCTATAATAACCCCTCCCTCCAAGTCCCGCGTCTCTTTTATTTTTTTCCGCTGAGTCCTGCGTCTCTCCATAGTTTAAGGGACGAGTCCCGCGTCAAATTTAAGTAGAATACAAGGGCATAATATTGAACATTTACAGCTCTTAAATAATAACAAAAAGCGCTCAAAACAATAAATACAATCATTTAAGTACATTTAGTTCCAGAGGCATCGAAAATACTTTACAAAAGTCAAAACAAAGCGAAGGAATTACCTTTATTTCAAATTGGAAGGTGTAATATACGCAGCACAAAAGCGAAATAATTATTTGTGTGTCTTCCGCAGAGGGCCAATATTTGCGAAAATATTTTTCGGCACGTGACAGTGTTATGATTTAAACTTCTGCAGGTGAAATAAAATTACATATAAGTGCAATTCTACGAGAAAGTTTTCATTAAATTTTGGACGTACAAGTGACTTTGTTAAATTAAAAGGATATAGTGAACTTTCATTGGAAACATAGAACTGGTATTTTAGAATTCTGTCTTTGAAATTTGAAATTATGTCGCTATAGTTTTATATGGGGTGGGGTAACGAAGAAAATTTTCCCCAAGTTCCCCCCCATATTATTGACAAAATTTCGTCACGCTTGAGTGCATAGATAATCTGCAGACAAGGCACGTGAAACCGTGCAGTCTATAAGAAGATATTATTTGAAACAGACCATAATTATTGTGTAGATGGGTAGACGCCATAAGAAACGAAAACATAGTAGTGAAAATTCTGAAACAAGCTGTAACGAGAAACATAAATCTACCCGTAATTTTTCACCTATCGAAACTTCAAATAAATTCATCCTACTTGACGAGAATGCATATGACGGCCAAAGTGATGATGTTAGTGATACGTTGAGAAAAGCGAACTCTGTACTTTTTGAGGAAACGAATTTGGAGTTGAATAATTCTGTATTTGAATCAGCCAGTGATAGCAATAAAGAACACACAATGGCAACGGGAAGTGACCCAAATCCTCAAATTGATATACTTACGTACCTAAAACGTATTGACACTAAACTATCGCAAGTTGATGAAAGATTGAATAAATTGGATTCTCTTGAAAAGAAAATGTGTAATTTTGAAACTGAAATGAATAAACTTTGGACTACTGTACATGATAATATTAAATCCACTGATGCTAAAGTTTCTCAAATCTGCGATCGGGTGGATGGTATCGAATTCTCTACAGGTTTAAGTCGAGATGATATTACACGTATGCAGAAGGATAATGCACAATTACAAGAGAATTTACTATACGTCCAATCCCAAAGTATGCGTTGTAATCTTATTTTTGCTAACATTAGTGAAGATGTGCAGGAGACACCCGTGCAAACTGAGACGGTATTGCGTAACTTCATGGTGGATAAATTGAAACTGGCACAAGATATAGTTGATAAGATAAGCTTCGAGCGAGTACATCGAATGGGTCAGATTGTTAGTTCTACACATTATCGCAACCCACGTAAAATTGTGGCTAAGTTCACGCTATTTAAGGACCGTGAAACGGTGCGTAGACAGGGTAAACAACTACAAGGTACCAACTACTTCATGTACGAGCAGTTCCCCAAAGAAATAGCTGAACGTAGGAAATCTCTCTTACCCAAACTCAGATCAGCAAAGCGACAAGGCAAAGCAGCATGGTTAAGTTACGACACTTTGTATATAGATGGAAATCCCGTACGTGATGTAACAGATTAGCACAGGAATGAGGCTGAACTATCCATATTATCATGGAACATAAATGGGCTAACTACCTCTGTATTAGAAGATAGTGAGTTTATTGACAAAATTTCTCATCATGATATCATCTTTCTATTCGAATCTTGGACCAACAGTAAATCAAAAAGCGATATTAAAGGTTATGATTGTTTTAATTTTTATCGAAAATATCAAAATAGGCGAGCACGAAGATGCAGTGGTGGTGTTGTTTTGTACATCAAGAAGTCCGTCAGTAAAGGTGTTCACGTGGTAAAAAATCATCACGATACGCTTATTTAGTTACGTCTTGATAAGGCATTTTTTAATATTACTGACCATATCTATTTGTGTGGTGTATATATTTGGGTGGAGAATTCACCAAGTTATAATCATATTAACACTGACTTATTTTCTTTGTTGGATGATGATATCCGTAATTATGACATGCAAGGTAAAGTTATGTTGGTTGGAGATTGGAATGCTCGTGTTGGAAATGGGGATAGAAAAGATTATATTGCATGTGATTACACTGTAGATAATTTAGATGATGATCTATATATTCCGGATATACCACTGGATCGAGTCTCAATGGACACAAAACATAATAGCTTTGGCCTAAAATTACTTGATTTATGTAAATCTAATTCGTTACGTATTGTCAACGGCAGGTTGCACGGTGATTACAACATTGGTAATTATACTTACGCTCACACATTGGGCTCTAGTGTTATTGATTATTTATTATTACGTCAATGTGATTTTAGTTGTATTAATCATTTTGAGGTCGAATCTTTTCAAGTGTGGTCAGATCATGCACCGATACGTTTTTCTGTTTTATGTAACACAAAGTTAGACAATAGTAACGAGTTTTATTATAAAATGAATGTGAAATGGGATGATAATTTACGTGATATGTATCGCGCATCGATTATTTCTAAATTGCACGAATTTAATAAAATCTCAGATAGGATTAATCTCAGTGATAATCCCGATATTAATTCATGCCTCAATGATTTCACTAGTATTATTCGACAGGTAGCTGATCCATTATTTTGTAAAAATAAGTGGTGTAATGATAAACCTCGTGCACATACTCCTTTTGTAAAAAAAGCCGAATGGTTTGATTCGGAATGTATGACTGCCAAAAATGATTATCTATTAGCGTTAAATACTTTTAATAAGTGTAAAAATGAAGCCAACAGAGTTTTGATGTGCACAAAAAAATCATTTTATAAAAAATTCATCGGAAAGAAAAAACGAGGATTTGAATTATCAAAAATGAGAAATATTGAGAATCTTCGTCATAAAAAACCTAAAGATTTTTGGAAACATTTTTCACGTAGAAATAATAATATTTCAAATGATATTACTATAGATGAGTTCTATGATTTTTTCTCAAAATTGAATCAACCGACTAATGTGTTAAATGATGACGCAGAGTATTTTAACTCTTGTCATAATTATGATACAGATGATTGCATTTTTGATGAGTTAGATTGTGATATAACTGTACCAGAAGTCAATTATGTTATTCGTAACTTGAAAAGAAATAAATCTGTTGCTGGTGATTTTTTATTGAATGAATATTTTATGGAATCATGTGATATTTTGTCTTCTCATCTTGCTGACCTATTTAATGCAATTTAAAAAACAGGTGTTTTTCCTGATGCTTGGATGGATGGTATTATTGTACCATTGCATAAGAAAAATGACAAAAATGATGTGAATAATTACCGAGGCATTACTTTAGTAAGTTGTTTTTCAAAAAATTTTACTGGTATATTGAATAAGCGTATTAACGATTGGATCGAAAATAATGATATTATTAGCGATGCTCAATTTGGGTTTAGGAAAGGTCGTTCAACAACTGATGCTATTTTTGTTCTACATGCTGTTATTGAAAAGTTGTTACATGAAAATGGACGATTAGCTTGCGCCTTTATTGATTTTAGTAAGGCTTTCGATAGTATATATAGAAATGGGTTATGGTATAAATTACACACATTAGGTATTACAGGTAAATGTTTAAGAATTATTAAGGACATGTATTCGAAGGTTAAGGCTTGTGTAAAAGGATGTAAATCGTATTCTGATTATTTTGAATGTTCAATTGGATTAAAGCAGGGGGGGGGGTGTTATCGCCCGTGTTATTTTCATTGTTCCTCGAAGACTTAGAATTATTATTAACAGAAAATATCAACAGTGGAATAAATATTGATGAAATATCCTTTATTTTAATGCTTTTTGCAGACGATATGGTGATTTTAGGTAAAGATAAAAATGATCTTCAACGTAGTTTAGACATACTAAAGATATATTGCGACAAATGGGGTCTTACAGTTAATTCTTCAAAAAGTAAAATTGTTGTTTTCAGAAAAAAGGGGTCCATTGAAAAAAGATGAAAAATGGCTTTTTAATGGGATGGAATTGGAAACAGTGGATAAATTTAATTACCTTGGAACAGTATTTAATAGTAATGGCAGTTTCACCAATAATATTGAAATGCTTGTTGGGAAGGGTGTTAAAGCCATGCATTTTCTTTTAGCTAATACAAAAAAGTTTAATCTGAAATTAAGTACAATGTTTCAACTTTTTGATGCTTTTGTTAGTTCTACATTGAATTATGCCAGTGAAATTTGGGGATTTTCTAAGAACAAAGAAATTGAACGTGTGCATATGAAATTTTGTAAATTATTGCTTAAAGTTAAATCTTCAACTTCTAGTATGAGTATTTATGGTGAACTAGGTCGTTATCCACTTTACATTAATAGATATGTTCGTATTATCAAGTTCTGGTGTAAAATTATAAATACAGAAAATATTATTGTTAAAAAATTGTATGAATCTATGCTTACTGGTTGCTATAATAACAGTATGAATTGGGCCAACAAGGTTAAGTTACTTTTAGACAATTTTGGATTCAGTTTTGTTTGGGCTGATCCATATAGCGTTGATCTTTATAATTTCCATTGTGTTTTTAAACAACGTGCTATAGATGTATTTTTTCAGTCTTGGTATAACAGTATTTCGACAAGTCCGTGTTTACACTCTTATTGCTATATTAAAACAAACGTATGTTATGAAAATTATTTAGATTTTGTTCCAAAAAGATTTAGAATAGCATTGACTCAGTTAAGATTGTCATCACATCAGCTAAGAATAGAAACTGGTAGATACGGCAATCAAAGAATAGAGCGTAATTTACGTACCTGTCTGATATGTAATTCAAATGACATCGAAGATGATTACCACTTTGTTATTATTTGTCCTTTATATATTAATATTCGTAAGCAATTTTTAAAACCATACTATTATGTTCGCCCAAGTGTCTTCAAATTCACTCAACTCATGCTATCTATTGAAAAATTAGACATAATTAATCTAGCAAAATTCACATATCATGCATTTTCTTTACGTAAACAATCAGTCGTTGTCGATACTTAATATTTCTAGGTGGACATGATGTAAAGATTATTTTGGGTAAGCATCATTACCCAGATGCTTTTTTGTTTGTTTTATTGTTGTTGTTTTTTTTCGTAAGTAACTTGCAGTTTACAAATCTAAATCATGCTTCTTGATTCATGTTATTTTAAGCATAGCTCAACCTCTTTAATTTATAAACTATTATTTTTCATTAATTATCTGTCTTTCTTAGAACTACTATTTGAATTTTCACGATGTCACATGATCAAAACTTTATTGTATTTATACATATGTTTGTAACGAGATACTATGTTATGTATAAGTTACTAAAATAAAATCATGTTCTGTTCTGTTCTGTATTAAAATTGATTTTGACCTATATTTGAACCAATGAAATTGTTAGATACAAACTTTTCAGCTGAAGAAGGAAGTTTGTCATTGGTTAAAAATGTTGTCATTATGAAATGATAGGGCAGAATTCGTAATTGTTAGTTGTTCGTAATTGTCTGAAAATAATGCAATAATAAAAAATCTACAACAGTATAAAATTAAATATCAAAACATTTTAACCATGCAAAATAAATACTCAAGAGTTTCTTTTATGGCATGCACTGTACGACAAAAAATATTCATGTATCAAACGTGATCACGTAACGTCGAGCGAAGCTACTTAAACAATGCACTTATTTGATTTATATTCTGTAGTATCATTCGCCTAATCACAAAAATGAAGCAATTATCACACATTCAATTGAAAAATTCTTACCTCTGGGCGCCGCCATTCTTTGTGTAGTGTCAGGGGCAGGTAATCCAGAGTAGTTCCGTATTTGAAGAAAAGATTATTTTGTTGAATTGATACAGAATATTTAGTTTATGTTACTTTAATAGGTTTTTGAAGTGTTTAATTGTATTTTCCTTAACGTTTTGCAGTTGTCGATTTGAAATCGTGCGGAAATATGGTTATTTTTTTATTATTTTATTTCAGGTTCGAATCCCGCGCTTTCGGCAAAAATGGTTGCTTAGTGAAAACATTCTAAATCTTCAGTTTTATTAACGATTACATATGTGACTGGGATTAACCTTTATTAAATATATCACTGACTATTTCTGTACTCGTATTTGTACCTACTTTCAACTTTGCAGGTATAGTTGTGCACTGTTGTTTGGTGGTCACGAGAGATGGTGTTTGAGTGTTTGTCCCTTAGACCGGTAAGACCAGTGTATTGTCTATGTTGTTATATTTTATTACTTGTATGTATATGTATTCATATTCTGTGAGTCATCATACCCATTATTGTTAATGTAAGGACTGTGTAGCCATTTAGTTTTATAATGAAGTGCCGGTACAGAATATTGTTTTAGTACTCGATATGTAGTTTTCTCCATGTAATTGATGTGTTTTTATCTATTGTATATTGCAGGGCGTCACCATCCCTACACCATCCTGTGGAATAGTTGAATCTTTGTGCATTAACTGATTTACTGCAATATATACATTATTAGGTACATTTTTGTTCAAAATAATTAAGAACATATTGGTGCATTTATATATGGCAGAAATAATTCAATCTGACGTTATATTTTAGCATAATCGAAGCAGTGACAAAACTTTTGGATCATCCCTCGTATATCTACATTAAACATCAGAACTTGACATTGTGTTGGTGTAGTACATGTTCCATTGTAGTAACACAATAACTTTTATACCCACCACCCAGAATTACTACGAGCTAGCCCGGGTATATTAGGAAAGTTATATATACAACCGTTTATCAACAACATGAACGCATGATTCTTGAAAATCGCATTAGATTTGAAAAGAAAAAAAGGTATTCATGTATGTAGGGGAGACCGGGGAAAATGAAACATTTTTTTACAAGACTCAGTAGTTCTCATTCGTGCGTTATCTGTTCGGGAAACAGTTTGCATGTGTATAACGTACATTTATCGCACGTCATGTGTATACTTGTTAAGTATGCATATTACCCTTGTGATGCTTAAATACTTAGAAACTGCTGGAAAATCATATTCACTGATTTCAAATTTCTTGAAACATTTAGAGAACTTCCGTTAATGAATACATTCAAAAAATATAGATAAACACTGTTTTGTTAAATATTTGTCATGTTATTTTATATTTTATGTAACTTGTAAATATTTATGTTAATAAACGGGTTGTCATTTAGACAATTCAAAAGAGAAAAAAGTATGAATATTTCTTTTAATTGGGTCCGTATTAAGGGACAAGTTAGTCGTAGTAAAATGTTTCATTTTGCCCCAAAGAAGGGGCAAAATGAAACATCATATGGGGCAAAATGGAACAATAAATCTCATAGTCATATTTTACCCAAAGCATACATTTCAACATTTGTTTTCGTACTGTTAAGAATTACGGGGCACCTTTTAGTACTATGTAATGCCACGTTGTGATATATACAAATCTGAATAGAATGATACCGTCCAATCGAATATGTGATATCACTCAAGTGAAAATATGATATCAAGTATTCCATCTGATGATATAATCAATTTGTATAAAATGAGAGATGTCACATATAAAAGAATTCCAGTGGGTGATTGATATCACCTGTCAGAAGGTATGATATCTCATTTTCAACACGAACTGGTGATAACACCAATTATTCAGTGTTATCATCAATTCTAATGTTGCATTTCACATATTTAGCGATGATATAGGACTGGCGATATCACAAATTCAAAATAATGATATCACCAAATCAGATACTTGATGATACTATAAATGATTTCTGCAATTATTTGAATAGGCTATATCATGTTTTAGTATCAAAGAGTGTTATCACCTATTTGAATTATAGTGATTTCATCCACCCGATTCGGGAAGAAAATACGAATCAACAGGTTTCTATAGTTTTGTCTCAAATTCTGATCTGGTTGGGACATTGACTATATAAAATGTTCATTAAATTATTAATTCCATCTTACAAACATTCATTCGATTGTGTCATAATAAATAGAACGCATAAAAACTGCATACAACCCTTGTTATATATATTTTGAGCATCGTATAGCCTGTTGTAGATTTCAGAAAATAATGTTCATTGTATGGTTAAAATATATACATTCATTGTTACAAAACTGCTATATATAACGTCAGTGATTCCTATAATTTGGGGTAAGAATATAGTTTATGCGGCCTCCAAAACGTATCAATTAAAGACGCTCTTGGTAAAAAATCCTCATAGTGACCATATGAACCTCCACAAAGTGCCTCGGCTTGTTTCTGACTATGTCACTGAGATCTAGGTTTTTGAACGGAAAGCACATTGCACATAGCTACTATCAAACGCACAAAACGTCAGAACGGAATTGAAAATATGTTGGGGCAAAATGAAACATTGTTCCAATATGCCCCGTCTCTAATGTTCCATTTTGCCCCATCCATACCGAATGACCTTTGACCCTAATCCACGTGACATCGTAAAAAAGAGACTTTAAACATTCTGCTAAATATAAACACAACACAGTTTCTATTTAGGCTACGGCATTGTGTTCCGCTATAAATATAATCGGAACTAATTAAAATAATAACGGGATGGTACAAAATCACTTACATTGCACAGAAAGTAAATTGTCTGCTTATTTACGTTTTGTAGCGTTTGTTCTTACGATATTTTCTTCCAAACCGCACAAAGGAAGGACGCTGCATTTTTATTTGTATTGAGTCATAACGTGGCGTCACAACAACGATATCTAACGTGTTTCATTTTACCCCATGTTTCATTTTGCCCCGGTCTCCCCTACCTAATAATGTTCTGAGATGATATCACGCTAAAATGTCGACCTTATAACGATTATTTCTGAACGAGAAGCTTACTATCTTTAAAACATTTAAGGTGGATCGTAGGTTTCCTCCCGAAAATTCTTAGAAGTCAACGCACAGTAAAGAAAATTCAAATGAACGACAATGCAGAAAAGATATATTCAAATCATATTTCCATGAAAACCGATCAAAAAGCGCCATCTAGCGGAGCGAAATATTTTAAGAAGATTTTCGCGTTATTTCCTGTATTGCTCCGATAATTTTGACACTGCAAAGTATTGAAACATTGAAATATTCCATATTTAAAACATTTTATTTAGTTAAGACATGTATTAAAATCCCATTTGTGCTCGTTCATGTAAAAGCTTTCATGAAACCTCTTATTTTGAAATTTAGCATAGTATTGTTTCTATATAATAAAGGTGACAAAGTCGAACATGAAAAATAATAAACAGTTACACTCGCAGCAATAAAATAAATAATCACGGAACAATGCCTAATTATTTCCTGTTAATGTCACTTGTTTGTCTTCTTGTACTCATCAAGTGCAAATGATCCATGAATTACTATGATGCGATTATCATGTATTGAACAAATATATATATATGGAAACAAAAACGTGCATAAAGTCGATTTTTCAATTGATGAGCCTTACACTTCATCTAAAAACAAATTAAATCACATTAATTATAATTGTTATTTATGCTGTAGCAATAAAGTTCTCATTCGTTTGCTAACATGTAAAAGCTTTAACTAAACGGGCTATTTTAGAATCCAGCATTATAGTTTTCCTATGTTATTTTTCAGACCAAGCGAAATAAAATGTGATATATATTTGTCCGCTCGAAAATTTGATAAAGTACTAAAAATCAATCTCCAACTACTTTCCTGCTATCGCCTTACTTATCATGATCTACAACAGCTCAAGTCATATTTGAATTCATCTTAGAATTACCATCAATGGGGTATCATGTCTTCAAATCTATATTTCAATAAAAAATATGCAAAAATCGATTCGTGAATTATATCGTTCTAATTATTCATTTTTATACTTTGTAATTAACATGAAATATGTTAATATCTATGCAATACCAATGAGTGATTCATTAAATTCACAGCAGTGCACTTTCATTTGAAAGCTTTCATGAAACCTCTAAGTTTGAAATTAAGCATAATCTCTTTTCTATATATTGAAGGAGACAAAGTCGAATATGAAAAATAATATATAGTTGCATTCGCAGCGATAGGATAAGTCATCACGGAACGATGCTTAAATGTGTTCCTATTAATATCACTTTGTTTGTCATCTTTAACCCCTGAATTAATCTGTAAATTCATACAAGAACTACTAAAATGAAATAATTATGGATTAAAAAAAAACATTAATCGAAATAATAAGGTATATACAGTCGATTTTTCCATTAATAAGCCTTACAGATTATCTAATAACAAATTTAATCACTTTAATGATAATTATTGTTTATGCTGTAGCAATAAAGTTCAAATTCGTGTGCTTACATGTGAAAGCTTTAACTAAATGTGCTATATAGAATCCAGCGTTATATCTTTCCTATGTATTTTCTGACACAAGGTCGAACATAAAATGTGAAATACATTTGTCCACTCGAAATTTTGATAAAGCACTAAAAATCAATCTCCAACAACATTCCTACTATCGCCTTACTTATCATGATCTACAATAGCTCAAGTCATGTTTGAATTCTTCATAGAATTACCATCAATGGGGTATCATGTCTTCAAATCTATATTTCAATAAAAAAACATGCACAAAGACGATTTATATATTATCGTTTTAACTACACATCTTATTACTTTGTAATTGACACGAAATATGTTAATATCTATGCAGTACCAGTAAGACATTTATTAAATTCCCATTTGTGCTCTTTCATGTGAAAGCTTTCATGAAACCTCAAAATTTGAAATTGAGCATAGTATCGTTTCTATAATTATAACGGTGACAAAGTCGAACATGAAAAATAATATACAGTTACACTCGCAGCAATAGAATAAATCATCACGGAACAATGCCTAATTATTTCCTGTTAATGTCACTTGTTTGACAACTTGAACCCGTCAAGTGCAAATGATCCATGAATTACTATCATTGGATTATCATGTATTGAACAAATATATATATATATGGAAACAAAAACGTGCATAAAGTCGGTTTTTCACTTCATGAGACTTACACTTCATCTAAAAACAAATTAAATCACATTAATGATAATTGTTATTTATGCTGTAGCAATAAAGTTCTCATTCGTGTGCATACATGTGAAAGCTTTAACTAAACGGGCTATTTTAGAATCCACCGTTATATTTTTCCTATGTTATTTCTGAGACAAGTCGAAATAAAATGTGAAATACATTTGTCCGCTCGAAATTATGATAATGCACTAACAATCAATCTCCAACTACTTTCCTGTTATCGCCTTACTTATCATGATCTACAACAGCTCTTGTCATGTTTGAATTCATCTTAGAATTACCATCAATAGGGTATCATGTCTTCAAATCTATATTTCAATAAAAAAAACTTGCACAAAGTCGTTTATATATTATCGTTTTAACCATTCATCTTATTACTTTGTAATTGACACGAAATATGTTAATATATATGCAGTACCAGTAAGACATTTATCAAATTCCCATTTGTGCTCTTTCATGTGAAAACTTTCATGAAACCTCTTATTTTGAAATTTAGCATTGTATTGTTTCTATATAATAACGGAGACAAAGTCCAACATGAAAAATAACATACAGTTACACTCGCAGCAATATAATCAATCATCAGGGAACAATGCCTAATTATTTCCTGTTAATGCCACTTGTTTGTCCACTTGAACTCGTCAAGTTCAAATGATCCATGAATTGCTATCATTGGATTATCATGTATTGAACAAATATATATATATGGAAACAACAACGTGCATAAAGTCGATTTTACAATTGATGAGCCTTACACTTCATCTAAAAACAAATTAAATCACATTAATGATAATTGTTATTTATGCTGTAGCAATAAAGTTCTCATTCGTGCGCTTACATGTGAAAGGTTCAACTAAACGGGCTATTTTAGAATCCAGCGTTATATTTTTCCTATGTTATTTTTCAGGCAAAGTTGAAATAAAATGTGAAATACATTCGTCCGCTCGAAATTATGGTAAAGCACTAACAATCAATCTCCAACTACTCTCCTGCTATCGCCTTACTTATCATGATCTACAACAGCTCTTATAATGTTTGAATTCATCTTAGAATTACCATCATTGGGGTATCATGTCTTCAAATCTATATTTCAATAAAAAAAACATGCACAAAGTCGATTTATATATTATCGTTTAACCACTCATCTTATTACTTTGTACTAGACACGAAATATGTTACTATCTATGCAGTACCAGTAAGACATTTATTAAATTCCCATTTGTGCTCTTTCATGTGAAAGCTTTCATGAAACCTCTTATTTTGAAATTTAGCATTGTATTGTTTCTATATAATAACGTAGACAAAGTCGAACATGAAAAATGATAAACAGTTACACTCGCAGCAATATAATAAATCATCAGGGAACAATGCCTAATTATTTCCTGTTAATGCCACTTTTTTGTCCACTTGAACTCGTCAAGTGCAAATGATCCATGAATTACTATCATTGGATTATCATGTATTGAACAAATAAATATATATGGAAACAACAACATGCATAAAGTCGATTTTTCACTTGATGAGCCTTACACTTCATCTAAAAACAAATTAAATCACATTAATGATAATTGTTATTTATTCTGTAGCAATAAAGTCCTCATTCGTGCGCTTACATGTGAAAGGTTCAACTAAACGGGCTATTTTAGAATCCACCGTTATATTTTTCCTATGTTATTTTTCAGACAAAATCGAAATAAAATGTGAAATACATCCGTCCGCTCGAAATTATGGTAAAGCACTAACAATCAAACTCCAACTACTTTCTTGTTATCGCCTTACTTATCATGATCTACAACAGCTCTTGTCATGTTTGAATTCATCTTAGAATTACCATCAATGGGGTATCATGTCTTCAAATATATATTTCAATAAAAAAACATGCACAAAGTCGATTTATATATTATAGTTTTACCACTCATCTTTGACACGAAATATGTTAATATCTATGCAGTACCAGTAAAACATTTATTAAATTCCCATTTGTGCTCTTTCATGTGAAAGCTTTCATGAAACCTCTTATTTTGAAATTTAGCATTGTATTGTTTCTATATAATAACGGAGACAAAGTCGAACATGAAAAATAACATATAGTTACACTCGCAGCAATATAATCAATCATCAGGGAACAATGCCTAATTATTTCCTGTTAATGCCACTTGAACTCGTCAAGTGCAAATGATCCATGAATTGCTATCATTGGATTATCATGTATTGAACAAATATATATATATATGGAAACAACAACTTGCATAAAGTCGATTTTTCACTTGATGAGCCTTACACGTCATCTAAAAACAAATTAAATCACATTAATGATAATTGTTATTTATGCTGTAGCAATAAAGTTCTCATTCGTGCGCTTACATGTGAAAGGTTTAATTAAAAGGCCTATTTTAGAATCCAGCGTTATATTTTTCCTATGTTATTTTTCAGACAAAGTCGAAATAAATGTGATATATATTTGTCCGCTCGAAAATTTGATAAAGTACTAAAAATCAATCTCCAACTACTTTCTTGTTATCGCCTTACTTATCATGATCTACAACAGCTCTTGTCATGTTTGAATTCATCTTAGAATTACCATCAATGGGGTATCATGTCTTCAAATCTATATTTCAATAAAAAAAACATGCACAAAGTCGATTAATATATTATCGTTTAACCACTCATCTTATTACTTTGTAATTGACACGAAATATGTTAATATATATGCAGTACCAGTAAGACATTTATTAAATTCCCATTTGTGCTCTTTCATGTGAAAGCTTTCATGAAACCTCTTATTTTGAAATTTAGCATTGTATTGTTTCTATATAATAACGGAGACAAAGTCGAACATGAAAAATGATAAACAGTTACACTCGCAGCAATATAATAAATCATCAGGGAACAATGCCTAATTATTTCCTGTTAATGCCACTTGTTTGTCCACTTGAACTCGTCAAGTGCAAATGATCCATGAATTACTATCATTGGATTATCATGTATTGAACAAATATATATATATGGAAACAACAACGTGCATAAAGTCGATTTTTCACTTGATGAGCCTTACACTTCATCTAAAAACAAATTAAATCACATTAATGATAATTGTTATTTATGCTGTAGCAATAAAGTTCTCATTCGTGCGCTTACATGTAAAAGCTATAACTAAACGGGCTATTTTAGAATCCAGCGTTATATTTTTCCTATGTTATTTCTGAGACAAGTCGAAATAAAATGTGAAATACATTTGTCCGCTCCAAATTATGATAATGCACTAAAAATCAATCTCCAACTACTTTCCTGTGATTGCCTTACTTATCATGATCTACAACAGCTCTTGTCTTGTTTGAATTCATCTTAGAATTACCATCAATGGGGTATCATGTCTTCAAATCTATATTTCAATAAAAAAACATGCACAAAGTCTAGTTATATATTATCGTTTTAACCAATCATGTTATTACTTTGTAATTGACACGAAATATGTTAATATCTATGCAGTACCAGTAAGACATTTATTAAATTCCAATTTGTGCTCTTTCATGTGAAAGCTTTCATGAAACCTCTAAATTTGAAATTGAGCATAGTATCGTTTCTATAATTATAACGGTGACAAAGTCGAACATGAAAAATAATATAGAGTTACACTCGCAGCAATAGAATAAATCATCACGGAACAATGCCTTATTATTTCCTGTTAATGTCACTTGTTTGACAACTTGAACTCGTCAAGTGCAAATGATCCATGAATTGCTATCATTGGATTATCATGTATTGAACAAATATATGGAAACAACAACGTGCATAAAGTCGATTTTTCAATTGATGAGCCTTACACTTCATCTAAAAACAAATTAAATCACATTAATGATAATTGTTATTTATTCTGTAGCAATAAAGTCCTCATTCGTGCGCTTACATGTGAAAGGTTCAACTAAACGGGCTATTTTAGAATCCACCGTTATATTTTTCCTATCTTATTTTTCAGACAAAATCGAAATAAAATGTGAAATACATCCGTCCACTCGAAATTATGGTAAAGCACTAACAATCAAACTCCAACTACTTTCTTGTTATCGCCTTACTTATCATGATCTACAACAGCTCTTGTCATGTTTGAATTCATCTTAGAATTACCATCAATGGGGTATCATGTCTTCAAATATATATTTCAATAAAAAAACATGCACAAAGTCGATTTATATATTATAGTTTTACCACTCATCTTTGACACGAAATATGTTAATATCTATGCAGTACCAGTAAGACATTTATTAAATTCCCATTTGTGCTCTTTCATGTGAAAGCTTTCATGAAACCTCTTATTTTGAAATTTAGCATTGTATTGTTTCTATATAATAACGGAGACAAAGTCGAACATGAAAAATAACATATAGTTACACTCGCAGCAATATAATTAATCATCAGGGAAGAATGCCTAATTATTTCCTGTTAATGCCACTTGAACTCGTCAAGTGCAAATGATCCATGAATTGCTATCATTGGATTATCATGTATTGAACAAATATATATATATATGGAAACAACAACTTGCATAAAGTCGATTTTTCACTTGATGAGCCTTACACGTCATCTAAAAACAAATTAAATCACATTACTGATAATTGTTATTTATGCTGTAGCAATAAAGTTCTCATTCGTGCGCTTACATGTGAAAGGTTTAATTAAAAGGCCTATTTTAGAATCCAGCGTTATATTTTTCCTATGTTATTTTTCAGACAAAGTCGAAATAAATGTGATATATATTTGTCCGCTCGAAAATTTGATAAAGTACTAAAAATCAATCTCCAACTACTTTCTTGTTATCGCCTTACTTATCATGATCTACAACAGCTCTTGTCATGTTTGAAATCATCTTAGAATTACCATCAATGGGCTATCATGTCTTCAAATCTATATTTCAATAAAAAATCATGCGCAAAGTCGATTTATATATTATCGTTTTAACCACTCATCTTATTACTTTGTAATTGACACGAAATATGTTAATATCTTTGCAGTACCAGTAAGACATTTATTAAATTCCCATTTGTACTCTTTTATGTGAAAGCTTTCATAAAACCTCTTATTTTGAAATTTAGCATAGTATTGTTTCTATATAATAACGGAGACTAAGTCCAACATGAAAAATGATTAACAGTTACACTCGCAGCAATATAATAAATCATCAGGGAACAATGCCTAATTATTTCCTGTTAATGTCACTTGTTTGCCAACTTGAACTCGTCAAGTGCAAATGTTCCATCAATTACTATGATGGGATTATCATGTATTGAACAAATATATATATATGGAAACAACAACGTGCATAAAGTCGATTTTACAATTGATGAGCCTTACACTTCATCTAAAAACAAATTAAATCACATTAATGATAATTGTTATTTATGCTGTAGCAATAAAGTTCTCATTCGTGCGCTTACATGTGAAAGCTTTAACTAAACGGGCTATTTTAGAATCCAGCGTTATATTTTTCCTATCTTATTTTTCAGACAAAGTCGAAATAAAATGTGAAATACATTCGTCAGCTCGAAATTATGGTAAAGCACTAAAAATCAATCTCCAACTACTTTCTTGTTATCGCCTTACTTATCATGATCTACAACAGCTCTTGTCATGTTTGAATTCATCTTAGAATTACCATCAATGGGGTATCATGTCTTCAAATCTATATTTCAATAAAAAAAACATGCACAAAGTCGATTAATATATTATCGTTTAACCACTCATCTTATTACTTTGTAATTGACACGAAATATGTTAATATCTATGCAGTACCAGTAAGACATTTATTAAATTCCCATTTGTGCTCTTTCATGTGAAAGCTTTCATGAAACCTCTTATTTTGAAATTTAGCATTGTATTGTTTCTATATAATAACGGAGACAACGTCGAACATGAAAAATGATAAACAGTTACACTCGCAGCAATATAATAAATCATCAGGGAACAATGCCTAATTATTTCCTGTTAATGCCACTTGTTTGTCCACTTGAACTCGTCAAGTGCAAATGATCCATGAATTACTATCATTGGATTATCATGTATTGAACAAATATATATATATGGAAACAACAACGTGCATAAAGTCGATTTTTCACTTGATGAGCCTTACACTTCATCTAAAAACAAATTAAATCACATTAATGATAATTGTTATTTATGCTGTAGCAATAAAGTTCTCATTCGTGCGCTTACATGTAAAAGCTATAACTAAACGGGCTATTTTAGAATCCAGCGTTATATTTTTCCTATGTTATTTCTGAGACAAGTCGAAATAAAATGTGAAATACATTTGTCCGCTCCAAATTATGATAATGCACTAAAAATCAATCTCCAACTACTTTCCTGTGATTGCCTTACTTATCATGATCTACAACAGCTCTTGTCTTGTTTGAATTCATCTTAGAATTACCATCAATGGGGTATCATGTCTTCAAATCTATATTTCAATAAAAAAAACATGCACAAAGTCTAGTTATATATTATCGTTTTAACCAATCATGTTATTACTTTGTAATTGACACGAAATATGTTAATATCTATGCAGTACCAGTAAGACATTTATTAAATTCCAATTTGTGCTCTTTCGTGTGAAAGCTTTCATGAAACCTCTAAATTTGAAATTGAGCATAGTATCGTTTCTATAATTATAACGGTGACAAAGTCGAACATGAAAAATAATATAGAGTTACACTCGCAGCAATAGAATAAATCATCACGGAACAATGCCTTATTATTTCCTGTTAATGTCACTTGTTTGACAACTTGAACTCGTCAAGTGCAAATGATCCATGAATTGCTATCATTGGATTATCATGTATTGAACAAATATATGGAAACAACAACGTGCATAAAGTCGATTTTTCAATTGATGAGCCTTACACTTCATCTAAAAACAAATTAAATCACATTAATGATAATTGTTATTTATGCTGTAGCAATAAAGTTCTCATTCGTTTGCTTACATGTGAAAGCTATAACTAAACGGGCTATTTTAGAATCCAGCGTTATATTTTTCCTATGTTATTTATGAGACAATGTCGAACATAAAATGTGAAATACATTTGTCCACTCGAAATTTTGATAAAGCACTAAAAATCAATCTCCAACAACATTCCTACTATCGCCTTACTTATCATGATCTACAAAAGCTCAAGTCATGTTTGAATTCTTCTTAGAATTACCATCAATGGGATATCATGTCTTCAAATCTATATTTCAATAAAAAGGCATGCACAAAGTCGATTTGTATATTAAATCGTTCATTACTTTGTATTTGACATGAAATATGTGAATATCTATGCAGTACCAGTAAGACATTTATTAAATTCCCATTTGTGCTCTTTCATGTGAAAGCTTTCATGAAACCTCTAATTTTGAAATTTAGCATAATATTGTTTCTATATAATAACGGAGATAAAGTCGAACATGAAAAATAATATACAGTTACACTCGCAGCAATAGAATAAATCACCACGGAACAATGCCTAATTAATTCCTGTTAATGTCACTTGTTTGTCAACTTGAACTCGTCAAGTGCAAATGATCCATGAATTACTATCATTGGATTATCATGTATTGAACAAATATATATATATGGAAACAACAACGTGCATAAAGTCGATTTTTCAATTGATGAGCCTTACACTTCATCTAAAAACAAATTAAATCACATTAATGATAATTGTTATTTATGCTGTAGCAATAAAGTTCTCATTCCTGCGCTTACATGTAAAACCTTTAACTAAACGGGCTATTTTAGAATCCAGCGTTATATTTTTCCTATGTTATTACTGAATCAGGTGAGCTAAAAAGCATGTGGTGAATGTTTTACAAATGATTCAATCTACAAGAGTTAAATGGTTAATAAGGAATGCTTGCGTTAGGGTCTGTGATCCTTAATGTCATTAAGATAGTGGTTTCGGAAACATTTGTTTTTGCTATAAAGTATGCATGGGAGGAAGACCCCGGATTCCTCTGTTAGAGGACAAACAGAAACTATTACGACCGATAAATTTATATGCTTATAGGACTTTAACCTGGGTACATTTTAATCATCCTCCATCACTTATTAGCTGTCCTCTAGTCAGTAAGTTTGTTCTTAATCACGGTTTTACCACCGCTTCTCCACAATGTAAGTTTGAATTAAGACAATTATTTCTGTGATATATCTCAACATATCTCACTGTGATAGTTTATTTTAAAACCATATTTATTACACTTAATATGAATTTTATGATAATTGTTAATTTAATGTAACTTGTATGTGTATATAAATTATGTGTGTTTTAAAACCAAAATAAAATCAATTAACCAATCAAAATTCATTGTATTTATTCTATATGCTACATAATAACATTTGAGGCCTTCAATGTGCTTGTTATCTTATAATTAAGGGTGGGCCGATGCATCGAAATAACGATGCATTGCGATCCCGAGTGTCCCGATAGTATGGATCGATAGTAAAAGTCTCGATCCAATAATTATCGCCGATAGTTAGCTCAACTATCGATAGTTTCCTTCTTATAAAGTTTATTATTAATCTAAAACAACTCCCGTTGCATCTCGTTACAAAAATAATTGTAAATAAGCACAGGAATCAAACAAAAGCACACAATGCAGTATTTGAACTGAATTTTATTAATCTATTTCTGTCCAATTCATTTTAAATCATTTCCACAAACATTTTAGCATATATTTAAAGCAAAATTATATCTTACACTGTGCAAGTTTGCATTTACAAGTTAATCTCTGTGGTTGTCAAATCTTGGCAATAACTATTGCAATAGTATCGCAATAGTTACCAGCAATAGTATCGCAATAGTACTTTCAGCAATATCAATAGCATTGCAATAGCCAAAACTGGACCCAATAGTCACCCCTACTTATAATCATTACATCACAAACAAGAGGGCCAAGATGGCCATATATCGCTCACATGACAATCACTGTCCACTCATTTAAAATATTGTTTTGAACCGGTGACCTAGTTTTTGACCCCAGATGACCAATGTTAGAACTTGTTCTACATATGAATAAGACAAACATTCTGACAAAATATGGTGAAGATCCAATCAAAACCATGAAAACTACAGCATAGACAAGGTTTTCCTAAGATTTGACCTCGTGACCTAGTTTTTGCCCCTAGGTGACGCATATTTGATCTTGTCCTTAATATAATTAAGACGAACAATCTGACAAGGTTACTATGTCAATTAAAACCATGACATTTATAGCTTTCACAAGATTTTTTCCTAAGATTTGACCTGGCGACCTAGTTTTAGACCCATGTTCAACCTTGACCCACATATAATTGAGGCAAACATTCTGACGAGGTTTGGTGAAGATCAAATCAAAACTGTGACATCTACAATGTTAACAAAGTTTTCCTAAGATTTGACCTGGTGACCTAGTTATTGACCCCAGATGACCCATATTTGTACTTGACCGTGATATCATTGAAACAAACGTTTTGACAAAGTTTTGTGAAGATCCAACAATAACTGTGAAATCTACAGTGTTAACATGGTTTTCATAAGATTTGACCTAGCGACCTAGTTTTTGACCCAAGTTCGAACTCATCCAAGATATTTTGAAGACAAACATTCTGACAAGGTTTCATGATCATCCAATCAAAACAGTGACTTTTAGAGAGTTCACAAGGTTTTCCAGCAATTTGCCCTAGTGACCTAGTTTTTGACCGGAAATGACCTATTATCAAAGTTGACCTACATATCATTGAAATAAACATTATGGCAAAAATTCATGAAGATCCAATCAAAATAGTGATTTCTAGAGTGTTCACAAGGTTTTCCCTTATTTGGCCCTGGTGACCTAGTTTTTGACCCAAAATGGCCCATTATCGAAATCGTTCGAGATTTTGTCGATATCAACGATTGACCCAGTTTTGCGAAAACTGAGCCCTATTGTGTTCACAAGGTAAAGTTTGACGACGCAAGACGGAGACTGATCCTAAAAGCTCACCCTGTCACTTCGTGACATGTGAGCTAAAAATGGTCACAGTTGTACATTTCTACAATTCTACTGTTACTACAAAAAATCTATGTTACATGGAAACAAAACACTTGAATGATTAACAAGGAAACGATTTACCATTCATTGGTTAACCTCACATAAACTTCACATACTTGTTATTTTAATGATACCTTATAGAACGAATCTTTCAAAACATATACAACATGTTATCATGTTAACCAAAATGAAATATTTAAAGGAAAATAGCAATATACATTTTCAAATCATACAAAAGGGATTAAATGTTAAAGGAACATTCTTTCTGTTGCCATGGTTACAGTCCGGCTCGAAAAAGTTAAGGTATGTAATCTTTTGTGTACAACATCATGATGAACAAACAAAGAATTTGACGCAGAATAAATAATTGCTGAACAGAAAAACGACCTAAGGTTTCCATGGAAACAGATTTCTAAAAATACAATACTACTGAAAATAGCATCAGAATTACTACAAAGAAATTGTATGATATCTATGTAGAGAGAATACAAAATGAAATCAATTTGAAGATATATATGAAACAATTATTTATAATTGATTGATAGACACGGCTGAAAACCACATCGAATATGATGCGTTTTTTATGAAAACTAAAAAATATTTCCAAAGTGTCACCATGGCAATGAAAAGAAAACTTCGATAAAATGTTTGAGGATATATAGAAAAACAATTATTTATAGTTAATTGATAGACACAGCAGAAAACCACATTGAATATGATGCATTTTTTTTAATGAAAACTTAAAAATGAGATTTTAAAAATTATTTCCAAATTGTTACCAAGGCAACAACAATAAAACTTCGATAAAATGTTTGAAGATATATATGAAACAATTATTTATAATTAATTGATAGACATTGCTGAAAACCACATTGAATATGATGCTATGAAAACTCAAAAATGAGATTTTTTAAAATTATTTCCAAAGTGTTACCATGGCAACGAAAAGGAAACTATGATAAAAGTTTGAAGACACATAGAAAACAATTCTTTATAGTTGATTGATAGACACGGCCGAAGCTTTAAAAATCATGTTTTCTTCAAATACAATGAATAGTGAACATATAATGTGATTTTGGACAGAATTTGACACAGGGCCATTTTCGGCCCTAAGTGAACCTACCCCTTTGATGGAATTACAATAATCATTACTTAGACAGATCAAACAAAAAATAGGCCAGACTGGAATACATCCATGGATGCCAACGCACACAACACGACTATATAACACTTAAGGTATTACATCCATAAGACTGTACTTTTTTGACATACCCGCACGATGCTAAAGCAATGTTAATATCTTAAAAGTAGTATTGGCACCAGTGGGTTGCCCTCTGCCCGAAAGGATTTTGTTATTAGAATGCCGAAAATGGCGGGCGGGCGGGCGAGCGTCAAACAGGCGGTGTCTGGTCAATAACTTAAGTTCGGATTGACCAATCTTGACCATACTTGGTATGCAGGATCCTTGAATAAAAACCTAGCCTGAGATTGTATATGGGGTCTATGGGGTCAAGGTCACTGTTACTAAAAATAGAAAAGCAGTGTCCGGTCACTAACTTAATTTTGGAATGACCAATGTTGACTTAACTTGGTATTTAGCATCCTTGAATCAAACCTAGCTTGGGATTGTATTTGGGGTCTGTGGGGTCAAGGTCACTGTTACTAAATATAGAAATCAGTTTCCAGTCAATTACTTAAGTTTGTAATGACTAATCTTGACTCAAGTGGGTATTTAACAACTTTAAATGAAAGTTTAGCTTGGAATTGTATTGGGGTCAGTTTCGTCATGGTCTCTGTTACTAAAAAAAGAAAATCAGTTTCTGGTGAATAACTTAATTAAGGATTTAGACATTGCGATGAAATTTTGTGCGGAGGTAGCCTACATAGAAACCAAGCTTGGGGTTGCATTCTATGCCAGTAGGGTAAAGGTCAATATTAACTTATTAGTCGCACTGGAGACTGAACCACTGATGAAGCCTTAGCAAAGAATTCTGGAGTACTGTGGTATTAAAAGCCTTGGAAAACCTGGTTTCGTGGCACTCAGCCGCATTTCTTATTTCCTTCTTTAAGTCTTTTGGGGGACAGAGTTTCCTTCATAAAGCCATACCAATTTAATAACTTGTTCATCGAATTTTTTTTCTGAAGAGAGCAAGCGAGCGAGTGAAATATTTAATATTATTTTTTACATTTTCAATTTCACCAAGCGAGCGAAAAAATTTATTATTTTTTTAATTTCCTTCCTTTCGAACAAGCGAGCGAACAAGCGAATAAAAATCTAAAAAGCTTTTCTATTTCAAACAAGCATGTGATCAAGCAAATAAAGAATCTGTATTCTTATAAGTTTCAATAACCCTTAGGTTTACAGTACGGTTCGGGTGATTTGTCCGATTTTCGCGTTTCCCCTGCGTTCGCAATCGGCAATTTATCACCCGTAGCGACGATTTTCTTCGCGGTGATTTTCTTCACGGTAATTTTGATCGCGGTGATTTGCCGACTCTCAAGTGGCTAAAATGTGAATCTTTCTTCTACTTTCGCTTTTTGTTGACTGTTCATTTTCAATGTGTGAAAATAAAAGACAAAGATCATGAAAGGCAAATGCATGAATATTGCTGGGCTTATATTGTAAGACAGAAGTTTTTGTACATTTACACTTTGTACTCATAGTTGCTTTCTCTCATTAACTATCATTTCAAACACATATTTGTTCAAAAATTAACAATGTACAATTAATATGTCATTATCAAAGATTGTGCATTGTTTGACCATATAAATTATATAGATCATGGGGCAAAAATACACAACATAACAAGAGGGTCAAGATGGCCCTATATCGATCACATGACAATCATTGTGTACTCATTAAAACATCGTTTTGAACCTGTGACCTAGTTTTTGTGACCTACATATAAATAAGACAAACATTCTGACAAGGTTTGGTGAAGATCCAATCAAAAACATGAGAACTACAGCATAGACAAGGTTTTCTTAAGATTTGACTTCGTGACCTAGTTATTGACCTCAGATGACCCATATTTGTACTTGACCTTTATATCATTAAAACAAACAATTTGACAAATTTTAGTGAAAATCCAATTATAACTGTGAAATCTATTGTGTTAACATGTTTTTCATAAGATTTGACCTAAGGACCTAGTTTTTCGAAAGTGATTAACATAATTTCATTTTTTGTTTTGAAACATGGTAAATTTATCACTGAAAATTTTACTGGACCATCGGACCAGTGACATTATCAAATTTACTGGATAGATGGTTATTTTGATGGACTCAGTCCAAGGTTCGGGGCTAAATTCAAACAATGAACTAAGGACAATAACTCCAAAAGTAGGTTCTTAATGTATCTGGCTTGGATGTCAGGTCAAATCAAGTTTCACCAATTTATAGATTTAAAAACTAAACCATAATTATATACTAAAATAAACACACTGTATAAAGTGCATTGCAAGTAATTTGAAACAAATATTACATTTGATTGGTCTTCTATAAACCAATATCGCACGTAATTTACAAATTTTTGAACAACGATAAATACTCTACATATAGGAATATATTACAACGAGTAGCCTTAAAATGACTATAAATGTATAAAGCAGGGAACCGTGCCTCAGTTTTTTGATAAAGTCCTCCGTTCGTTAGATACATGACTTTAAAGAAATTCCGTACCCAGAACCCCGCTGTTTATTACGTAATACTCCCTAGTTTAACATTTCAGCTACAAAATACCGAAAACCGCTTTGAAATTAAGCACTGCACAGTCATCTTCTTAATGTGATCTATCTATGTAGGAACATCACATAAGACAAACATACTCTTTAATTATTTAGGAACTCTTTCATTCGTTTTCTCCGTTTACTCACTTCATTCAGGTCTTCAGACACAAGGTCGAGGAAATCATCGTTTATATGAAACTGAATTGGTGTTAAATCTTCTTTAACTTTCATTGGTTTAAAACACTGATCTTCGTAAAGATAGAGATTTAAACCTGCCATCTCTTTGAATTTAGAAACAGGAATCAACGCAAGAACTTCATGATTATTAACATTCATTTCAAAATTTAACGCACACCAAATGCTCAAAATAGTTGATAAGTCTAATACAGGAACTGGAACTGACTTCTTTTTAACAAAAAGGTTCAAATCCGGGGACATCATCAGAATGTCAAGACCACAACTGTACATTGTGATCTTGACATGCTGACTAGACGCAATAAAGGATGGAACAAATGTTTTAAGCAAAGGACGAATCTTTGGTATCTCACAGTAAGCATTCACAATTGTTTGGGCTAGTCCTTGAGATATTGCAAACGAATCTATGCCATCTTTCTTCACTCCTACAATACTACCAGACTCATAGCTGCAACACTCGTATCTTGATGGTCCTCCAGTGTCACCAGATGCTTCACAACTGTCACTTTCATAATTGGTGTCCATGTCTAGCTTTACGATACTTCTTCTCACAAATAGGTCGGCATATCCATGCCAAGCATTGCCATTACCTGAAATTAATATGTAAAAAGTATAAGAGGGCTGCGAATACACACTATACATAAGCATTCTGCGATAAAATCATAAAGGCATACTGTGAAACTTATAAATCAATCAGTGATCATGCATTCATATTGCCACATGACATCATATACACACCCTCACCCCCTTCAGTTTTAAACGCTTTTTTCTCAGTATTTTGGAAATGGTGTCAGTTCTTGTAAAATTGGTAGAATAGGTACTATTTCTTTCTAATTTGCAAACTTGTATACAAATACTGAAACAGTCAAACTATCTAGCCTTATAATAAATCTAACTAGAGCTGTCACAAAGGTGACTAATACCCCCGCCGTCGCTTTGACACTAAGAATGTGATAGTACACTATACAGCTAAGTTCAAGGGGACATAACTCCGCAATGAGTGGATCACTGGGCATGAAAATTGTGTCATGCACATCAGATTATTCTACTACATTTAATATAGTTTCAAGTTTCAATTACATCCCTTGAAAAATGTGGAAGTAGTTCGCTCCACAAACTAAGACTGCCATCATACACTATATGGCTAAGTTCAAGGGCACATAACTCTGGAATAAATAAATCGCTTGGAATGAAAATTGTGTCTTGCACATGAACACTTCATGTTGATAACATATTTCAAGTTTCATTGCAATTGCTTTAAGAAGGTGAAAGTAGTTCGCTCCACAGGCTACCGGCATGTGATAACAGCAAAATAAAGTTTCAAAAAAAAAAATTTTTTTCACCATAATATAATATTATAGAGTAAAGGTATAGAATTCCTGGGCTCAGAAATCACACCAGTCATGTTCATCAAGGTCCTGTTGTAACAATTCTGAACCGATTCTTAAAAGCCTGGTCTTATTCGACGCAGAAATAATTTCTCTTTAACCACCATCCACTCTTATATCCATACATTGCTCTGAACTGGAGCAATAAGCCCTTCAACTTACAAAAAGTACCACTAGTGTAATGTATACTAGTTGAGCTGCAGCTCTGAGTCATATGAGTTAAATTATAAGCTCCGCCCACTGTATAGATGCATGTTTTTGACATTTATGTATTTCAGAATAGATTTAGTAAGCTATCGAGAGTGTTGTTAATTTTATAGTACTCCAATAAAAACCTGTGATTATCAAGATACAAATGGCGACAAGGACATCAGATTAAAATTGATATTATAACTTGAATTAAAATTTGGACTACATTTTTATGGCATAATTAACATTTCAAGAATCTATTCTAGTTCAAGATGGCATCAAATTTTGAATCGCCAATGCCGCAGAAATTTAAAGTTGTTGGACAACATACTAACTTGTCAAGTTCGTGGGAGAATTATATAAAGAGATTTAAAACTTTTATATTCAAGCCAGTGGAATAACAAAGGATGAAAGAAAAAAGGCATTGTTACTACACCTTGGTGGTGAAGGAATACAGGATATTTATGCAACTTCTGTTGTAAATACAAGCAACTACCAACAAACCATTGATGCCTTATCAGAGTATTTTAGTCCAAAGAAGAACATTGCATTTGAAAAACACACATTTCGTCAAGAAAAACAAAAAAGTGATGAAACTGTAGACAATTACATAATTCGACTTAAAAAACTGTCATTAGCATAGAAGGAAGTGTTGATGATATGATTAGAGATCAAGTTGTAGACATGTTCATCTAAGAACTTGAAATATAAATTTCTTAAAGAAGAAAATTTGAGCCTGGACAAAGTCCAAAAGATTGCAAGGTCATCTGAACTGGCCTCATTACATGCAGACAATATGGAAATGTCGGGAAATGGTGGATTGAACCCATATCAACGACCGGAAGAGTCACATGGACATGGTGAAATAAATCAAATCAAGCCAAAATGGAAACCTACCAAGAAAAGATATGAGCAGTATCAGCCAAGGGCGAGATCAGCACCTCAACCAGCTAGGTTCAAGACATGCTATCGCTGTGGAGCCAATGGACACAGTGGTCATGAATGTATCAAATCAAGAAATGTTGTCAAGAAAATGTCAGAAGAAAGGTCACTATGCTAATATGTGCAAGTCACAGATGAAAGCAGTGCGTGCTGTGAATGAAGAAATCTCAGAGTACCCAGAACATAAGAAACATGATGAATTTGTGTTCAAGCTAAACACATTGGATAAATCGCCGCATGTAACTGTTGAAATTGAAGGATTTAAATGTTCATTATTAATCGATTCTTGGTAAAGTGTGAATTGCTTGGATTATGCCACATATGAGAAAATTCAGACAAAATGTACAAAAATCTTTGATGTACAATCAAAGATATATGCTTATGCACAGTCAAAGCCTATAAAGGTTCTTAAAATAGAATTCAATGTGAAAATTAATGAGAGAATTGTGAAATTAAATTTCCACATCATTGATCAGGTGTGATCACCGTTGTTGGGATATCAAAGTGCAGTTGAGCTAGGACTGCTGAAATTTTGTGTGAATAACCTGGAGTCTGATGAAACTAATGTGAATAAGATCATGTCAGAATATGAAGATAGATTTCAGGGAGTTGAAAAACTGAAGAATTTTCAACTACGACTACACATTAACAGAGATGTGAAGCCCATCGCGCAACCAAATAGGCGCATCCAATTTAAAATGCGTGAACAAGTGAATAAAAAGACAAGAAACACGGCAGTGCCACGAAACCAGGTTTTCCAAGGCTTTAATACCACAGTACACTAGAATTCTTCACTAAGGCTTCATCAGCGGTTCAGTTTCCAGTGCTACTAATAAGTTAACATAGACCTTTAACCTACTGGCATAGAATGCAATCCCAAGCTTGGTTTCTATGTAAGCTACCTCCACACAAAATTTCATCGCAATGTCTAAATCCTTAATTAAGTTATTCACCGGAAACTGATTTTATATTTTTAGAAACAGTGACCATGACCAAACTGACCCCAAATACAATTTCAAGATAAGCTTTCATGCAAGGTTGTTAAATACCCACTTGAGTCAAGATTAGTCATTACAAACTTAAGTAATTGACTGGAAACTGATTTCTATATTTAGTAACAGTGACCTTGACCCTACTGGCCCTTAATTCAATACAAAAGCATGGACTGGATATAAGCTACCAACACACAAAATTGCATCGCAATATCTCAATCCTTACTTAAGTTATTGACCAGAAACTGATTTTCTATTTTTAGTAACAGTGACCTTGAACTTACTGAACGTAGATGCAATTCAAAAGCATGGACTGCATGTAAGCTACCTACACACAAAATTTCATCTCAATATCTTAATCCTTGATTAAGTTATTCACTGAAAGCTGATTTTAGTACAGTGACCTTGACCCCACAGACCCCAAATACAATCCCAAGCTAGGTTTTGATTCAAGGATGCTAAATACCAAGTTTAGTCAACATTGGTCATTCCAAACTTAAGTTTTTTACCGGACACTGATTTTCTATTTTCAGTAACTCTGACTTTGACCCCACAGAACCCAAATACAATCCCAGGCTATGTTTTGATTAAAGGATGCTAAATACCCAGTTTAGTCAACATTGGTCATTCCAAACTTAAGTTATTGACCGGACACTGATTTTCTATCTTTAGTAACAGTGACCTTGACCTTGACCTCACGTACCCCAAATACAATCCCACGCTAGGTTTTCATTCAAGGATGCTAAATACCAAGTTTAGTCAACATTGGTCATTCCAAACTTAAGTTATTGACCAGACACTGATTTTCTATTTTTAGTAACAGTGACCTTGACCCCACGGACCCAAAATACAATCCCAGGCTAGGTTTTGATTCAAGGATGCTAAATACCAAATTTAGTCCACATTGGTCATTCCAGACTTAAGTTATTGACCGGACACTGATTTTCTATTTTTAGTAACAGTGACCTTGACCCCCACGGACCCCAAATACAATCCCAGGCTAGATTTTCATTCAAGGATCCTAAATACCCAGTTTAGTCAACATTGGTCATTCCAAACTTAAGTTATTGACCAGACACTGATTTTCTATCTTTAGTAACAGTGACCTTGACCTTGACCCCACGTACCCCAAATACAATCCCACGCTAGGTTTTCATTCAAGGGTGCTAAATACCAAATTTAGTCAACATTGGTCATTCCAAACTTAAGTTATTGACCGGACACTGATTTTCTATTTTTAGTAACAGTGACCTTGACCCCCACGGACCCCAAATACAATCCCAGGCTAGATTTTCATTCAAGGATGCTAAATACCCAGTTTTGTCAACATTGGTCATTCTAAACTTAAGTTATTGACCGGACTGTCACAGGGCTTTCCCTTGTGAAATTTGTTTCCAAAATTTGTCAACAATGATGACAAAAGAAAGTATAACTAACGTCCAATTTAAATTAGATGATGTCTTGTATTGAATTCAAAACAAATTAAAAATTTAGTAGCAATTATATAAATAAAGTCAACAAATAATCTTGAGATCAAGATCATAAGTCACATGCGATTCCATGTACATAATATGCTATCCCTAAGTTTAAGTGCCGTCCATAAAGTTGCTTTTGGTTTAAATAGAAATAAGATACAAACAAGTTTAAACACAGTTCTGGTAAAGGATTAAAACAAATAAAAGACTTAAATGAAATTAATCAAAAGTTATCCATGTTAAGTTGGTTTGGCAAATTATAACAATGCAATAGTTTGTGACACTTGAATTAGGAATCAGTAGTAAATGAACACAGAAATAAACAGTATTGTGACAAACAAATCTACTTTGCATGACAGAGCATGATCATTTTAGGCATTAATTGTAATATTTTCAAATTGTAATCTTTTCTAGTCGAAACAGGTAAACCACATTAAGTATTTTATAGAAAATATCCTTGTGAAAGGACACTGATTTTCTTTTTTTAGTTACAGTGACCTGACCTTGACCCCACGGACCCCAAATACAATCCCAGGCTACCTTATAGCCCGCATAGAGGTTATTGAGAAAATGCTACTGTTTTGACAACTGTCTATTACATCACTTATTACTGTGTTTATTATTAATCTGATCAAATAAGTGTGAAATAAAAGTTGTGCATAAATTAATTACCTTTCTAATGGTGTAAATTTTGTAATTGTAGGACAAATAGTAACAAAACTATTGGAGTTGAATAAAAGTTAAATGGATATTTTTTAATTAATTTCTTTCTTTTTATTATACTGATTTGACACCTGCTCAATTCATTATTAATAATAGCACTTACTAATGATCTTATAAACTTTGTTTTCAGTAAAATATTTTGCAGTTTAAATTATACTTCTTATGATAAAAATAGTATTATTGTAAGGCAAATATTAAACTTATTACAGAGGGTACAGACTAACATAATTTCTTGTTTCATTTCGTTTTTCATGTAAACTTCATGTTTTATTTGGCAATTTCTTTTACAAACATATTGTTTTATCCTAAATTAATGGATAATTGATTTATCATAATCAAATCTTAAATGATCAATATACAAATGTATAAGTCTTGAAAAATGGCACACATGTCAGCTGCAATAAACAATGCATGACCATAAACCTTTTGGTGACACATGTGTTTGATGATAACTAAGGACCAATACTGTTCTGGGAATTAATCCCCTTGATAATTGCACTAATTAACAACTAATGTTGTAAACAAAATATATTTTCACACTAAATAGCCTAAGGATGTTAACTTCAAAGGCCTGCCAAACTCTGGGATGAAATTGTGTTGTTTTTTACAAAAAAATATAAATGCATAATATAGATTTGACTAGACCTTCATAGCGGGATAAATAAAGCGTACTTTTCGGCAAATTAGTGCAAATTTTCATACAAGCACCAAACTTGGTATGATGATGCCTACATGTGTCGGGGTTAATTTAAGACCGTGTGCCAACGTGTACCTGGTCAGGAACGCTGTGGTCACGCTCGGATTCGAACCCACTGTCTCAAGGCTGTATGACGTGTATAAAAGGCGTGAAAACACATTGTTATCCATCGTTTATGCTCATAATATCATTCTTACCGTAAAAAATGGGGTTTATAACCAAATTGTGGTATATTAAAATATATTTTTGACAGTTGTTAAGGTCAATGGTTCCAATGTAGGTTATTGGAGCGGCTAAATTCTGAAGGTTGAGTTCATCATGTTCAACCCGTCAAATGTAATGTTGATGATACCACTAGACAACTTCAATGCTCATTGGAGACATTATGTTCAAAGTTTGCTTTAGAGTTTACATCGAGTAGATAAACATCCGTCTGTCATAGAAGTCAAAATGCGTGCGTCGGTGTTACGTGGCACTACATTTCATTTATTGAAATACTATAAGTTGAACACACTTCGTTCAATTAATCAGTAGTGTTGCAAGTTTAGGTTTGTACACACCTGCATTTTTAAAATGCCTTTTGCGTTTTCAGTATGTTTTAGCAGACATGTTTACCTATGAAACCGTGCCTCAGAATTGGATGTTTGATTTCATTTTAGTCTATCAGCGGGTTTCAGGATACGGACTATCTAACGAACATTGGACACTGTAAACATCTGAGGCACGGTTCCCTGCATTATTCATTTATAGTAATTTTAAGGCTAATTGTTGAAATGTAGTTCCAAATACAGAAGAGTTTATACCGTTGTTAAAAAAAAATTAAAGTACGTGTAATATTGGTTTATAGAAGGCCAACCAAATATGCTATTTGTTTCAAATCACTGGCAATGGGCTTTATATAAACATTGAATTCATTCAAGTAAATAATAATTATGGTTTAGTTTTTAAATGTATAAATTGATGAACTTGATATGACCAGTCATCGAATACCGATACATCAATGAGTGTGCCAAAACATCCAATTCTTTATTGGCTAAACACAATGCCGATTATGGTGACGCTCTTGAAATGAAATAGCATTAATAGTATTGCATCTCTTAGTAACAGAGAAAACGTGCAATACAAAACGTAATGAGAAGTCGGTCGAATACACGGCATTCGAGAAAAAAGCATTTGCTGAAATAATTACATACATATTCGAAACACAGACTTTGTCGGATGTGTGTCATGGTTCAACTGTCTATACAGGCATCTATGTATGAACGGATACTGAAACATCCAACGTACATTCACAGAACTCGATTAAATGAAGTTCCTGAATTAGAACCACATCAATGCGGTAAGAAAGTCTCATAAACTTTGAAGAAAAATATAGGTCCTGCATTGTTATGACCCGTTTCATTTAGCAAAGACTGTTCAAATGGTACGTGGACGTATGATTGACCATGAAAACAAATTCAGTGGTCCATTTGTAATTTCGTATCAGAAGTCATTTGAAATCAGTACCCAAACCATCTTTTGAATTAGTGAGTAAGGTACAATATTGACCAAATATTGAAGCACAGGTGGAATAGTGGAAGTTTCCTTTGCTATTACTATAACTGTCATCGAGGTATTCATCGTGCAGCAAATGTCAATCTTCATTCCTAGACAAATGAACCACCATTTACTAGTTACATTGGCCTTTTGATTTTGTGTAGACCATGAAACGACATCTAATTGATATCTTGTTTCAGTGCGGTATATATACATAATATAACCGTGTCCTTGAACTTTCCACAATGTTTGGATGAGCTGTTGTTCAGCGATATGGAGTAGTTTGATTAACCAATGCTACATCATGGACTCTTCACAACACAACATTGACAACAAATGTTGCTCCACTACGTCAAAATCATCATTTCATGGGACGGCCATTTCTTTATTTCAGCATACCTATAAGAAGGTTGACGGTGAAAAACAACCACGTTTGTACATTGGCGATAAGTCCGCATCTATACCCGAACAATACACAAGTATAATTCCAGCATACTTTTCAAAAACTAATCCACCATCTACATTGCCTGATAACTTTCTTGATATGCAGACCAGCATCATCAAACAAAATATGAAACTTTGATTATCAATGCCTTCAAAAAGTTTTGATTGCATGTCTTGGGCGGCTTTCCATGCCAATAAAAAGCGGGCGTCCTCGTTTCAACTATCGCTGAATGCTCTCTTACCTATCTTACATGAGCAAGCTCATTCCGTTGCCACCATAAAACATTCCATAGATAAGGTCCGGGAAGCCACCAATTTCCCTAATCTATGTCAAGTTTCTTTGTTCGCTATTGCCAAACAAATTCAGTGGCAATGGCCAAAGTTCGTTGTTATGTTTGGTGGTTTGTACGTTAGAATGGTGCCTCTGAAAGTTCTTGGTATTATTTTGAAAGATAGTGGGTGGATATCGACACTTACGGTTGCCAATATCGCTACCATTGATGTTGCTGCTAGAACACGACCTGCCCACCCGACCACAGTGTGTGCTCTATATAAATTAATATTTGGTGAATATACGGGATAAATCTGAAACCGTTCTGAACTTCAGTGTCTCTCGATTGAAGTCTGGTCTGACATACGGGAAAAATAAGTTCTCAGATTCAGTTTTGGAACCAGATTCTTGCACTCAGATAATGACACATATATTTGTCCAATCATAGAGAGAAGCAAATTTTGTATTATAAAGTTCTAAACAAACGTGTTCCCTTTATTTTCGCATTAGACAACATATATTATATTCGTTCGGGGCCTTATTCATTAACTTGATATGACTTTAATATTTTATTATACCTTTATCTTCAAATAAAATAGTAGAAAGTTAAAGAATGTAGTCTGGGGAGTGAAATCTTCAGTAATATTGAAAGCAAACTGTGATCTTTTTTCACGTCGTTTTATGTCTTGCCAGAATCGTTAGTGCGATTTGGATGATTTTTTGAAGCACGAACATCAAGCTTAACCTTATTCACTTTCATACAATGGCATTTTGAATATTCGAACTAAGTCGCAACTCGTTCAAGTAGTCGAAAAAAACGCAACAATTCCAATAGACGAACTTCTTGCCGATGCTCTGATTTTTGACGGCGCTTCATTTATAAATATTAGTACTTTGGGGGCTGCGGTAACGTTTGATGGCTACATTACATATGTTTTTGTATCAATTCCTGGATGCTGCTTTCTAACACACTCTCGAATAGAATTTGTTCGATCTTTATCTTCCTATTTAAAAGCAAGGGCAAGAACCGCTCGTTGATCAGGTATAAACAGTTGTTTGTAAAGGATTCGAACAAGATTTCAAGCAACTACCATAACTTTTTAAAGATGGATCATAACACAACGGAGCTACTGAATTTGGCTACAGATTAAAGCACCTGATGCTATATTTGGGACGAAAGACCAAAATATGATTAGCAACACTGAGCACTACATAACTATATTGACCACATGCACCCATGAAGATGGTGTCACTAGGATATTTTGCATATGAAACACACTGTGGATAACGACTTGTAAAAGCACGTGGTGAAGGGTTCTGACACAGACATTATTGTTCTTTCAGTGTCTGTTTAAAACAAAATCAATACTGGCACTATTTGGATGGAGTTTGGTAAAACAAAAGACTTCAGATGGTTTCCGACGCATGAAATTGTCGAAACAATTGGGCAAAAAATTATAAGTTCTTCCATTTTATAACGCATTTACCGGGTGTGACACCGTGTCGGCTCTCCGTGGAAAGGACAAAAAGACTTGGAATGTAATGTCCATATCGGTATGCAGCCCTCCTCACAATAAATCCGGATGACTTCTTTCCTGTAACAATTAACTAATGTATGCCTAAAATAGCACTAAGGCAAATGGGTCACGATATATATGTACCACTACTATTAGAGGTCGGGGGGGGGGGGGGGGCATTTTACAAAAATCTTTGAATTTACTTATATTTATATATAAACATACTAGACATGTTATGAAAATGAGCTTAGATAGTATAATTCATTGGTATTGAGAATTTTGATAACAATTTCTATGATTGAAAATATATTTGGCGGCCATTTTGAAAACTTGGCGGCCATCTTGAATCGAGGCACTTGAACTTTGGCACACACCCTAAATCGTTTCTACATATCATTCCCAACATGTGTGCAAGATTTGATGCTTGTATGACAATTTGCACTATTTTTTCGTTATTTACCCCGCTATCAGTAAGTTAGCCAGAAACAATGATGGTGTAATGTTTACACAGTAGTTAAAGCATTTTTTGAAATATAAAGCATATTGTTTTTTAGATATTTGTTTTTATGGAAGATTGAAGTATATTTATAATTATTAACATAAAAAATTAATCTTATGTTGGAAAAAACACTTTATAAGGGATAACAAGAGGGCCATGATGGCCCTGTAAATGCTCACCAGTAAAAAAGGTCATTTGGAGACAAACATTGTTAAAATGTTTCTACACGAATCCAAGTAAAATCAAGTGACCCTAAGGTCAGGGCCAATTTTTACCCCAGGGCCATAATATGAACAAATTTGGAAGAGGTCTGCTAGACAATACTACATACAAAATATCTTAACTCTAGGCCTTGTGGTTTCAGAGAAGATTTTTTAAATTTTCCTATTTAAGTCTATATAAATCAAGTGACCCCCTAGGCGGGGCCAATTTTGACCCTAGGGCAATAATTTGAACAAACTTGGTAGAGGTCTACTAGACAATGCTATATACCAAATATCTTAGCTCTAGGCCTTGTGGTTTCGGAGAAGATTTTTCAAATTTTCCTATATAAAATAGTAACTTGGTAGAGGTCCACTAGACAATGCCACATACAAAATATATAAGCTCTAGGCCTTGCGGTTTTGTAGACAATTTTTTTAATTTTCCTATATAAGTCTATATAAATCAAGTGACCCCGGGGCGGGGCCAATTTCGACCCTAGGGCAATAATTTGAACAAACTTGGTAGAGGTCCACTAGACTATGCTACACAACAAATATCAAAGCCCTAGGCCTTGTGGTTTCGGAGAAGATTTTTCAAATTTTCCTATATAAAATAGAATAAACCCCAGGGCAGGGCCAATTTTGACCCTGGGGCCTTAATTTGAACAAACTTGGTAGAGGTCCACTAGACAATAACACATACAAAATATCTAAGCTCTAGGCCTTGCGGTTTCGGAGAAGAAGATTTTTTAAATTTTCCTATGTAAGTCTTTATAAATCAAGTGACCCCCAGAGCGGGGCCAATTTTGACCCTAGGGCAATAATTTGAACAAACTTGGTAGAGGTCCACTAGACTATGCTACACACCAAACATCAAAGCTCTAGGCCTTGTGGTTTCGGAGAAGAAGATTTTTCAAATTTTCCTATATAAAATAGAATAAACCCCAGGGCAGGGCCAATTTTGACCCCGGGGCCATAATTTGAACAAATTTGGTAGAGGTCCACTAGACAATGCCACATACAAAATATCTAAGCTCTAGGCCTAGCTGTTTCGGAGAAGAAGATTTTTTTAATTTTCCTATATAAGTCTTTATAAATCAAGTGACCCCCGGGGCGGGGCCAATTTTGACCCTAGGGCAATAATTTGAACAAACTTGGTAGAGGTCCACTAGACTATGCTACACAACAAATATCAAAGCCCTAGGCCTTGTGGTTTCGGAGAAGATTTTTCAAATTTTCCTATATAAAATAGAATAAACCCCAGGGCAGGGCCAATTTTGACCCTGGGGCCATAATTTGAACAAACTTGGTAGAGGTCCACTAGACAATAACACATACAAAATATCTAAGCTCTAGGCCTTGCGGTTTCGGAGAAGAAGATTTTTTAACTTTTCCCATATAAGTCTATATAAATCAAGTGACCCCCGGAGCGGGGCCAATTTTGACCCTAGGGCAATAATTTGAACAAACTTGGTAGAGGTCCACTAGACTATGCTACACATCAAATATCAAAGCTCTAGGCCTTGTGGTTTCGGAGAAGAAGATTTTTCAAATTTTCCTATATAAAATAGAATAAACCCCAGGGCAGGGCCAATTTTGACCCCGGGGCCATAATTTGAACAAACTTGGTAGAGGTCCACTAGACAATGCCACATACAAAATATATAAGCTCTAGGCCTTGCGGTTTCGGAGAAGAAGATTTTTTAAATTTTCCTATATAAGTCTATATAAATCAAGTGACCCCCGGGGCGGGGCCAATTTTGACCCTAGGGCAATAATTTGAACAAACTTGGTAGAGGTCCACTAGACTATGATACACACCAAATATCTAAGCTCTAGGCATTGTAGTTTTTGACAAGAAGATTTTTTAAATTTCCTATATAAGTCTATGTAAAATCAAGTTACCCCCGGGGCGGAGCCAATTTTGACCCCAGGGGAATAATTTGAACAAACTTTGTAGAGTTCCATTAGACAATGCTACATACCAAATATCTAAGCTCTAGGCCCTGTGGTTTCGGACAAGAAGATTTTTTAAAAATTTTCTATTTGTTGCCATAGCAACCAGTTTTTAATGAAATTTAATTTTTTGAACAACTTTGAAAGGGGACCACCCAAGGATCATTCCAGCAAAGTTTGGTTGCAATCGGCATAGCGGTATAGGAGGAGATGTTGTTTTAAGTAAACATGGACGTCACTTCACGACGAACGATGGACGCAGGGCGATCACAAAAGCTCACCTTGAGCACATTCGTGCTCTGGTGAGCTAAAAATAGACCGGAAATCGAAATATGTTCGTTTTCGTAAACAAATCGTTGTAAATATGAGCTAGGCGAAGAAGACAATCCCTCATTTTTAATCAATGACTCATTGCTTCTCGTGAAAGTCATGAATAGACAATATATAAATGATTTGAATAGCATAAATTCACAAACATTGAGAATTTTATTATATTAACAGGAGCGGAGCTTGGCAGTTTAAAATAATGCGTAGGCCGAATTCTATGGGATCTTGGTACAAGCCCCACTGAAATGGTGACTGTTGATTGAGGGGAACAGTGTAGTGGTTTTCGTCTTTTCATAATAGCAATTATTTCATTGATAAATATTATTCTAATTTTCTAACCTAATCTTGATATTTTGATCAGTATTTAAGTAGTTTTCCTCTTGAAATTAAATGAACATGGAATTTTCTATTTCTAAGGCTTTATTAAGTTATTAAGTTAAAACTCCATATTTTAAACATCCATTACAATCAATGACATATCAATTGTATTATAGACATAATGCCAAGTTGAATGTTTGTACGGCGGACAGTTGAATACTAGGATGAAGCATATGATTTGTTGTAATTAGAATATTTAATTCTACATGCTGATATGTATGGTTTTAGGATTGGTTTTATTTTGAACAAATGCGCGGTGGAAAAGCGGACCTGGTTAGTTTCTTGGGCTGATGAATGTTACTTCCCTTGTCAATATATATAGTGTAAGGTGATTTTTTTGGTCAAAATTTATGTGCCGAATCCCTTTGGTTACAACTACATACCATTTAGACAGTTAATAAACATAAAGCTTGTTATAAGCATTCCGATGTTGATACAATGTCATGTTATTGTTGTTTCTGATTTGAATGTCATGCCAGATTGTTTCATGTAAATTCTAAAGTTCATGTATTTTCAATTTATTACATGTCATTAACTCTAAGGTGGGAAGGAGTGTAATGTATAAGGAGTGTAGTTGAGCTGTAGCTCTGAGTCATATGAGTTAAATGATAAGCTCCACAGTGATGGAAAGAAACAGAAGCAGGACAGGAAAAAACGAAAAACAAAAGTAGAAAGAAAGGCGCATAATGCAAAAGGTCAGGTTTCCAGAAACCAGAAACCAGAAATGCAGATAAGTTTCAGTAAGAAAAAACAGGGAGAACAAATTATGGGATGCAGAAAGTTTGAAGATCTACGGAAATTGGCGGTCAAAGAAAAGGGTGAACCAGTTGGAACATCTGAATACTTGTCATTTTGTTTGACAGGTAAGAGTGTCGATAACACGAGTACAATGCTTGTGCCAAATGATATTCCTCTTAAGAAGAGCCCTATGTACCCGGCAGTAATATATGGTGATGGGAATTGTTTGCCCAGGTCAGCGAGTGTGTTAGCTTATGGACATGAGGAAAATCATGAAGAGCTTCGTAGTAGAATTGTAATAGAACTTGCAAAGAATGAGGTTCATTATCTTAACAATAAAACAATGCAAAGGGGGGAAAAATGAAAATGGAAATGAACGTGTTGTGCAAACTTTTGCACACATTTCACCGTTTTAACTAGGTAAAAGGCTCAATGAACAAGCAATACGAAACATTTACAGAAATGAAGTTCTGGAAGTACGAAAGAGGGGAATATGGATGGGACTGTGGCAGCTAGCTAGTTTAGCAAATGTTTTGGGTTGTCCTGTCGTTTCAGTATGTCCAACATATGGCACACACACTATGCGAGATGATATGCATCGGGTATTTTACCCTTTCCGTGAAGACCATTGTAAAGAAGATCCAGTCTTCATAATGTGGACCAGCCTTGCAGGAACAGCAATTCCTGAGAAGGATTTCTCATTCAACCACTTCACCGTGCTTTTGCCCATGACCAGTAATAAATTTGATGCAACCATTTTGGAAAACACAAGTTTTGATGCCGACAGTATTGAAGATGAAGTCGAGGTGGAAAAAGATTCTATTCTGGATATGGTAAATGGCCTAATGTCAGACGAGATATCAGATGAATGTATTCTTGTTGAAAAGACATCGTCAGAGACAACCTGTATTGAAGACCAAGAAGCCCTGCAAGTTTGCCCGCCAGCCGAGGATCATGAAGTTTACCCTGTGTGTTCTAGTGAAGACCTATTATTACCTGTGTAAGTATTTTATATAATATATGCAATGCATATGACATGCTCAATTTTCTATTAACATGTAAAATGCTCACTTAAAATGTTAACATGTACTTAGAGTGCTCACTCATTTGTTTCAGTGATGGTGGCCAGTCAGTGACTGATGCATCTCTGTCTGAAACAACCAGTATTGAAGAGGCCCTGCCAGATAACCCATCAGTCAAGGCTCCTGAAGTTACCCCCATGTGTTCTAATGAAGACAAATTACTTTCCGTGTAAGTTTTTGTATGGTTTTTGTTACTGTGTTCAATATTTTTTAAACAGCATATATATGTATACACAATGAAATGAAGCACACCTGAAATTAAAAAGTGCAGCTCTCATCAACATGAGACGGGTTGAAAATATGTTTCTAGTAAAATTTATGCTTTTTGGAAAGCTCTTCTCACTACAGAGTTTTAATTTGTGGTTCAAATGTTTCAGGACTTCCTTATTTTTTTTTATTAAAATGCTTAAAGGTACAATTTGGGAGAATATATTCTCATCAAACATGGGAGGTCCTTGTTGCCTGCAGTTGTAAGTCAGTTCTATAGTTGAAATTTTTTATACTGTGTTCAAAGGTATTACATGTTTCCCAGTGTCCGATAATTTCAGGAATAGCCCAGTGTGTTACCAGATTTTTGTATTGATAGCCCAGACAATGAGTTTCCAGAGTTTACAATAATGCAGCAATTAGATTTTAGTATACAGTACAACCTCTCTAGAGTGGCCCTCTGTAGAGCAACAACCTCTCTATAACAACACCTTCAGACTTTCCCTATGCTGATATTTACTATAAATTTAACATCTGTAGCGCACAACCTCTAAACAACAGTCAATATTTGCTGCTCCCATAGGGTCTTGTTCTACAAAGGTTGTACTGTACAGCCAAAATTGACCTAACACTATAATTATATGCCTGCAAAGTTCAGGGCATTTTCTTTCTTCATTGGGAAGAGGCCTTAGCCTTTGGATTTTGGGAAATAAAAAAGCTGGTGTAAGTTTGGATTTTGGGGAAAACTGCATGGTTTTAAAGAAATTTTCAATTGGGAAGGTGCCTTTAATAGGCCTCTGTTATAGAAGGAGAAAAAAACCTGAAGTTGTGAAAACAGTTCAGGCTAAAAGAGGTCAAACAGTCCATTAACTGACACATGTTGAAGTCCATTATTTGGGCAAACACATATAAAACTATGTGATTTTATGGTAGCCCACTGGGCTACTAGAAATAAAATACTTGGTACCTCGGTGCTTCCAGATTTGTCGGACTTTGTTACTATTTATTGTATTTTGTATTGTTAATAGTTGGTTAATTACGAAGATATATATGCCTTGTATTATAATGATTAACTCAGACAAACTCAAAAGAGAGAGCATGCAGTCTACACATTCTGGTTATGTCAGTTGTCAGTCAGTTCATTAACTGAATCAAAATGCAAATCAGACATGTTCACATTTTCTGCTTGCATTATCATGTTTTTTCTGCTTGTTCAAGTTATAACCTGATGTTCCGTACAAGTTATTGTTTTCTGTTTTGTTGGGTTAACTTTCTTTCAAATTGGCACTTCTTAAATAATTATTGCAGTAGTCATATATATAAATTAAATACTAAATTAACCTTTTAAGTGGCTCAGTCATAAACCTTTTTTGTGCAAGATTTAACTGTCACAATATACATGACAAATGAAGTTGAAAAACACACTTAGATCTAAGTCTGCTCTTAACGTTAAATTTAAGGTCAGACGTCTTGGATAATGCACTGTTGTGTGCCCCACATAAAGGTTATAAAGAAGTTACTTCATTGTTTCATACATTTATTTTGATTCAAAATCTTTGATACTGAAAAAGGTAAGCTTTTATTACATGTATTATATTTTAGGTGGATGAATGGCCATGGGTTCGGTTCTTCAGAAAATCGAGACAGAATACATGGGTGATGAATGATGTTAGGCACACCGTATTTGAATCCCAAGTGGAAAGGATACTGCAACCTCCTGATCTCTCTGTGATTGGCAGTCGTCTGCTTTACACATTCAGTAGTAAGTGTTTTGATTTATTCATTACATTAGATTATGGTTCATCTATTAATTTATTTACTTCAGCTACTAATTTCTTGGATTTTATTAGGCCAGTCCTAACCGACAAGTGCCCGTTGTGCGAAAAGTTCACACAGAAATAGTTTTCACAGTATTACGTGAACTTGGTGAACTTGTCTGTGTTAACTAAACAAGAGGGCCAAAATGGCCCTTGATCGCTCACCTGAGAACTAAGGCACTATAATTAAAGACCAGGTAATATAGTTTCCATCTCGTATAACCCATTTTTACGTAGATTTTGAGATCAAAACCAACAATGAAGGTATAATACTGTTAAACAAGCTAAAACATAGCAAATTTTCTAATCCAAGGGCCCATAACTCTTGAAGTTGTGGTCCGATTCCACCCATAACTGAACTTGTCCAAGACCGTAAGGTCATACACATTCATTGTAAATATGATTAGGATCGGTGAATAAATGAAGGTGCTAGAGTGTAAACAAGCTCAAATATAGCAAATTTTCTAAGTCAAGGGCCCATAACTTTTGAAGTTCTGGTCCGATTCCGCCCATAATCGAACTTGTCCAAGATCTTTTGGTTATACACATTTACTGAAAATATGATTAGGATTGGTGAATAAATGAAGGCCCTAGAGTGTAAACAAGCTAAATATAGCAAATTTTCTAAGTCAAGGGCCCATAACTCTAGAAGTTATTGTCTGATTTTGCCCATAATCGAACTTAGCCGAGACATTGTGGCCATATACATTGTGAGCAAGTTTGATCACGATTTGTTAAGAGCTGTGGATGCTAGAGTGTAAACAAACTAATTGTGGACGGACGACGGACATTCATCGATCCTAAAAGCTCACCTGATGAATCAGGTGAGCTAAAAAGGAGTATTCTTTTAGCTTGTAATTATATTATACACTTCCTGTAGATTTTCTTTCTTAAAATTTCAGGTGACTGGCAGGAGAATTGAAATGTCACCCACTTCATGCAGTCGAGTTCTTTTGAATTTCTTTTGAATAAATATTTCAAATTTTTAAAGTTTCTTTAATATTGAGCAAATTTAATTCTTCACTGTATGAAGAGTTATTCTACTCATCTTCTGGCACATCGCGAAAGTCTTTCAGCAAATGATGTGCATTTTGGTTTGAAACCACACAAGGATTACAAAGGGTTAAATATATTGGATAAAGTTGGACTGCTCTTGGATATGACCATTGTTCAACACAGAGCAAGTTATAAGCCCTTGTTAGGACTCAATTCCATGCAACCTGCCTCCGTGGTTGAGTGGTAAAGGTCGCTGACTTCAAATCACTTGTAACCTCTCACTGATAGAGGGTTGTGGGTTCAAGCCCCACTACCGACCATGTCTCTTTATGTGAGAAACTAGGCAGTTGCTTACGGAGGATGGGAGTCTAGTACTGGTTCTTCCCAGGAATGATAATTAGCTTAAATGTCCGCCTCATATGACTGATTGTTGAAAAGGGGCGTAAAACTCAAACAATTCCGTGCATGCCATTCAAATTACAAGTGAAGCAGTAGCTATGGTGAGCCCCAAGGTCCCTATACACTAGGGTTGCCTTGTTAACCAGCCATTAACCAAAATCATGCAATTTTACAAAATGAAACTATCATGGGATGATTTTGGACAAATAGTTGGGAGGAAGTCTTAGTAAGTTTACCAAAATTGGATCTATTTAGATATTCAGGAAATTACTTCTATGTTTCATTTTGAAGCAACTAAGACTTCCTGAACCCAATACGATCATGTGTGAGAATGGTTCTGTTGGCATGTGAAAATAATATTCACTACTAAAAATGTCTTATTTTGCAAGTATCAGTACTATTAGATTCAAATGTATCAAAACTGATGCATGTAGATTGTAAAAAAGCTGGCCGTATTTTCTGTAGGAACAACATATTAGATGTCCTGAAGTTTGTCAAAATAAGACATTTTCTCTACTCTAAAGAGCAGGTAAAACACAAAACACATTCACCGCCTACCATATCACTATGTTATACACACCATAGCATGTGAATAGGTAGTTAATGGGTTAAAGGCACATACTACAGCAATGATAAAGCAAAGCAAAATTAGTATTGTATTTTTAGATGCACCAACATAGAAAGTCGTGTCCAGTTACATCTGGATATAAAATTCAGAAATTGGTATAGATGTATACTTGATAATTTAGCAGAACATGTTTTTCTGCATGGAAGTGCACCTATTCAAGAAACAAAACACAACAAAATATCTTAAAGCAACTTCTTTTATACGGAAACGGGGTTGCATTTGAAGAGCAATGTCTCCGTTACATCACCAAAATTGTCAAAACATAAAATGACTCGTAACTTTTTTTTCTGTTGAGTATTCTTTTTAATCTTCTGTAGCATTATAGTAGGGAAAGAAACACATGTCATTATTTACAAAACAACTTTATTAATCAACTCTGAAATTTTGGGAAATTGTTGACACCAAGCAATTTGTGATGTAACAAATTTAGCTGGACAGTGAATTCTTGTTCATATCAGAATAGATTTAGTAAGCTATAAAGAGTGTTGTTAAAATTTATAGTACTCCAATAAAAACCTGTGATTATCAAGATACAAATATAACAACTAGAATCATATAATAATAAAGAAATTTACTCTGTAGCTAATGAGAAGAAACTTAGGTCACATCGATGCCTAGTGGTACTTTTTGTAAGTTGAAGGGCTTATTGCTCCAGTTCAGAGCAATGTATGGATATAAGAGTGGATGGTGGTTAAATTTCTGTGTCGAATAAGACCAGGCTTTTAAGAATCGGTTCAGAATTGTTACAACAGGACCTTGATGAACATGACCAGTGTGATTTCTGAGCCCAGGAAATCTATACCTTAATTTACTCTGTAATATATATATGGTTATCACATGCCAGTAGCCTGTGGTTCGCTCCACAAACTTTTGATATTTTATGCAGACAGACCAACAACCGACCGACAGAGTGACTCCAATATACCCTCTCTCTTCGTCTGCGGGGATCTAAAAATACACAACTTTTAAATCAATGCAGACACACAACATTCAAATCACACATTGCCAACACAAAAGCTAAAATTTATCACATAGATAATTATAATAGATGTTGAGTAAAACAAGAGGGTCATGATGGCCCTATATTGCTCACCAGAAAAAAGACCTTTAAAGAAGAAAATGTTTTACATTTTTCCTATATATGAGCCTATACAAATCAAGTGACCCCCGGGGCAGGGCCAATCTCGATCCCAGGGCCATCATTTCAACGAACTTTGCAGAGGTAGACAATGCTACATCCGAAATATCTAAGCTCTAGGCACTTAGTTTCTCAAAAGAAGAATGTTAAAATTTACCTATATAAGCCGAATCAAATTAAATCAACTGACCCCCTGTACTGGGCTAATATTGACCCTGGGGCCATAATTTGGTCAAACATGGTAGAAGTTAATGCCACATACAAAATATCTAAGGTCTAGGCATTAAAGTTTCTGACTAAGACTTTTGAAACTTTCCTATATACAATGTACATCAAATGACCCCGGGGCGGGACCAATTTTGAACCCGGGGCCATAATTATACCCCCACTACCTTTGGTAGGGGGGGGGGGGGCTATAAAGGAGTCACTTTGTCGGCCCGTCGGTCGGTTTGTCCCAAAGTTAGTCCACGCTGTATCTTCTCTATGGATAAAAGGATTTTTTAATTACTTGGTACATTTGTTCACCATCAAGGGACGGTGTGTCATGCGAAAGAATTACGTCAATATCTCCAAGGTCAAGGTCACACGTGGAGTTCAAAGGTAAAAAATGAGCTCGTACGGGCCATAACTACAGTAAAAGGCAACTACTCTATGCCACCTAACCTGGGGCATAAAAACTGGCTCGTCTTTAACTAGTGATGAAACGATAATCAAGTAGAATTGAATAATTGTCGCTGACAGCTTGAGGTCGGCGACTATCGATGTTAGAGGTGTTAAATCGATGTCGTTACAGGTAGGTATAAACCGCCGCCGCTATTTGAGCAACTGACCTCTTGCCTCTACTTTCGTATCTAGTGAAATTTTCCCATATCAAGGTTGGGTTTGACACTTAAAGTTTAAACTCAAGTCCGTCCGTCCGAGACTGACATAAATCGCAAAGAACCAGTGACACCCACGACCTGCTGGTCGGCATGGAAATCCGATGAATTTTGCAAGTAGGAAAATCCCGTTCTTAAAAAAGACTGTCACCTGACAACGAGGCATTACTGCTGTTAACACAGTTACCAGTAGCAGTGTTTTATATATGCTTAGTACAGGGCGAGAGTTATGTATCTATTTTTAGAAATTACTCCAGACTGGATCGTTTTCTTTTAATTTACCTATGATACGCGACGCCCGAATCAATTAAACCAGTCAATTATTTACAAGTAATAGTTTTTCGCAATGTGGAGATTAGTGGATGGCATTCCAGATGAAAAACAAAAGCTGACGCGAAAAACAAAAACGGATATGATCGGGAATATGGAACTCATTTTTATAATGATGACTAGTTCAACGTCATAGCTATAAAAGCTGTTTATGACTATTTATGTGTCCATTAAAATCTAAGAGAGCTGGTGAACTCGTACCCGAATTCGTCTACGCATTCCCTCAGTCAACTCGTACCCGACTTTTAAAATGTAAATATGACCTGTTCTTGTTATATTTGTTGGAGTAATAATTATTTTAGACCATTTAGTGATTTTTTGCTCACTCGTACCAACAAAACGTGTAAAGAATCTGATTTTTTGTTAATTTTTTTATATTGACATTTGTAATTACGTTTTTTTGTAAGTATTTCGACAAACTGTTTTTATTAACAAAAACAATCAATGTAGACTATGTATATATAGTACATCAACAAAAAAGGGTACAAGTTGATTCACAGTTAGAACCCTCTGTAATATAGTGCCCATATGAGGGGCAGGGAGGTTCAGGTCAACAGTCTTGAAGTTCTTTGGGTTTCAGATTATATAATGTTGTATGACAAACAAGTAACAACCAAATAAGTTTATAAAATAAGGAAAAGAATTTGCTTTCGATTATTTTTCGATTGTGAATCGAAACACCCTTTCCAATTCGATTCGATTATCGATTCTCTTTTGAGTCCGATTTTCCAACACTATCTTTAACAGACAGCCTAGGTCATGAAGTGTTCTTCATGTATTTCCACCGGTAAAAAAAACCTTTTGTCTGGTTTAGACTTTCTGGTCTGGATAGACACATGATAATCCTTGGGTTCAAGTAAGCTTAAACTAGAGCTGTCACAGAGGTGACGAATAGCCCCACCGCCGAATTGACACTAATACTGCAATAGTACACTATACAGCTAAGTTCAGGGGGACATAACTCTGCTATGAGTGAATCGCTGGGCATGAAAATTGTGTCCTGCACATCTACACTTTCATTGCAATAGCTTAAAAAATGTGGAAGTAATTCGCTCCACAAACTTTATGCAGACCGACCGACCGACCAACGTCCGACCAACCGACCAACAGAGTGACTCCAATATACCCCCTCTCAAACTTCGTTTGCGGGGGTATAACAAACAAAAAATCCTGTCCTTACCTAAGGATGTATTACCAAGCATAGCAGTTATATCTTGCTTACAAACTGGACATGCTCTTACATCTTTAGAAAAACCTTGGCTCCCAATTGTGCAGCTGTTATCCCCAGCCAAAGGTTCAAACAGATGTACAGCAATAATTACTTGAACTTGGTGCTCATTTTTAATCCCATTCTGTTCTCTCTCTGTCTTATTAAACAAACATTTAAGGCAGTCTGTGTGCTTTTCTGAAAAAAAAAGAAGATACTACAGTAAAACTTCATTATTACCAGCATCGATATCACGAGCACTAGGCTTATCTCGAGAAGACATTGAAGTCCCGACAATATTTGTTCTTTCTTGTATATAAATTTATATGTTTACCAGCATAATCATATCGATATCTCGAGCACATATCATGGTCCCTTGATTTATTTTTAAGTGTTAATTACCATGATTATCTCGAGGAGTGTCATGTTGGATATCGCATGTCCCCGTTTTTTTCTACACATCGTGAAACTTGGATAATAAAGAACAAATCTTAATCAAGTAGTTTGATTTTCACAGCTCTTTAAAACTGGAAAATAAAAGAGCCTTTTGGCTTAAAATGACAACAAGAAACGCGGCAGTGCCACGAAACCAGGTTTTCCAAGGCTTTAATACCACAGTACTCTAGAATTCTTCACTAAGGCTTCATCAGTGGTTCAGTTTCCAGTGCTACCAATAAGTTAACAAAGACCTTTAACTTACTGGCACTCAAGCTTGGTTTCTATGTAAGCTACTTCCACACTTCATCGCAATATCTAAATCCTTATTTAAGTTATTCATCAGAAACTGATTTTCTATTTTTAGAAACAGTGACCATGACCAAACTGACCCCAAATACAATTCCAAGCTAAGCTATCATGCAAGGTTGTTAAATATCCAGTTGAGTCAAGATTAGTCATTCCAAACTTAAGTAATTGACTGGAAACTGATTTCTATATTTAGTAACAGTGACCTTGACCCTACTGGCCCTTAATTCAATACAAAAGCATGGACTGGATGTAAGCTACCAACACACAAAATTGCATCGCAATATCTCAATCCTTACTTAAGTTATTGACCAGAAACTGATTCTCTATTTTAGTAACAGTGACCTTGACCTTACTGAACCTAGATGCAATTCAAAAGCATGGACTGCATGTAAGCTACCTACACACAAAATTTCATCGCAATATCTTAATCCTTGATTAAGTTATTCACTGAAAGCTGATTTTCTATTTTTAGTACAGTGACCTTGACCCCACAGACCCCAAATACAATCCCAAGCTAGGTTTTGATTCAAGGATGCTAAATACCAAGTTTAGTCAACATTGGTCATTCCAAACTTAAGTTATTGACCGGACACTGATTTTCTATTTTTAGTAACAGTGACCTTGACCCCATGGACCCCAAATACAACCCCAGGCTAGGTTTTGATTCAAGGATGCTAAATACCAAGTTTAGTCAACATTGGTCATTCCAAACTTAAGTTATTGACCGGACACTGATTTTCTATTTTTAGTAACAGTGACCTTGACCTTGACCCCACGGACCCCAAATACAATCCCAGGCTAGGTTTTGATTCAAGGATGCTAAAAACCAAATTTAGTCCACATTGGTCATTCCAAACTTAAGTTATTGACCGGACACTGATTTTCTATTTTTAGTAACAGTGACCTTGACCTTAACCCCACGGACCCCAAATACAATCCCAGGCTAGGTTTTGATTCAAGGATGCTAAATACCAAGTTTAGTCAACATTGGTCATTCCAAACTTAAGTTATTGACCGGACACTGATTTTCTATTTTTAGTAACAGTGACCTTGACCCCACAGACCCCAAATACAATCCCAAGCTAGGTTTTGATTCAAGGATGCTAAATACCAAGTTTAGTCAACATTGGTCATTCCAAACTTAAGTTATTGACCGGACACTGATTTTCTATTTTTAGTAACAGTGACCTTGACCTTGATCCCACAGACCCCAAATACAATCCCAATCTACATGGTAATGCATAACACCACAAGAAAATCTAGAAAGAAGTGTTTTAATTATAAATATTAGACTCTAATGTTAAATATACATGTATTAATAAGATACAAAGAGAATTCACACTAATGCTGCTATTGTTGACAACATTTACCAAAAGTCAATTGTACAAGTACCCTAAAAATACTCAGAGAATGCAATGTTTCCGTTTACATTCCAATGAGAAAAGAAGAAAACAATCTCATTTGATCATTAGATTTTATTCTTAAATTAATGCAACACAGGTTTTATAAGTTTAAAATGAATTATTAAGTGGTATTTTGCCCCTGGAGAAAAATGAAAAGCAATTTTTAGAACGGGGCTACGGACTCTACATACTGGATAGGTGGTATTTAATGGATTAAAAAAAGTAATTCATTGAAATTGACACGTCAGCTAATTTTGTTTAAAACATTTTATTCTGTTTCTAACTTGTTTACATAGATTAATTATTGTAGGAAATGATATTCTTTATTTTATTTGAGGAAACATGAAAAATGTACCAGTTCATTAATAGTATAAAATGTAAAACCAAGGTATGTTATGATTATTTTTGCTATTTCTAAGTTTATATAAAAACAATGAACATTGTACAAATAAGTGTTGTCTATATATATACTGGTCTTTGGTCAACATGTCATGTTCGTCTTGTTTTGGGAACTGTTGTTTAGGAGCTACGGACTCTACACCAATCAAACATCTTTTCCCATCAGGTGGCAAATGCCAATTGTTTGGTTCTAAGTAGTCTTTTCATTTAATATATCTGCTTACTTCAGTTTAATATTAACAGAACAAATGTAACTAGATAGACAGTGTTGTTTATTCATTTTTGCCATTGAAAAAAACTGTTTCACTTTTGTCTTCACTGTCATCTAGCTGTTACTGCTATTACTTTACACTTTGTGCAGCTTCAACTTTTGCCTTGTGAAGATACTAAAGGTCACATTTTAGTTAGATTTTCACAAATCTGGGTCCGAATGTTTGTATTGACAAAATCTTGGACGAGTTCAATAATGGGTCATTAGGGGTCAAAAGGTCAAATTTCATGAAAACCTTGTGAACACTATCTTAAGGTCACTGTTTTGATCGGATTTTCATGAAACTTATCAGAATGTTCGTCTTATTAATGATACTTTGGACAAGTTTAATAATGGTAATCTATGGTCAATAAATAGGTCACCGGGCAAATATTAGGAGAACCTAATGTTAACACTGTAAATTTCACAGTTTCAATTGGATCTTCATCAAACATTGTCAAAATGTTTGTCTTAATTATATATAAGACAAGATAGAACACTGGTTTACTAGAGTCCAAAACTAGGTCACCAGGTCAAATCTTAGGTAAGAACCTATAATGTTGGCGCTCTAAATGTCACAGTTTTGATTTGATCTTCAACAAACTTTGTCAGAATGATTGTTTTAATGATATGTACTAAATGTATAATGTAAGACAAGTTCGAACATGGGCCATCTGGGGTCAGACACTAAGACACCAGGTCAAATCACAGAAAAACATTGATAACAAAAGACTTCATGACACAGGCTCAACATAACGTTAAAATCAGTAACCTATGATTGTCATGTGAGTAATAATGGTCCTCTTGTTCCAATATTGCCTATTTTTCAAGCATTTACTATTCAATGTTTTTATTTCAGTATTTTTCCTGTTATTATTTACAGCCTCTGCTTGGGCTAGTGCATTTCTTGTGTTAACTCTCATGCTTAATATTGTTTTGATTTTTCACATAATTTGAAAATGAATGGCATTTGCCCAATAATAAAAGTATATCTCTGATAAGTGTAGAGTCCATAGGCCCAGTGCAAGTAACTAAAACTATGTGAGTGGCATTAAATAATTTATCTAATAATGCATACTATGCACTATTTATTCTATTCAGTGGATGCAGGGCAGCGTCAAAAACATTTTGAATGTTGAAACTTCTAATGTTTCTGATAGAATATGGAACAAAACTACATTTTATATTTGAAAATTTCGTAATTTACTTATATTTAACATTTTTTCTACTGAATGAAAATACTTATTGACATGAAGTATTCAGATGAATATATGTTTTAGAACCAATATGAAACTGTGAAGTTTTGCACTGAAACCGTATGAAAAAATAGGACTTCTAATGAAATATTTTGGGGGCTACGGACTCTACAGGGCTACGGACAACAATGATCTGTCGATATTTTTTTAAGTTCTTCTCCTGTCTCAATTCTTTTTCTGCATTTAAGTATATTGAACAAACTAAAAACAGAAAAGGTAACAAAACTGTGGTAATGATTTTTATATTCAGCCAGTATACATTTCAAAAGTGGGCTACAGACTCTACATAAAAATGACAATATTCAGTTGTTGTTTTATCAAAAAGAAAATGTTATCCTCTGAAAAACTTTTTGTGCATTCAAACATTTATTAGTATCTCTTAATGTTCAAATAGTTATACATGTAAAATAAAACAGTAACATTGTTTTAGAATCTGTCAAATTTGGCAAGGAAAAAATCTTACTTACATAACGAAGGTACGTGTTTACTCATTTATGATTATTTTTTTTAAAAATGCTTTAATGTAAGTAATGTAATAAGTAGTCTTTATCTGAACCCCATTCAAACTTGGAAAACACACCAAAATAAATGTAGCCAACAAAACATTTTCAAACCAACTGGTGAAAAAACAACAAAAACTCTGTGAGACTCCAAAACAGTGTAAAAACGTCATTTTTTAGATATATTTTCCCAAATAATTTGGTAAATGCTTATCGAACATGTATAAAACTATACATCATTAGAAAGGTCTCAAACTGACCTGTTTGAAAAAACTACTTATCATTCAATTTAAAGTGTAGTTTGCTAAATGTTTAGTTATAACATTGGCAAAATTGAAAGGTTCCATTTATCTTGGCCAAGCCGGTATATAATTCGCTTTCTCAAAAATATGTACTACAGTCCATGGTAGAAATGATTATATTTTTTTAAACTTTGTTTAAAATTTGTTGCCAAAAATTAAACCACAGTCAAATAATCACCGTGAATCCACCGCGTTCGTCCACTTTGACCATGGTGTTTCCACTGTGACCGTCAATTTTATGATGTACCGGGAAATGGCCACGGTGACAATTAGGGTGGCAATTTCTGTCCACGGTGGATACGCCACGGTGACATGCCACCTCAATTTTATTTTTGATGCGGTGGCTGGTTGGAAATTGGAAAACACACGATGCGTGTACTGTCCATTACGACTGACACAAGAGACGCTTGATTAATTGGTACCCGTGTTTCTACCTTCGCTTTATAGTCAATCTACAACCAATCGGGTACCAGGCTAGATAAGCCTCTATTTTACACTGATATTAGCGAAAAGGTACTTAAATACCGCAAAGAACGAAAAATCAACAAAAGTTGACCTCATATCAGTTATGTATTTTCAGTAATTAAATTGAACAATGCAATTTTTTTAGGATGCGTAGCGAAAGTGTCAGGTGGCCATTTTGTCACAAATTTGTGCTCTTACGATTCACCTTAAACATTTATATTGTCTTTTCTCAGTTGAAGTTAAGAGACTGAAAATTCTTCAAAATTAGGCCATTTTTTAAGAAAATTGGCATTGGTTTAGGTAAAGAAAGAAAAAATTAAAAAAACACTCCTTAATAATTCATGAAATATTTCACGATGACATGAAAAGAAGTCGGCTACATAAAAATGAAAATAGATAAGGCCTTGCTTTCCATTATGGTGTATGCTTTATATGCCTTGAGTCGTGGGCAGTTCTAAAAAAAGACTAGTGGCGCGTGATGACGTCACAGGTACAAGCATGGAAATTACATGAAAAACATAAGACACCTTTTATCTACACTAATATCAACTTTCATCTCTCTCTTAATGCCATATACAAATATTTAAAGTCATTATTAATTAGTACCTCTTTGCATTTACGTAGATGCTGCTTTTCCTTGAGTCGTGGGTTTTAAATATCTCAATAGTATAGTGTAAACAAAACACATTAAGTCTCACTAAACTATGAACAAGAGGGCCAAAATGGCCCTTGATCGCTCACCTGAGAACGAAGCCACTATAATTAATGACCAGGTAATCTCGTATAACCCATTTTTACGTAGATTTTGAGATCAAAACCAACAATGAAGGTATAATACTGTTAAACAAGCAAAAACGTAGCAAATTTTCTAATCCAAGGACCCATAACTCTTGAAGTTGTGGTCCAATTCCACCCATAACTGAACTTGTCCAAGACCGTAAGGTCATACGCATTCATTGTAAATATGATTAGGATCAGTGAATAAATGAAGGCGCTAGAGTGTAAACAAGCTAAAATATAGCAAATTTTCTATGTCAAGGGCCCATAACTCTTAAAGTTCTGGTCCGATTCCGCCCATAATCGAATCTTGTCCAAGATCTTTTGGTTATACACATTTACTGAAAATATGATTAGGATTGGTGAATAAATGAAGGCGCTAGAGTGTAAACAAACTCAAATATAGCAAATTTTCAAAGTCAAGGGCCCATAACTCTTAAAGTTCTGGTCCGATTCCGCCCATAATCGAATCTTGTCCAAGATCTTTTGGTTATACACATTTACTGAAAATATGATTAGGATTGGTGAATAAATGAAGGCGCTAGAGTGTAAACAAACTCAAATATAGCAAATTTTCAAAGTCAAGGGCCCATAACTCTTGAAGTTCTGGTCCGATTCCGCCCATAATCGAACTTGTCCAAGATCTTTTGGTTATACACATTTACTGAAAAAATGATTAGGATTGGTGAATAAATGAAGGCACTAGAGTGTAAACAAGCTAAATATAGCAAATTTTCTAAGTCAAGGGCCCATAACTCTTGAAGTTATTGTCCGAATTTGCCCATAATCGAACTTAGCCGAGACATTGTGGCCATATACATTGTGACCAAGGTTGATCACGGTTGGTTAAGAGCTGTGGATGCTAGAGTGTAAACAAACTAATTGTGGACGGACGCCGGACATTCATCGATCCTAAAAGCTCACCTGATGAATCAGGTGAGCTAAAAATCACTGAAACATGTTGTCAACGTAAACAATATACATAGATAGTAACCTCTTTAATGTTAATAAACAGGAAATTATTAAAATATTTAGCACAGAATAGTCTTAACTAGCGGCATTGTGGACTATGAAAGTCTTCCCACAATCCTTTCTGATGAACTGAACTTAAATGGCATATCTCTACATTCTCTACACTTCAGGGTGTTCATTTGACTCGAGCTCCCGGGTTTTGATGCACGAAAATCTCAAAAGTATTGTTTTTGACTCTTCAAAAATATGCCGTGTGCGTCAACTTTGACCCGGGGGAATTTCCACCAAAGCGTCAAAAGATAATCATCAATGCGTAAATTACCCGTCGTGTTAAACAAAGATCAGTATGTAAGCGCGTGTCGCATCGCTGATTGGTCAGGACCAAATGCCATGACCCCATGACGTATTGTAATAAACTCTACACGCGCTAATTCGGGTACTGCACATTCGGCATAGATGCGACAGTTTATAACGCGTGTTTAATGACACAATAGAAGTCGATTGTTTACCAGTCAGAGTGGGATCTATTGCATAGATAATACAGCATGTTTGTAACACTTACTTTATGACAATCAACGTTGATTGTTCGCGAGAAGGATAATTTAATCAACTGCAACATCGGAATCCTTTGATGTTATCCAAAGAAGGTTCCCATACCGAAAAAAGTTACACATAGGCATAACTTTTTTGTAACTAAAGAGTAACTTTTTTGTAACTAGGTATTGAGTTACAAAAAAGTTATAACTAATTTGTAACTTTTTTGGACTTAGTTATTTTATGGTGTAACTAAAGTGTAACTTTTTTAACTCTGTTTTTTTTCAAGTGTAACTAAATTGTAACTTTTTTAACTTAGTCATTTCATGGTGTAACTAAAGTGTAACTTTTTTTAACTCTGTCTTTTTCCAGTGTAACTAAATTGTAACTTTTTGGACTTAGCCATTCTTTGGTGTAACTAAAGTGTAACTTTTTTTAACTCTGTCTTTTTCAGAGTATATATGTTTCTGCCTTTTAGACTTTGTCATTTTTTGGTGTAACTAAAAAGTAACTATTCAGAACTCTGTTATTTTCTTGACTTTTAATACTTAAAATGAGGCCAAAATGTTCTATTTTCTGTGTATTCAGGTTTGATGTCATGTTTCCTGCACAATTAAATAATTATTCTAATATGATTATGAATTTATATATTATTCCAAAGAAATCACTAGTTAGGAAATATACATCATTGATTCTTTTCTCATAGATCTTACAAGAACATGCAATTCTTTTTTTACATGATATTTTGATAAACTGTCAAGCACTTGGACTTTGGTATGAAATTGCCATCTACACTGCAGTTTACATCCAATAAATAAAAGAACTCTACAATTTATCAGTTGAAGCTTTTGCAATTGACAAAAGTGGATTCATTTTTTTCTCATGTAATTTGACCCGGTGACCTAGTTTTTGACCCCAAATAACCCATGTTAAATCATTTTCAGTATGACAAACATTCTTACAAGGTTGAGTGAAGATCCAATAAAAATTACGACCTCTACAGTGTTATGAAGGTTTTCCTGAGATTTGACCCGGTGACCTAGTTTTTGACCCCAAATGACCCATGTTCAATAATTTTCATGACATCAGTATGACAAACATTCTTACAAGGTTGAGTGAAGATCCAATAAAAATTATGACCTCTACAGTGTTATGAAGGTTTTCCTGAGATTTGACCTGGTGACCTAGTTTTTGACCCCAAATGACGTATATTCAAACTTTAAGATGACATCAGTATGACAAACATTCTTAAAAGGTTTGGTGAAGAGCCAATAAAAATTATGACCTCTACAGTGTTATGAAGCTTTTCCTGAGATTTGAACCAGTGACCTAGTTTTTGACCCCAAACGACGTAAATTCAAAATTTTCAAGACATCAGTATGACAAACATTCTTAAAAGGTTTGGTGAAGAGCCAATAAAAATTATGACCCCAAACGACGTAAATTCAAAATTTTCAAGACATCAGTATGACAAACATTCTTACAAGGTTTGGTGAAGATCCAATCAAAATCATGATCTCTACAGTGTTATGAAGGCTTTCCTGACATTTAACCCGGTGACCTAGTTTTTTACCCCAAAACACGTACGTTCAGATTTTTTCGTGATATCGGTATGACAAACATTCTTACAAAGTTTGGTGAAGATCCGATCAAAATTATGACCTATTACAGTGTTATAAAGGTTTTCCTGAGATTTGACCTGGTGACCTAGTTTTTGACCCCAAAAGACGTATGTTCAAAATTATCTAAGACAACATATTCTGACAATACAATCAAACCTATGACCTCAACACTATCATCAAATAGTTCCTGTGGTTTTACCCCGGTGACCTAGTTTTTGACCCCAGATGACCCATGTTTGACCCGGTTCAAGATATCACTGAGACAAACTTTCTGAAAAACTTTTATGAAGATGCAATCAAAACTGTGACACTTGTTAAGAAATCCTCCAGGTGTGGACGACGGACGTCGACATTGATCGTAATTTAAACACTCATCTTACCACATGCTCTGGTGAGCTTAAAATCCTTTAAAGTCGTATCATAAACAGTGTTTCCACTGGGCCGAAATACTTTTCCACCACATGATAATTTTGGGAAAATTTTGGGAAAATTTTCCGAAATATACGTGTACGTACGACCATGTATATCGAAAACACGGACCGAACAACGGGCGTTTATTCAATCGATAGATTTGTATAGATTTTCGGAAAATCGTCTCGTATTCCCGGCAAATAAATCAAAATTTAATCCAATCTATTAAGTATCAAGGACTTACATACATTCATGTGTGTATAAATTTGTATTACTAAGAAAAAACATTCACTTAAACAAAAAATCTATTTATGCCAACATGCGAACTGTCCGTGATACAAGCAAGTGGTCAAAATCGTAGTCTGTGTGACATGATCCTTATTGATATCAATTCATTAAACCGGAAATAACAGCATGGGGTCGTATACCGCCCAGCTGTGTTAAGCAGTCAAGCAGCTTCGGGTCAGACGTGTTATATAAGTGTGTTACACTGTTTAAAATAGTAAGGATCCTTCTATACACACAATGCTTTATTTCAGTTCATTTACGCAAATAGACATTTAAATACATCGATGCCTTGGATTGCTTGTAAATATACAACTAAATGCATACATGCCAATTTTAAATCAAATAATGTACATAAACTTCGTTTACACAACACGTGATGTTGACATACAATCATTAAATACCTCACTAAAATTCATTAGTTTTTATAGATTATTTAAAGAATACAATGAAGTCAAAAATACTAAATAATAATATAACTACGTTTTTTTATTACATGAATCATTACGACGGTACGTCCATTATGATCCATTATAATTTTCTACACAGATGAAATTACGTACGTCACCAGACAAAATCCAAGACATAGTATTGCATCATACATATTTTAACACGTGACTTCCCGTTCAGCTGAAAAATTAATGTTTAAATTGATCAAACAAACTCGCTAATTAATTGGTCACGCAATAAATCACACATTGATTTGCCATATAAGGCTACGCATGTCGGTGTTCGTTGTTTGAAGCAAACTGTCAACGAGTCAAATTTCTGTGTATATTTTAAATGATGCCATAAATATGCTGACACCTTGACTGTACGTGTGACACGTTCTTCCCAGCTTATCTGATTGTTAATTAACTATTACACCTGTTCTCACAAGATAGGCCCAAGTTTGAAATTTGAGTGTCGCTAAACCATATTCGACACATATGCAATGATATGGATGTGTTTTGTTATTTTATCAACTTTGCATGGTATCTACCTTTAAATCGTAAAAAATTTAGCTGTAAATTAGTGGTGTTTTGTAAAGAAAAAGACAGAAAACTATCAATTTTCAATAAAAATACGCTGTCGTCATAAAGGGTAACATAGTTAAACACACGTCTACTGCATCATATTGTGGCAAAATGAGCATATTTTTTTCATTATATGTTCAATGACGTATTAACACTGGGGGCCAACGACGTATCACGAGAGGCGGTTCGCATCGAAAACATGTGTATGTTATGCAACGACAAACGTCACATGTTATGTACACATAACGTGGTTGAAAAGCTAAGGACGACATTTCTCGTAGTTAGTGACATTGTATTTTGCTGGAATATCATATTCCAAGCACGAAACATGGTGAGTAGAAACGTTTAATACTATGAAACAGTTGTATGCAGTTAACTGAGTATCAATTACGTATGAATTAAGCTCAAAAGTTAGGGATGTTCATAGACAGTCTTGTTTTGGTAGATTTTTCATTAAAATATTTTTCGTGAGCATCATTTCTTATACTTACTGGGTAAGGTTTACTTATTCAATCTTTTTGTCTTCATTAGAAATGTTCTGTAGGTGTAATAAGCACATATGAACGGGGTTTTTGCATACTACGACTGTGTTTGTTTCTCACAGAGTGTGTGTATGGTGCTAAACGAAGGTCACTCTTCATGTGTACGTTGCTCACTGAAGTCAAAATCAATTTCAGGATACAGACCACGCGGTGTGTATGTACTGCCATTCACCATTCTCCAGCATTTTAGAAGCGCAATGACACTGTGCAAACTCCAGCATATAGAGCGTTACGTTCATGTGGGAAGCAGATGATAGAGGTACAACTAAATATCACAATGCAGCTTAAAATGAAGGACCATTACGTTATCTACAACATCGACGACATGACAACGATCACGGAAACTGGAAAAATTAATACCTACAAATAATGTAACAAGTGACAGACCAATATGGAAATTTCTTAAAGTGAACACACCGACTAAGTCTGTCCATTGCAAATTGTTCCTGAAACAAGCGGAATTCGGGATGTACAGAAGTTTCTCAACCAGATGGTGCTGAACTGACGGAACAATTGGACACAACTATACTATGCTCAGACGCAGAGGACTTTAAATAAGTAGATCTAACGTTACCGATGAAACAATAAAAGAGACTGTAGTACAATTACAAAAGTTTCTTCAATCCATCACATCTATTCTAATTATACCCCCATCACACTAGGGCAACGATTGCACTACACCCACCGCGTCCTGACAGGACGTTAGCAAATGAATGCATTTTGTTATTGTACCACCTGACAAGCCATTTGGATGCTGAAATTGCCGTTTTCTAAATAACAAATAGAAGAAAAAGAAACATGAAGCAACTTAGATTATGTTGCGTTAGTGCATGACTATAAGCAGAAAGAAGACTTCTGTTTGGCCATCATGACCATTTAATATAAATGGACACATATGGTACAGTATAAATACGGAGCTAGTGAATGCAATGAGGACGTTATTGGGACCTAGGGAGGGCGCAGTTCAGTCTGCGTGGACGTAGTGAGCACATAATTTGGGCGTAGTATTAACGCAATAGACCTGATGACAACAGGAAGCTGCACGTGTAATGAACTTACTGGCAACGTGATAGACACAGTGATAACCTGGCAAAGACGTTGTAAGGGCGTAGTGCGAGCCTGAGTGCATCATTTCTTTTCGAGTTTGACCCCGTCCCTGCCACGGCCATCAAAATTTTCAGGACGTGATAGGAACTTTGCGAGTGTGGTGCGGACGTGCTCTGGTGTGATGGCGGCATTATAACTGACCGTAGACGTCTTCAAGACTGGGTAACCTTTTTTCAAATGGTGGATATTGGCACGGTGCAACATTGCTATAGATACTAATGAATGGGGCAATGGTGTTAACGAATCGAAGAAATGCAATTAAACTTTTTAGATAACAGCAGATTAAATCTGTTATAATGCAGTTAGTAAAAGATAAGACCATCTAACAATTTTAACTGTTCTCTTTAGACCATCACCCATAATTAAATAGATATCTGTCAACTGCAAAATATTAATTGATATACACATTTGACTTCAGACTGAAACATCACACACTCTGTTAGTAACATATACATCAAAAAGAGACTTCAGTTGACACCATACACACTTGTCTAGTGCGAAAGGCCATGTTAAATTAACGTGTAAACATTCTATTGAATCTGATAAGCGGTGGGGAGATGCTAAGTTATGTTCACAGACATGATGCCTGTATCATGAGTGCTAAATATTTTACAAATGGGTTTCATGTCACAATAATTTTGAGGAAAACTGTTTTTTACACAGAATAACGGACTAATCTGGCATAATTTGATGGATGACAACGCAATCATTGTACAGAAAACGCATTTTACAACGGCAAATACAAACTTAATAAAAACAACTAACAAGACAATCCAAAAAAAATAACATTTCGTCCTCCTGCAGGTCAAACATTTCAAAATGGCATGTGGAGGTCAGAAAACCAGAGACTGTTTACATAAAATTTCGTTGCATAACATACACATGTTTTCGATGCGAACCGCCTCTCGTGATACGTCGTTGGCCCCCAGTGATTAAAGTTTACAATAAAAAGCAAAATCTAAGTTAAGCTCTTTGTATTTGTTCGTTTGAAACAAAACGGACATGTCGCCAAAACCAATGTAATCTACGTTACACAGTTTGCACTGAGAAAAATATTAACATTATACATGTTATAAGTTGTTTAAACATGAGCAAATACATATGTAAACATAGTACAAACGATGCGTGATAAAAAAATTAACTCATTTCATTAAATGCGTTTATAGTAAAAACGCGCATTTAGTTTTTGTAAAGTAAAGTTAAGACTGTAATCTACGTTACTGCTAATACTCAATTAATATAGCATAGAGAGCTCTTATTTGACTATTATCACTTAGATCTGATTGATTTAACACTAAATTGTTTGTTATTTGTAAAAGTTCAACAGCTTGTGAGTAATTTCAAGCTCATAATAATTAAGATGTAATTTACGTTACGTAATCAACGTTACCATAGTTTTCCAATTTCGGCACGTTATTTGATTTAGATGCCTGATATTAGGTTAAACAGTTTATAGGTTCCTTAAGATAAACTACCAATATGAAAATAAACACAGTTTTTGCCTTTTGTTGTACATTTACCACATTTTCCTCTATTTGCATATACAATATCGGTACAGAAAAAACTCTACAGTAAAGTTGAATTTGTCTTCTGTAAAACAAAACATGGAAAGAAATGTGAATATTTTTTTTCATTATAGGTTTTTAAAAAAATGAATATATACAACTTAAATGTCAACAAATTTGATGTGTTAACCGATAAATTCATACAAATGTTGCAAATATTAGCGACAAGGTCCGCTAGGTTAATAACATAGCATTGTTTTTTGTTTCCTATTTTCGCTTACCAAAATAATTTGTGACCTTGTTTTGATTATATTTGATTTATGAAGATATTTGGCGTGTTATCAGTGATATACAAATCAATCTTAGGTTTTATAAAGCTGATACAAATGGTGGTAACGTAGATTACAAAAATATGGACTTGTGTTATCTCTAACACTATTAAGTAGATGTTATCCTAAAATTTGACATGTTCCTCTATTGTAGATCATAACCCGGTGGTAAAGTAAGATCACAATGCTTGTTTCTGAAAGAAATAATATATTATAGGCATAAAAATTATTGTTAACATCGGTAACGTTGATTACAATAAAATGTAACATAGATTACTGTTTCATTGTTTCAAATGATATGGGTAAATCTCGGACTGAAATACAGCGAAACTGTCGTCAGAGGAAAAAAGGCATATGAAGGAGAAAATACATTGAAAAAGAACCAAGATTAACCATTTCAAACAGTGAAATTATCAAAAAAGGGACTCCTTGAGGTGAGAATAGAAGGTGAGAATGTCCAGAAATATCAACAAATCAAGAAGTCTGAATAGCTAGTAACTAAGTCTAATGGTGATCCAGATGAAGAAATAATGGTTGCCAATTATGATAATGGTGTAACCTCTAGCGCGGCAGACCTGAGGCTAGCAGTTAAGCTTCCAAATTTTGATACATCACCCGAAAATCAACTTACAACGGCACAAAGAAATGTGACAGAGTTCCTTGTCAAATGAAATAGTTAATGATAAGAACGCAAATGGCAAACAGAGTTGCAGAATTCCTGAAACGGGATCATAACAGTAGGCAACTGCCTGGTAAGAAAGACAAGGTAAAGATTGAAGAAGAGAACTTGCAGAAACGGGTCTTACATGACAACATGACTGTCTTGCACATGAAATAATTGGCATAGAAGAGATTTCAAGTATCATTCAGTACTTTCAGTCACATGCGGTTAAATTCGATATCACTCACAATGTATATTACGCGCAATTTATAAAATTCAGAACATGCTCTCCGAACAGTTTAAACTTTCAACATCTGTTGTTGTCCAGTTAAATGTGCATACTTTGTAATCTACGTTACGAAGTCCCATTTTTATTTGTACGGTTGTATGCTTCATACAAAATACATTTTGAAGTCAAAATTTGTCTTATCTTAACAATAAGTGCTCATAGTTTAGATAAAAATCAACTGAATCTACACAAGAATGAGTTTGTTTTTTACAGCTTTAATAATTGATAAACGTGTTTTCAGAAGGTACACAAACAACATAAGCTACCAAATTAAAGCTGGGTGTACATTGTTATAAAGACCTATGCATAAAACGTGTAAAGTTATCGTGATTAATTATCTATCTAAGTGACTTGTGGTATAAATTTCATAGATTTTTTATTTCAAAATAACTTTTATATGACCATTTAATTTTCTAAAGTAAATGTAACGTAGATTACATTTCGCAAAAGTACCCCATTTGCCTCAGTGACTGTTTTTTCCTTATTAAATGGGCCTGAGTGCTGAAACTTCGCCAATATGTCAGAAACATATTTGTTCATAAAATTATGTCATAACATATTAATACAGAGCAAGTTCAATTTTCAACATTTGGTCAATGTAAGTTGGGCCTATCTTGTGAGAATAGGTGATTAATGATTCTAATTGGAAGTAGGTGATTGTATAAATTAACAGATCTCTAAGACTGGATAAATATTTATTCAAGGGAGAAACGTTAGTTAAATAATAAGAAAGTTTTGTTTTTTAAGTCAGAACGTAGATCGGAATTACTCGGTTGTTTCCGTAATATTGCATTGCTGACGTCACGCTACACACTGATTGGCCAAATTCGAAACGTGACTTCGCGCACGATTTTGATTGGCTCGGAGGCATCGTTTTTTTCAAAAAGGCGCGTCAGTTCAAGAAGATGAAAGATTAAAGCTTTAAATTTATTCAATTTATATTGCTTGTGCTTATCATGTACACGTTCCTGTACAATGGATCGGATGAAGTCGATTTAAAATCGTCACACTGGTGGGAAAAAAGATTCAAGGAAGGATTTCGACTCGTACATAGTTGGTGATATCGTAATTTTCACGATGGTCTTCCTCAAGTTCCTGTCAAGATTCTTGGGATATAACGTTTAGGTATTTCTACTATTAATTGTTTACATAGAAAAATAATTCTATATACAACATATATATACTGAGTTGCTCGATATTACATAGCTTTATCAATAATCAGATTAATTCGAAGTGTTAACTAATTGCCATTTTAGTATATTTTTTTAAATGTTTGCGCTTATTCTGGCGGCCATGTTGTTTACTAACAACTAGGTCAATACTAGCGCGCCACCTGGAGTGAAGCTGGCAGTAGTTATTAATATTAATTTATGTATAGTTTAACTGTTTTGGAGTTATTGCCCTTTGTTAATGTGTTCATACATAATTCTTAGCATAACTCCTAGACTATAAGAGCTATGAATTTGAAAATTTATAGTTAGATAGATTTCATTGAGGATGAGTGTAGTGCACAAGAACTGTTACTCTGTATTTCTTAATTTTTGAGTTATTTCCCTTTGTTATGTGTTAATACATAATTATTGTCCGGAGCTTAACTCTTAGACTATTTGAGCTATGCATTTGAAACTTCATAGTTTGATAGATCTCATTGATGATTACTGCAGTGCACAAGAACCGTTACTCTGTATTTCTTAATTTTGGAGTTATTGCCCTTTGTTAATTTGTCAAACATAATTATTGTCTGGAGCATAACTCTTAGACTATAAAAGTGATGAATTTGAAACTTCATAGTTAGATAGATCTCATCGAGGATGAGTACAGTGTACAAGAACCATTACTCTGCATGGCTTAATTTTGGATTTATTGCCCTTTGTTTGTTTACTTGATTCTTGTCCGGTGCAAAACTCTAAGACTATAAAAGCTATGAATTTGAAATTTCATAGACAGATAGATCTCATTGAGGTTGAGTGCAGTGAACAAGAACTGTTACTCTGCATTTCGTAATTTTGGAGTTATTGCCCTTTGTTAATTTTTTCCATACTTAATTCTTGTCCGGGCATAACTGTTAGACCGAAAGAGCAATGGATTATAAAATTCATAGTTAGATAAGTCTCATTGATGATGACTGCAGTGCTCAAGAACCGTTACTCTGAATTTCATAATTTTGGAGTTATTGCCCTTTGTTACATTTGTTTATACTTGATTCTTATTAGGAGCATGACACTTGAACTGTAAGAGCACTTCATAGTTATTTTATATATCTAGTCCTGCTTTTTTATAGTCAATGACAGGTTAAATTGCACTTATGCTTATTTTTTTTATATTATTCTGCAGGTTCCACATCAGAAGTGAAAAAGCAATTGGAAAAAATGACACACGACTTTAATTATGGTAGTCAGAAAATGGTACTTATATTATTTATTTGAGATAAAGCATTTAAAAATATTAAAATGACATTTGGATTAACTGCATTTTAAATGGAACCCCTTTTAGTTTATGTCCATATTTTAATGACATAACTGTTGGGATTTTAATGAGCCTTTATCTGAGTTTTTTCTCCTTCTCTGGGAATGAAAACGAGGCTCAATATAATGGCGGTGTTTTGAAAATCTCTTGACGAATATCGTACACTTTCTTGTGTTTACAGTGTATAAAACGAACTAAAAGTGTTTAATAAGTCCTAAAAGTACGTATAGTTGACATATCAGTTATTTGGATAAATTTGTGTTGCCAATTTGTGACATTATGTCGGATAAAAAGGACAGTAAAGGTAAGCAAAATCCAAACAAAGAGAATAATGGCGGCCAAAAATCACAGAACCGTAATGATAATACAACGAGTGCCAGTGACCACCCAATGTTTCAGCACCCTGGTATGTTCATGCCACCATATCCAGCAGCTCAACCCACGTATTTCTCTCACCCGGGTATACCTATTCCGTTTGCTTCACCAGGGAAAATGGCGGGCCAAGATGGCGGCCCCATGTACGATCTTATTCACGAAATAAATAGCAGACTTAAAACAATTGAAAATAATGTTGCAAAATTAATACCACTGGAGAAAGAAGTCACTAACCTGAAATGCCAAATGTCTTGTGTGCAGGTAGAACAGAAATCCTTGGCCTCACGTGTAATGGATGTTGAAACATTCTGTCAAACCTTCAGTGACATTTCTGATGATTTTTTGAGAACAAAACGTAACTTACAACAAGATATATCCAATCTGAACTCTAAAATAACTCCTATTCTTGACAATGTTGATACGACACAAAACCAAAACACAGTTTTACACGAAAAATTACTTGAAATACAAACTAGGTCAATGGAGAACGAGCTGAAATTTTTCGGTGTAGACGAGGCCCGGACCAACGTTGATAGTGTCGGCCAACGAGAAATGAATAACAATCAATATGTTAAGCCTAAAGCACGTGAAAATACTGAGGAGATTCTTAGAGCCCACATTGAAACCCAGCTGCGAGACAATATATTAGTTAATAGTGAGGTCACATTAGATGTCTCGTCCATAACATTTGACAAAGTGTTTAGGGTCGGGAAGCCTAACCAGACATATGACGACGGTCGTCCTAGGCCACGACCTATTATAGCCAAATTTCAATCATTTGCATCTAGGGAATCGGTCCGTCGTGCTGGTATTGTTCTTAACAGGACCAAAACCCGTTACCGAATATACGAATGTTTCCCGAAGGAAATAGAAGACAGACGTAGAAAATTATACCCAGTAGCTCGTAAATATGGAGAACAGGGATGCAAAGTCGCTCTTGTGCGAGACAAACTGTTTGTGAATAATAATCGCTATGACCCTGATTCCGAAAGATTTATCAACAATCGTGATAATCGCAACGAGGTGGAACCTCCACGTGCGTCAGGGCCTGCGATGCCAATGAGAAATCGACGATTTTACAATCCTCCTGGATATTATAGTGCTCAAACACAATCACAGATCCGAAAGCCAAACTTTAATCCTGATTTTGAAACGCCTAATCGATTTGGTCCAATCTCTGAATCAAGGAAAAGGCAGGCTAAATCGCCATTAGATCTTGACTACCAAACTAAACGCGTTGATCCCAGAAATTCGCCTAATGCTTCTCCACTGATTGTTGAAATGGACGAAGCCACCAATGGCACGACAGATGATGCCACGACGGGCCTCATAGACAACCAGCCAAGTGCCCGTGACCAACCGCAATTATAGGACAGACACGGAGAGTCCGCTATTCCACGTGATTATGGACATAATAATTATTCTTTGTGTGAATGTGTGTATTATGATGAGTGTTTAGACTGTTGTAAATACCACGCGCATGAATTATTTTCTCATTCAGCTGAATGGTCAAAACTTGGTGACCTTGCTTATACTAGTGTTTATAATTCATTGAATGATTGTTGTAAATATTGTGATCATGTGTTGAATTTAGCAGGTGAAATTTTGTTGAATGTTACAAGCTTCTGTACCTTGCATTATTCCATGTTTACCCCATACTCTAAAAGACAACACGTGTACAACTGGTATACGAATCAACAAAATTGCTGTAAAGTTCTAAACGTTCAATATAATCTCTGTGCTTTAATTAATACATTAATAGCTTATGATCACTATTTGAACACATTGCTTTTTTTAAGTAAACTTTTACACCCTGATTATAACCAAACTAGATATCTGCATTCCCCTGACGTATGCTGTAATTATGATTGTTCTCAATGTAACTGTTGGTTATACTTTAATATGTCATATTGTTTTTATTATTGGTGGTTCAATAATATTACATTGCAGATGTTGTTTAAATTACTAAATTATATCTACACGGGATATCAGTTTACAATTTATTCAAATATTGATGGTATGCTGCTGTATGATATATGCTGTTGTTATACGTGCTTATATTGGTTGTATAGTAGTAATTTTATATATCAGATGTTGCACAATTTATTTGCTTATATGGACGCACGTTATTCGTGCACAATTTATCCATATTGTAAAGTCATTTATAGAATGTTAAATACGTCCGATATATGCTGTTATTGCGAATGCTTAAATTATTTTAATATTTTGTGTTTTATTCATAACTACTACAGGCCATGTATCTCAGATCTGTATTCTTATAAGTGCAATTACTTTTTTTCTAGCAGTATATCAAATAATTATTATCATGATTTCGACTCTCAAGCTTTAGATAATAATTCTACACCAGTACAGGTTAATTCAAAACGTAATAACTGTGATATTGATGGCACACAACAAACCAACCATTTCATCGTTAATAGGAACGATAACTCTAACGAATCATCTATAGACCAGACCGTCACTAACCAAGTTCTAGGCTATGCATCTCAACTTAAACATGAAACAAAGTTGAACTTTCTATCATTGAACGTATGTGGTCTGAAATCAAAAGTCAATTGTCCAGAATTTATTAATTTAATCAATTCTTACGCTTTGATAGGATTACAAGAAACAAAATTGGACAATTTAGATCATGTTGCAATAAATAACTACAAATTATACACAAAGAATAGGAAAACTATCAGTAGACGTAAGTCAGGCGGATTAGCGCTTCTTGTGAAAAAAGAAATCTCAAATTACATTAAAATTATAGAAACGGGTTCAAAACTTGTCCTTTGGTTTTCAATTTCAAAAGAAGTAACTGGGTTGGACTCTGATATTTTATGTGGGGTTGTCTATATCCCTCCAGAAAATTCTGATTACGCAGTTGACGATCCATTTCTTGAAATTCAGTCAGAACTGAATGAACTTTCTAAGAAATATATGTATTTTATTCTTTTTGGTGATTATAATTCCAGAACAAAAAATCTAGATGACTTTATTACGCTAGATGAAAATTTTTTCAGAAACCAAAATCTTGACGAAATATGTGATGAATTTAATCGTGAAATGATTTTTTTCGAAAATACAGAATCTGTTTGTTTGAATCGCAATAATGCCGACCACTCTGTGAATAACTATGGATATAGATTTATAGAGTTTTTACAATGTAATAATTTTTACCTTTTAAATGGAAGAACTAATGGGGATAGGAATGGAAATGTTACTTGTAAAAATGTGAGCACAGTCGACTATTTTATATGCAGTGCAAATCTTTTTATATCAATGTACGAATTGAATGTCCTAGATTTTTGTGAGTTATTATCGGATGCCCATAATGCGATCGAACTGAACCTAAATTTTAAATTAAGGTATACGGTTAATAAAGATAAAAAGAAACAACCAAACGTCAAACTATGGGATAACAAGAAGGCATCCGAATTTGTCGAAAATTTACCAAGTAATGAAATAAACAAATTATATGATAAATTGACTTCTGTAGAAACTGATGATAACTTTAATCAAGCAAGCGCAAACGAAATTGTTAATGAACTTGCAAATATATTTTTGAAAACTTCTGAAGATACCTTTGGAAGCATTAATAGTAAAAATGACGAAGACAATGGAAATATTGTAAATAATAAATATCCAAAATGGTTTGGTTCTAAATGCAAGCAATCCAGAAGAAATTTTCATAGAGCTAAGCACATGTATAGATTAAGAAAAACAAATGTAAATAAAGAGCATCTAAAACAATGTAGTAAAGAATATAAATCAACTATCCGCTCATTTTCCAACAAAGAAAAAACAAGGGAAATATACAAACTACGTAATATTAAAAGTAAAGATGCCAGAGCTTATTGGAAAATACTTAAAGGAAAAAGCGCATCTGGAAATCAAGCTTCTCTTTCCGACTTATATGAATTTTTCAAAAATACAAATTCAGAACAAAGTGAAAATATAGAACAAAACATTGACGACAACTTAGATGAAATTAATGAAAATATAAATAAGGAAATTGACGAATCTGAAATAGAAAAAGCTGTAAAAAATCTAAAGAATAACAAATCTTGTGGATATGATAAGATAGTAAATGAGCATATAAAATCCACTTATACAAAAATGAAACATATATATCTAAAACTATTTAACTTAGTATTTAACACCGGAATAATTCCTGAAGCATGGACAATCGGCATAATTAATCCTATTTACAAAAACAAGGGTGATGCATCAAAACCAGAAAACTATAGACCGATAACATTACTTAGTTGCATGGGAAAACTTTTTACCTGTATCCTTAACAACCGATTAACGCAATATGTAGAGTCAACTAACTTACTCACAAATTGCCAAGCTGGCTTTAGAAAAGGTTTCTCTACTTCAGATAATATGTTTATTCTTCAACACATCATTCAAGTTCTAAATAATAAACGTAAAAAACTTTATTGTGCATTCATAGATCTCAAACAAGCTTTTGATACAGTCTGGAGGAATGGTCTTTGGGAAAAGCTACTAAGTATAAAAATAAATGGCAAGTGTTTCAATGTAATAAAAAACATGTATAACAATATAAAATCATGCGTATCCTGTAATTCGAAAATTTCCAACTTCTTTGGCAGTAATATTGGTGTACGTCAAGGTGAAAATCTTTCACCTTTGCTATTTTCCATATTTCTTAATGACTTAGAATCTTTCATGCGTGAGCATCATAATACCCAAGGTATTCACGTTAGCAATGAAAATGAAATACCAAACGAAATCCAAAATTTTCTAAAACTATTTATCTTACTTTATGCTGACGATACAGTAATATTAGCAGATAATGAAATTGATTTACAAAGAGCTCTAAATGCTTATGATGAATACTGTAACAATTGGAAACTTACTGTTAATATAGCTAAATCCAAAATTGTAATATTTTCAAAGGGTAGACAGCGTCCAGTTAATTTCACATTTAAAAATCAGCCTCTGGAAACCGTTAATGAATACAAATATTTGGGTGTTTATTTTTGTAAATCTGGATCTTTCACAAAATCTAAAAAGCACATTGCTGCACAAGCAACCCGAGCTATGTATAGTTTATTAAAAAATTGTAATAGATTATGTCTACCTATTGATATTCAAATTGATCTTTTTAATAAAACAATTAAACCTATTCTTCTTTACGGATCAGAAATTTGGGGCTATGGTAATTTAGATGTACTTGAAAGAGTTCAATTACGATTTCTTAAATACATTTTAAACATGAAAAGATCAACACCTAACTATATGGTTTATGGAGAAAGTGGATGTACACCGTTAAGTATTGATATAGAACATAGAATGATATCTTTCTGGACTCGGTTATGTACAATTCAAAATGAAGATTTTCCTGTGAAATTATCTACAATTATTTATAGAAATTTGTATGAGTTAGCTAGACATATAAATAATGTTGACTTAAAAAAGAAATTTCCGTGGTTTTATCAAATTAGACAAATACTTATCAAATGTGGACTAATGAACATGTGGAATAATGATAATTTTGTAAATGTCAATTGGCTGAAAGCAACTGTAAAACAAAAACTCAAAGATTTATTTTTATTGGAATGGTACTCACTTGTAGAAAATTCTAACAAGAGTAAAGTATATAAAATATTTAAGAAATCATTTGGCTTCGAAAACTACTTGAAGACAACTCCACCAAACTTACTTATATATATGATTCGATTTAGGACAAGAAATCATCGTTTACCTGTAGAAATTGGAAACTGGCATAGAATCCCAAGTAATCTAAGATATTGTTCCCATTGTCCTGATAAAATAGGCGACGAATTTCATTACCTTTTTGAATGTACCAAATATACAAATGAAAGAAAACGATTTATCAAACCATACTTTTTAAGAAGGCCTAACATGTACAAATTTGAACAACTTATGTCGACCAGTAGTCAAATAGAAAATATTAAGTTATGTAAATTCATTAAATGTATTCTGTCAGGAATAAGAAATTAACATGTTTGTAATATGTATGTTCAATTATGTGTTATTATTAATTATATATGTGAGTATATACGTACAGTATATACAACTATGTACGTACATGTACATGTATGATAGTTTTCTTGTCCGTCCGTCTGTGTTTCTTCTACTAGTATGCCTCCTTGCTCCTAGTAATGGTCATTAAAATTTGTTTTACTCTTAAAATCTAACCACATTTAGAATCAGGCGACTCTCCGGCAAAATAATAATAATAAAAAGGAATAAAGAAAGAAATCATTTAAAAGAAACATTCTTAACAGTTTTTTTATATCAGTTTAAATATAAAGTGAATTTAACAGAATTTGGTTACACCTACCTAAATGAAATTGCTTTAGTGAACATGTATGTTTATATATGTATGTATTTTTACGCCTCGTACCCTTTTGCATGAATGTAATACCTCATGTTTACATGTTTATACTATGTATATTGCATGTATTGAGAGAAATAAAGGTATGTTAGTTGTTAGTTAGTTAGGTAGGAAAGGAAACATTATGTAAAATTTATTTTCCTTATATCTGCATTTTATTTCTTTAGAGCAAGATGAACAAACAGTTCCAGATGTGATCAATGAAGCAGCATCCATTGGTAAGAACATTTATTAATAAGGGCTAGCCAGGACTTCGACAATTTTTTCGGGATACTTGTCCAGCAGGTCACAACCGTCAGGTTTGATAACCAGCCCAATTGGCACAGGCACTTATGAGTTATGGCCCTTGACATGGGGTATTTTGAGACCTGACACTCTTGTTTGATAACTGAAGTCATATTTATGATTGGAACATATAATCAATATGCATGTATAGAAAACACAAACTTTTTCAATTTCTTAATCTTAACATCAACTAATATTGCTAAGTTGAACACAAAAATCTTAATGAAACTTTCAAACAGAAATAGTAACTTATTAATGATCTGGATTAATCTGAATCCTATTTCCTCAAGCTAGAGATCTGGGCTGTTTTTCTTTTATATAGTATTGACTGAAAAATATTATAAAGAGCTTCTGTAAAGAATACTCTCTGTCTTTTAAAGGTTGTCTGCATATGAAATTCAAACACTTGCAAATGTTCTTTCTAAGTTGACTACAATAAGTAATCCACATTATCTGTTGGATAATCAATTGAAATAATTAAATCATATTTTATTGTATATGTCTTCTTTTTTTCCAGACTGCTGTTATTAAAGGCAAAGATGTGAAAGCTGCATTATTAAGTTTTCAAGATGAACTTAGAATAATGCACTATCGGTCAGTTTTGAACAAAGAATGATGAAAACAAACTTGAGGAAGAGAACTCTAATCACCATTGTCTTGTGAATTAAGCATAAATACATGTAAAATGTTGGAATATAGACTGTATAGTGTTTTATTTAAGAAATATCTCTGTGCTTAAAAAGTCACTGTAAACTGATTTTGTTTTCACATCCTTTTTGTATTATTTAAGAAATAATTAAATGCTATGATATTAATATTTAAAATCTTTCTTGTCTGATTAAAGTAAAAATTCGGTTATTTTAGTGTAACTTTTCTGTAACTTTAATGTAACTTTTCTGAAACTTTAATATAACTTTTTTGTAACTTTTATGTAACTTTGAATGTAACTAAAGTATGCCTAGATTATAACTTTTCTGTAACTTTTTTGTAACTTTTATGTAACTTTGAATGTAACTAAAGTATGCCTAGAATATAACTTTTTTGTAACTTTTATGTAACTTTGAATGTAACTAAAGTATACCTAGAATATAACTTTTCTGTAACTTTTATGTAACTTTAAATGTAACTATAAAATGCCTACAATGTAACTTTTTTGTAACTTTGAATGTAACTAAAGTATGCCTGAAATGTAACTTTTTTGTAACTTTTATACACTTATAATTTTTTTGTAACTTTTCTGTGTCTTAATCATGCATAGAAATTAGAATGTAACTTTTTTGTAACTATAGTGTAACTTTTTTGTAACTAATATGTAACTTTTCTCTGTAAATAGGCACAAAAAAGTTACATATTAGTTAGTAACTTTTAATAGGCATAACTTTTCTGTAAATATGTTGAAATAAATGGTTCCAAACTTGTATAACTTAGTTATGCTTTTTTTGTAACTTTTTTTGCCTCAAAAAGCATAACTTTTTTGTAACTTTTTTCGGTATGGGTTATGTCAGTCGGCGAGTAATACTCATTTTGCCTTTGTTTTACCGATTACAATACGTTTTCCGATGAATGCGTGATTTGTTAAATAATTTTATTTCAATTATCCAATGTAGCGTGTAAATGGGGATAAATAAAAATGTGTTTAGTTTTGAATCAACCAGATGACCTATATAACCATTTCCCGAAAATGATACTTTCACTTTACTTATAAATCTATATAAGGATAAAGACGAAACATCGCCAAATAAAACTAATTAAAATAATAACGAATAAACGCCCGTTGTACGGTCCGATTTTCATACGGTGACGTATCTTACGAAAAAAACGTGTAAATAAACAACTATTTTATGCTATTGTCTGTCTATTTCTTAGATTGTTGAGTAACTAAAATATAATTAGAAAATAAGATGTGTTACTTTTGAATATCATTGACTTATTTGTGCTTGTTAATGTTAAACTATGAGCATATGGGCCTGTGTGTATCTTTGTAGAATTCAGAAAATGAAAATAAACCTTTTTTTGTTCATTTTTACGTGATATATTATGAATAGTGACAATATATCAAAATAATGTCAAGAAATATATACCCACTGAAATTATGAAATGAACTCAATATAGGCACTGGACACTATTAAAACTAATTTTAAAATAAATATATAAGTAGAATACATGCAAAGGAATGACATTGCTGCAAACAGTACTTAAAAGAACAAATTTCAAGAAATTCTTTTATTCATCTTATTCCCCCCCCCCCCCAAAAGAAGTTAGTTAATTTGCACCAACTCTTGGAAACACTTGCATGACTCTTGAAAATTTCATTTTGACTCTTGAAAATTTTGTCCAAAGGGTCAATGACTCTTGACTTTCAAAGTCTAGTGAACACCCTGCACTTTATTTGGTTTCTTTGAGCATGACTATTAAAAATGAATAAAAGCCAAAACAAGAAAGAAAGAAATTTATTTAAATATCTGGGTTTTTTGCGATTAAAAGATAATCGTTCGTAAACAATGCAAGTAGCCGATAGCCCAACATTGTTTTTTAATCAGTCGACTACCGATAGTTTTGTGAGATCAATATTTTATCAAGAAGTTGGTCGCGCATGCGCAACAAACCAAAAACAAGCAACCAGTCATTGTCGGTGACAAGAAATGTAAATAAAACGAGAAAAACGTCTCAAAGAAGAATGATAATATGATAATAACAACAAAATGTAGACATCAAATGAAAAATATCAAATTTTTCAAGTATATGCAGATAATTTTCTGTTTCATACGCATTTTGTCACTGAATCATGAAAGTGATGTTGACGGACAAGTTTACGGATAGAACGTTTCTGAGTGCCAACGTTCTTTCATGAAAATTCGCGTGTTTTCCTCACCCACGACTCAAGGAAAAGCCACGACTTAAGGAAAAGCAACCATACTGTTCCAGTCTGTCTAACTTTAATCTGCCAGAGTATCAGCTAATAAGAGAACAACCAATAGCCTTGTTTAGATTAAATGTCCACTTAAAATATATATGATTTTGAACATCAAGACGGACTATGATTAGTTTGAAAACTATTTCATTCTTATTAACCGTCACTATTTTAATTATAGGACTGGGTTTTCCCTGTAGATGGCAGAAAGTCATTTAATTATTCCGATACTAGAGGTTTTTTCGTTATATAGTCGTTTCTGGTAATACCGCGGTATCGCTAATATCGCGGAATTTACAAATCTCATAAACGAGGCTTAATGACGCCACCTAGTGTCCGTTTTTGCGCGAAATTTTGAAGGACAGATGTAGTAAACTTCGTTTAACAACAAACTGTATCGATCCCAGCGTAAAATGATAACTGACAACTTAATTTCATCTTATCCATTGAAAACTTACCCGGAAGTAGAAATTCACTATCCCCTAAATCAAAATCATGATCCTTACTTCATAAATAATTTGAAAGTTGCAAAGAATTATTGTAATATTTTTTCGTCTGGTACTGAAGTTTATGAATGACATTGGTAAATATTGCATTGCCTCAATTTAATTACGTCACAGCTTTCTAAAAATAGACATAAAAATAAGGAGGCTCAGACGATTTTGTTTGTTTGAAATATTGTAAATAACGCATATGGATTTGCTTTGGTTTATATTTTTTAAACCAAAAACACGCAGGAATACATGTATAAATCTTACGGACACTTTAATGAAAATTCGCGAATGTAAAGAGGCCCGTAATAGGGTTTCTGGACTAAAATTATTTCCATTGTCTACTTGTTGTCGACCTCGAGATATGCAGACTAGGAATTCTTATTAAAGCGCTATATCTAATGATTTATTTTTAAAAGATATATTTCATAGTTATCAACAGTGAAAGTATATATGTGCGAAACGTTTTCCTCACACTGACCGCAATAAACCTTTTTGACAAACCCCTTGCAGCGCCCCATGTAAATACCGCGGTATTAACGGAAGCGGAAAGTTTGAAAGTAGGTTAAACATGGCCGCCTACAACATCTTCGATAAACAAACAGACGCAGACGAAAATGATTTTATTGACGTAGAATTTTGAATTAGGTGCAAATGCATATTGTCAGTTGCAGAAAATTGAAAGATAAGGCTTTCTTTCATTACGACATTTAATTCATTTGTTAGTACCGCGGTATTAGAGAACTCCATCCTAATTCATACGCCATACAACAATAGAACCCTTCTGTCAACTAATTGTGCAGCAAAAAGCTACCCAAGACCGAACGGTCAACCATATATAATTATGTTTTTATCTATGAAAAAGAATGTGTCGGGAACTGTAATGGTGGTCATAACCGGATATTGATTCTTTTGCCCACCAGCAATATTTACAAACTGACAACAGGTGCGCGTGACGTCACGGCGATGTTCCCTATACATAGTTCCCACATCTACAATATTTATCTCCCTTGGTGGCCATCTTGAAAGTCTATTTTGACTAGCATTGATAGAGGATATTTATATTTTTGTTCTGATAATTCTAAATATAGAATTTTCATATGTGACAACTAGATTTTCTTAAACCTGATATGCTTATGGTTTTTCCAACTTCATGATTAAGTTATACCTTGTAAATTGAGTTGTTTAATTTTTTTGTTTGTTTTTTGTTTTTTTCTATTAAACACATAAGAAATTTGACTTTCAAGATGGCCGTCAAATTCAAAACAAGGGAGGTAAATATTGTAGTTGTGGGAACTATGTATTGATAAAAGAATTTGCGCAGTCACAAAATATTTTGACACTTACCAATATTAGCAACAAAATTCTCAAGTCGACTGATGGCTTCACTTCTCTTTTCTGTCAATCCCAAGACATATTGCACCAGCTGGTCGTGTCCAAAACGAAATAAATAGGACAAAGGTAGTCCACCTACCGTCTCAACTTCAACAACAGCCTCTGAAAAGCGCCTGGCGTACGCTGATGCATCACAAAACTGAATGATGACTGGACAAGCATTTTCATGGATCTTTGTAGGATCTTCCAATGGAAAATTGTTATAACAATCACGAAAAAACTTCAAAAATCCTTCTGAAGGCTTAGCACGTTCAGCCATTATGTCCTGCACTAGAACGATGGTCCATGGCGGGCACATACCATATTTGGATAGGGAGCCGGTCAACTGGTACCCAATGTTAAGTGGTACCCACTATTTTTTTGTCAAGTGGTACCCAATTTGAAGTCAAGTGGTACCCAAATGTGAAGTCAAGTGGTACCCACTATGAATATTAAGATGTACATATGTTTTTTGTTTTATATCATGAATATATGGTGGTTAATATTGCCACTAATGAGTTTGGATGTTTTAATATGAACTTTAACAAGATATATCTACTATTATGTTTTTATGTCATTGAAGTCAAGTGGTACCCACTATGCAAATTTTATATTTAATTAATACAGAATAGTTTAATTGATTAGAAAATAGTTTATAATGATATTGGTGAAGTAATGATATGTCTAGGAAAAAGTGACTGTAAATGAGTGAAAATATTGTATTTTCTATCAATGTTTGGTCATAATCCTTCTTAAATTCAAACAAATTAGACATGTCTTAACCTCAGAGTAACAGATTATTATAATTGATTAAAATTGGTTAACAATTAGAACGGAATGCTATTTAATATTATAAACTTCTTTATATTTATAATTAATTGGTTCCAATTAAACAATTTATACAAGTATTTATAAATTGATTGCTATTTATCAACAAACTGTTATTCACAGGCTAACAACTATAACTTCTTTAAATTGATAATTAATTGGTTGAAATTAAAAAAGGGATTGCTAATTTATCAACAAACTGTTGATTGAATTGGCTGACAATTATAATTGTTTGCTAAGTAATTGAATAAACACTTTTAAATTTGATAAATAAACAAACAAACTGTTACTTATGTTTTATCAAATAAACTGAAAAAAAAGTTTTTTGATACATAAATTTAGTGAATTTTAGTGATATATCAGGATATAATTATATAACATTATGTTTTGGATTTAGGATTTATATATTGTATATGTACAATAATATCTTATTAGGTGAGTGAGTAACTTACATTTTCAATGACATAAAATATTTTATATTTTATCAATGTATGGTCATATTTCCTTGTTAAAGTTCACATTCAAACATCCAACATACCATATATTCATGATATAAAACAAAAAAACATGTGTACATCTTAATATTCATAGTGGGTACCACTTGACATTATCCTCAAAAATAAACTTGTACCTGCAATAGTTCAATACATCAAAAAAGCATATACATGAAACAGGGTTCAATCCTTAAGATCAGAGTCAAAGTTCAAGGTAAGTTGTTACAAAACAGCTCTTTAAAACTGCTGTTGGTTGGTCATGTAACAAAATGAACAAATAGCTTTAACATAATTTTTTCCATTAAAAATCTAGAGAACTGTTCGGTTGTGGTTGGTGTAGCCAAACAGATGATCCCCTGTTGATGTGAAGTCATTTGTTCAGAGGTTATCATCACACTCAACCTTAAACATACATACAGGGCAAAACGTTTTCAAGGTTTGTAGCTCTAGAGGTACGTCATATGTTACTGATGAACTATATTCATTTTAATTTATAAAGTGCTTCAGCTGAATTTTTAGAAATCCAAATCTATATTAACTGAAACTTCATAGTTGGATAGATCTCATTGGCAGTGAACAGACAAGCATTGACACTGCTTGCATCACTCTTGTGGAGTTACTGCCCTTTGTTTTATTCCTATTATGACCTATAGCAGTCGCACTGTCTGTCTGTTTGCCCATTCATCCTAGTGATCCTACTTTGCTGGTCCTCTCAACTCATCCTACATTTCTTGTGCGGTTTTCACCAAACTTGCACAGAATGATGCTGTTGCAGAAATTCTCTACCTTCTTACATTTGATCATTTATACCGGAGTTATAGCCCTTAGTTAAAATTTTACTTTTGAAGCTTGTCCTCTCAACTTCACCTATATTTCTTATATCTGTTTGGTTGCTGTTTCATGAATACATGCTGAGACTCAACTTGTCATGAATTGGCCAGTCAAATCTACTACTTACAAATGTCCACTTGGACAGAAACAATAACACCTGTAGAAGTTTGATTACCCATTGATTGAGTTGAAAGTTTTGACTGAGTCGTCTGAGATTGACTTTTACTCAAGTTTCATGAACCTCATATTAGTTTTTATATAATACTGAGTATAAAGAAGATAATATAATATATATAATAATAGGCTGGTGTATTGTGTTTGAAATATTAATACTAGCATTACAAATGCGTCATTCAAATTTTAATTCCAGCATATTTCAGAAAATTCCCAATTTTTTAACCAATCGACCAGTGTGGACCACTTTCAGATTATTGTTAAGAGGGCAGATTTAACCATCCAACATTATACCTTGTATAAGTAATCATGAGTAGGTTCTTGTTCAACTGCTCTTCAGGTTTCCAAGAAAAAACTGCATGATGTCACTGTGGAATAAAGCCAATTTACAAGATCTCTGCTTCTCAGTATGGACATTACATCTCCATGCTCCACAACAACAGACATTGATCAGGTATGACCACATTCAAAAACATTGGCATGGGTCTCTCACATTGGACACTTGGGCAAAAAAGTTGCTCTCTATAGGCAAATTTTGTCTTTTTTTTCAGTCAGCCAAAAAAATGTTGCCTGCTTAAGAATTATGCACCAACAATATAGCTATACATAGTACATGGCCTGCTGCTGCTGAAGCACAGCTCTTTTCCTCAATCTAACACATATTACACCTCCTACCTCTCTTATTAAATGTCCCTTCATTTATGAAAGCTTTGATTTCAGCTGAATTTTAGCTGAAATACTGATGAAACTGGCTATAAGTAAAACAACATGTCCCAAGGTAATAAAACTTAGATGTCCTCAGAGCCAAAATCTCATATCTTGTCTTTTGATGATTCTGAGTTGATAACGATCAGACAATATTGATATTATTGATATACTAGCCTGACAGCATAATTGAACTGAATGTATTTAAAGGCATTGTCACAGGAATGTGAGGCAGGAATTAAGTCATAAAATTAATGATCCTACTTTTTGACTTGATGTCAAGTCTACAGGACATGACCAGACAGGATAATCTGATTAGAAGCAACAACAGATAAGACCCCATGTGGATTTTTTGGGGGTCACTTACATAGTAGCTGTTCAATGTCTTTAAACATTAATCAACTGTATATTTTCAACCATAATACTTTGAGAAAGGATTTGAGCTCAGAGATTGTTCTCAAGTTAGTCCATATGATATGATAGTCCAACAATTTCTTTAAAAACATCTCCTTAACTGCTGAGTTAATTTCATTTCATGCAGAACTCTGGTTGCCATGGCAAAAATAACCAGAACATGACATACATGTAGCATTAGTTAGTGGACCTCTACCAATTTGATAAAAAGTATGACCCTGTGGGTCAAATTGACCCCACCCAGAGGTCACTTGATTGTGTATTGGAAAACTTTTTTAAGAAATCTCTAATTAAACCAGATGGCCCAGAGCTTAGATAAAATTGACTGTATTTAACAACTACTTGTTCAACTTATTCAAAAGTTCAGTCATATTGATAGTTGGACTCTTGACAGTTTGGGTAGATTAAGATACATGTAATTACTTACTTTGATTAAATTATCCTAAAGTGTAACAATACTCAGGTGAGCGATATAGGGTCATCATGACCCTCTTGTTTTCTTTTAATTTCATAGAATATCATAGTTGAACCTTTCTAGATACTAAAAACAAGATATTTGATCAGGAAACCATTAAAAGTATACTAACAATGTTACTTTCAATGTTTTAAGAACAGATCTACTTCTCTCAGATATTATAATTCCATTAATTCTCCTATCCCCATACATACAAATCTTAAACCAAATTTAACTAGTACCATAACTTAAATGAAAGTATACTGTATTTTGTTTATAATCTTCCAAAGGGTAGTACAGTGTTAAGTTTTAATGTAATTCAACAAGTTGCCATTGAGGTAACTGAATTGTTGCTAAATCCTTGAAAAATCTCTAATATAGAATATGCCAATATTCTGAGTGCATTCTCCAGTTACTATAAACTTAGTTTCATTCCAGCTTGTGGTTTTATCAGGAATTTTGTGAGCAGATTACTAGTATGGACTGATGACAGAAGCTTGCAGATAGAATCCTTTAAGACAGGTAACCGACATAAATGTTTCTGATGTAATATCATATTTGGCAATTTTAAATTGTTACAAGTTATTCTGATGCATAATAGCCCATAAAGAAAAGAATCTCAACACCAAAGTACATTCTGTTGTATTGGATAATGAGACAATGTGGTTTCAGTTTTTATAGACAAAAAGAATGTATGCAGTCACTCATGAAGTATGTGTTTATACATGTAGTATCTTTTAATCAATGTTATTTAATCATTACCAACTAGGACTTTGTTAGAAACTCATAAAAATATCTGTGTGTGATATAATTGTATTTCTGTGTGTGTGTCTGTTCTTTGTACACTTCAGAACTTATACTTCTATTTATAAATACTGTAATTTGTGAAAGGAATTCAAAATAACATTTCATCAAATTTTGTTAAATACATGTATAACAAAAGTAAACACATTAACATGAAAGTGGATGTCTTAAATATTAAGACAAGGAACACTGAATTCCAGGAGCAAATTCCTGCTTTGTTGACTATAAAATTGCATTTCCAAAGAAAATCTATAAAAATAGATTTAAATAAGGAATGTCCTTTAACATGCATAACAAAATTTCCAGTTAGTAACAACAAATTGCTTGGGCCTAGGATCTTCAATTTTTGTAGAAGTAGGTCACTGATCACTGACTGTCAAGAATAATATTCACTTGAGGGCATTAGTTCAATGTCATAAAGACTCATATTGACTATTTACATAAGAGCTTGAGATTAGAAAAGAAAACAGCTAAGATTAAACGTATAAAAATCTATTGTAATAAAAATTACAAACTCTTCATTTGATATTACTATTTGACTGCTTTTAGTGGAGCATACATATTGTACAAACAGCCCTTGTTATGAATGTACTTTATATTATAGGTGGACATTGGTGTTTAGAAATCATCTGAAGCTGAGACATTTTTATTGCTGCCAACTAGATTACCTATAATAGATCAGATTATGTGACATCTATTGTTTTCAACAGGTAAGAAGTGATTTTTGTTAACAAGGCATCTGGTGTTGATATTGTAAGACATCAACATGTCACATTCAGGAATATGACCATTGAATACCTAAATAATTAAAAATAAAAAAATAGTTTGTTTCCAGTTCCAAAGACCACATAACAATTACTTCTACAGTATTATCTTTTATGCCTTTATGGAAAATACAATAATTTTTGCTAAGTCGTAATATTAATGAATTTTCTCTGCATATCCCTCATACACAACATGGTCCACGTGTTAACCTTTTTAGATCTAGTATCATCTACGTATATGACTCTTACTTATATCTCAGGCATTGTTTGTTGTACATGGTACCCATTAAAATCAAATCTAGTTCTTAAATTATAAATATATGCCTTTAGTTCAAAATTTGACTGATGCATTTCTACAACAGGTGATTGGAATTAATTCAAAACTGGTCAGAATGTTTCTTGTGTGGTCCTGCTCATACATATCTAAATTAATGGAAATTCATGCTGGATTCTGGCTTCAATGACAAGCAACACAAGCTACATGTAAAATTTGAAGAAAAAGTCTAGATAATGAGATCACTGTCTTCTGGTCTGTAGAAAAACTTTAATGTAGGCCATTACTAATGAAGTATTAAAGTTATTGACACAAAGCTTGGAATACAAGGGGAATAATACTCTGAAAGCAACATTTTTATAGCCCCAGATATGAAATATATGGGGGCTATATTGGATTCACGCTTGACCGTCGGTCCGTGCATCTGTAGACACAATTTTGTCCGGACAATTTCTCAGCAACTACTTACAGGATTTCAATGAAACTTCACAGAAGTGATCAGAAGTAGTTCTAGTTGTGCATGCTTAAAGCATTTTTTGTTTGGATTAATTTTCACTGAGTTATAGCCCTTTGTTTTTTTATACAGTATATACAATAGGCATATTTTGTCCGGACAATTTCTCAGCAACTACTGACAGGATTTCAATGAAACTTCACAGAAGTGATCAGTAGTAAGCCTAGTTGTGCATGCTTAAAGCATTTTTTTGTTTGGATTAATGTCTACTGAGTAATAGCCCTTTGTTTTTTTTATACAGTATATACAATAGGCATTTTTTACCAGACTATTACTCATTAACTACCTACAGGAATTCAATAAAACTTCACAGAAATGATGAGTAGTTAGCCTAGTTGTGCCTAGTTACGGCCCTTAGTTGTTTTTATACAGTGTATATACAATATGTCAGCAACTGTTCATAGGAAATCAATGAAACTTCACAAAAGTTATAAAAAGTATCTCAATTTGTGCATGCAGTAACCAGGTTTTGTTTGGATTAATATTCAGTTATGGCCCTTTGTTTTGCACAATTAGTAAATTTTGTCCAAACCATTTCTCAGCAACTACATGCAGGAATTCAGTGAAATTTCTTAGAAGTGATAAGTTGTTTGCCAAGTTGTGCATGTCCACAATAGGTTTTGTCTAAGTAAATTTTAATGAGTTATGACCCTTTGTATTTTTTATATAATGACTATTTAGAAATTGGTCAGGATTTTTCTAAGCAACAAATTGCAGGTATTAAAAAAATGAAAATGCATTATATTTCCCTTTGTAAAATGTAACAATAACTGTGTCAAGGTGGCAGCTTGGGGTATTCATCACCTTTAGTGATAGTTCTAGTTAAGTTATGTCCCTTTTTAGCTTAGTTTTTTTTGTTCAAATTGGTTATTAAGTAGACTATTTTAATAACTATCAAACATATTCATTTCAGTTTTGGCATATTAGCTTATGAGACAAGGACCATCTGTAGCACAAATGCCATAACACAGTCAAAATTATTTTCAGAGTTATGTCCCTTTTTAACTTCGAAAAAATTGAGCCCATAACTCAAAAAGGTATTCAAGTTATCAACATGAAACTTCATATGTTAATCCATCTTATTGAAAAGAATTGCAGTGGGCAAGAGCCATGACTCTTCAAGATTTTTTAGTTTATTGCTCTTGTATAATCTCCATGGTTTCAGTTTTATTGCAGAAGTGGGAGTTTGGACTTTCCATTCATTTTCATATTTCATTTCTAATTTCACTTCACACATCTTATATTCAATTGAATTATGTCTATAGAATGATTTTTTGTCGAGCCCGCCTGCGGTGAGCTCGACTTAGTCACGGGTGGCTGTATCAGTGTTTGGTCCACAAAAAAAAAAAAATTTTTTTTTTTAAACACTGATACTTGTTTTCATCATTTGTGGACCAAACACTGATACTGCCACCTGTGGACTTAGTCGCCACAATGGCGGTTGCGTGTCTGTACGTTAGTTAGTTAGTTAGTGTGTCCGTCCGGATCCTTGTCCAGGCTGTATCTCCCCTATGCATTGACACTTTTTAAAATAACTTGGCATAATTGTTAAACACCATGAGACGGTGTGCAGTGCGCAAAATCCAGGTCTCTAGCTCAAAGGTCAAGGTCACACTTAGAGGTCAAACGTCAAAAATGAGCATTATAGACCTTGTCCGGGCTGTATCTCCCTTATTCATAGAAACTTTTTAAGATAACTTAGCATTATTGTTAAACACCATGAGACGGTGTGCAGTGCGCAAAATCCAGATCTCTAGCTCAAAGGTCAAGGTCACACTTAGAGGTCAAACATCAAAAATGAGCATTATAGACCTTGTCCGGGCTGTATCTCCCTTATGCATAGAAACTTTTTAAGATAACTTGGCATAATTGTTAAACGTCATGGGGCGGTGTGCAGTGCGCAAGATCCAGGTCTCTAGCTCAAAGGTCAGGGTCACACTTAGAGGTCAAACATCAAAATGAGCATTATACACCTTGTCATGGCTCTGTCTCCCTTATGCATTGAATTATTTAAAAATGACTTGCCATAATACAATGCGACCATGTGTCTTGGGCAACACCCAGATTTTTATAGGTCAAAGGTCAAGATTACACATTCGGTCAAATATATTTTCCTTGTCTGGGCTGTAACTTCTGTTTGCATTCAAGGATTTTTAAATAAATTGGTATAAACGTTTACTTCAAGGAAATGATGTGTCATGAATATCACCCATACTTGTAGTTCAAAGGTCAAGATCACAAGCTGGCTAAACAGGGGCTCGACATGTTACCCTTGGGCTTCTAGTTTCTAAACTACATGCAGTTTTTTTCAACTTCTGTTTCAGTCCTTATGTTGATGTTCATATGCAATGGATATAATGTGTCATGATGGAATGTCTGATGAGCTGTATTTGAAAGTGTGAAATTGTGTACATATACATAATAATTATATTATCCATACTTGCTTCTTTCAACATGTCAAGCAAAATAGTAAGTAAGTAAGTATGCTCTGTAAAAATGTTTAGTTTCTCTGGCAATTCTTAACAAAAAAATAGAACAGAAACATATTTATGTTCTTAAAAACTTCTTTTCTTATTTGTTCATAATTTTTTTGCCCCCATATCGATAGATCGGGCATATTGTTTTTGGTCTGTTTGTACCAAACTTTAACCTTGACTATAAAATCAAAACGCTTGCACCTACATTTATCAAACTTCATATGTAGGTTCCTCATGACAACCTCTACAGGACCTGTGCATTTTTAGGTCAAAGGTCATGGGGTCATTGTGTTTAAAAAAAATCCTATATTTCTTTTAGGATACTTCTACATTTTTCATGGGATTTTGACGAAACTTTCACAAAATTGTTTTGAGATTTGATCATTGTTGACAGAATTATGGCCTTTTGTTTATTTTGTGCGATTGTAACAGTGAAATACTTTTTGATTCCTTCTTTTCTCAAGGGATTTTGATAAAACTTTCATGGAACTATTGTTATCAAGATACCCAATGCATGTTGTAAAGGTTTTATGATTTGATAATCTTTTAAGGAATTATGGACCTTTGTTTATTTTGTGCATATGTAATATAGAAAGAAATTCTCTATTGTTTGAAACTCTTCCTAAACTGAAGGGATTTTTACCAGACGTTGACTGAACTATTGTCACCAAGTTCCCCAGCACAGTTATGTCAGAGTTTTGTGATTCAATCATTTTTAGCAGATTTATGGCCCTTTGTTTGTCGGTACCAAATTTTAACCTTGCCTATTAAATCAAAAGGCTACCGCCTACAATCATCAAACTTCATATCTTGGTTCATCATGACAATCTCTACAAAACCTGTGCATTTTCAAGTTAAAGGGCACCCGAAGTGGGCATTGTGTTTTTAAAACACATCTTGTTATTATTGAGAATTTGTTTTTAACTGATTAATTACTCTGAACGTCTGTGTGCATAATACAAAAAAATGAAATTATGTAAATCAAATGTTTTCCATTAAGTACTTTTCTTGACTGTTACATTGATGATTTATCTGTGTTTGTATCATATTTTCAATTGTTTACCTGTCAAAAATGTATCTTTCAGTGTTTTTGAGTCATAAAAAGTTCACACCGATGATCAGAGGAATTTTAATATACTGCTATGATGAAACCATTAACATGTGTAATCAATAGTCTGGTTATTACATGTGGAAATTGTTTTCTATTTTCATAAATCTCACTACAGTATGTTCAGTAAAATACAAAATTAAAACAATTCAGATTAACATTTGTACTTGGTTTACATATGTATGCTTATGTGTTTCAGTCATATGAATTGTTAAAATTATGTACTTGACCTTTACACTGAAGAAACTGTCAGAATCAATGCAAACTGCAAAGTGAACTTTTGTACTTGTTAAGACCTTTTTGATTGTATACATGTATTTTGTGTATGTGAAATAAAAGCAGATTGTTTGAAGTACAAAACAGACATTCCTTATATATATCATACTTTTTTATGAACACACAAAAATACTTTAAAATTTATCAGTAATATGTTACCATAGCAACCAAAATTTATGACTCAATAACTGTTCACCCTTTAGATAGTATGATTTTAGCTAGGTTCCAGGTATAAGAACCAATACATCTACTTATCATTGTTTATCATACAAGGGCATTCCTAGGTCAATGCTCGCCTCACTTCAGTATTACAATACAGATACACCCAGCAGGCTTCGAGCAGCACAAGTGCCAATTATGAACATCTAATGCAAGGCCCGATATAACTTGTATACGGCTTAAATAAATAATCATTATACCTTGGTTGTTCTATATTACACTAGTAGAGGGAACTATAGTGGAACAGATTTATAATAGCATTAAAACCACATATTTACAAGTTTAACTTGATATTAAAGAATGATTCTGTTGCCATGGAAGCAAAACGTGAAAGCATTAAAATTCAAAGTTGTTCATTTCTTTAAATACATTTATGAAACTTGTGTGACTATCATGTGATTTTAAAGAATACTCAAAGAAGAGATTTTTTAAATTAATTCTAATATGTTACCATGGCAACTTAATAATACATTTATGAATATCAGCCATGTGCTTTTTCATTACATATACAACAAAACTGATCACGTATCATCCAATCAATAGATGAAAAATAGCTTCTTTTCTAACGAAAATTTCGTTTTTGTTGCTATGGCAACACTTTCAAGAATTGAGCTTTATAACTAATATTTTCTTCAAAATACGATGAATAGAGAACATATAATAAGATTTTGGACAGAATTTGACACTAGGCTATTTTTGGCCCTAATTTAACCTATCCATGCCATGACAAAAAAAAATTGACCTCTTTGTCCTATGGACACGTTTCTAGTGCTGAACATCATCATAACTAGTACCAGAAGATAAAAGTTTGGTTAGCTGAAAGTTTAAAACCTACAGAAAAATCCAAGCACACCGGTCTACACTTAGTGGTAAAAAATGCTGTTTTTTCTATGATGACAGTCCTGGGAAACACTGGAACTAGCATGTACTCTGAACTACCTGAAGTAATAGACTGGTTAGTATTTTGATCTGATAAAAATCACCTTGTCTACAGTGTTCACTTGATATTTTGTTGTAGTTTGTTATCAAAGGGTAAACATTGAAGCATATAACGTCTGCTACAGAAGCCAAATTTAAATTTATTTTGTTCAGACTTTGCAAGACTAGTACCGATTTCAAATCATAAGTCATTAGATTACTACACTGACCAATAAACAGCCAGTTTTTTAGATTTTCATCTGCATGTATGAAAACTTTAAATCATGATACATACATTTACTTCGAAAATTATTTGTGGTTAAATAGTTCCTAGGAACATCTGCAAATCTTTCAAAGTAGATAAAATATTTCAATGAACAACTTGTCGAGACAGCACCGCGTGTCTCAATAACAACTGGTTGTTCTAAGTCGGACATTAACTTGGATCATGGACTGGACTTTGGTCGGTAAGATATAGACGTCCTGTGGCAGCAACAGATAAGTGTGTCCATCTATTGAACTAGTCACGTACAGACAATGAATTTCTTTATAGAACAGCTAAGAACACACTGACTTATCGATAACAATGAAGAGAAAAATCGTATCGACGATATAATATAATTTGAAAGAAAAAAGTTGAGCACTAGCAATATTTTTTACTTATGTACCGAATTCTGAAATCAAACTATTGATAAGATCAGTTTTACTGGTTTAAACGTCCTATTAACAAATAAAAAGGGATAGTAAATTGTTTGTTTTATATTTTTTCGTTGGTAAAAATTGTTCTAAAATATGTTTTGTTTGAAGAAGTTACGGGGATTAGAAAGATATCACAACTGAGTTATACAGTCAGTTGTATTGGTCCAGCAGAAATTAGTACAGAACTGGTATGCATTGTTTTGCAAACAAGCTTTTTATATCACCCCTGTGAAAACAAGCTGCGCCTTACTTACCAAAAAACGCAAAAGTAAGTTTGGGTACCATGGTACATCTTGTTACAAAAACGCATGGTAATGTACACGTTCCACACTGTTTAGTACATGTCACCTTATGCAGATGTACAAAAGATATACATGTATATGCTGGTCATAGGAATCGATTTTAGGAAAATGCGATCGAATTTTGTGGCCAGTTCCAAGCAATACAATTACAAAATGTATTTACATTCCAACAAAGGCCTTCATGCCTAAAGAATATTTAGCAGGTATATATGTCGATTGATAAAAGAGAATTTATTTTTCGATGCCCTTATGTCATTTTTATGAAGACTTACGCTGCAAATATACTTATGAGCACTATCACCCGAATAAAATAATTAAGGCTATCTTTAAATGCGTACGCAGCGTACATGTATGAGTATATGTATTCCGTAACAGATGTAGAAACGATGGACGACCTAATCCTTGTCGACCTTGTCAAGAAGTAGTATGCCAGGATGTGTTTGAATTTGGTTTCGCAACTGCTGACACTTTTGATTGGCATTTCTTTACTGACTAGCCAGTAATACAGACATAATGTTAACATCATTAATCTTTGAGATGCAATCATTCAAAGAAGGACTGTAACGTGAATAATGTTATTATTGATATCATTTGGGTTTAACGCCGCTTTTTCAATATTTTTCCGTTTCATGTACTAATATAGGTAACTTAGTGCCAAGATCCAATAACAAAAATATAGGCCTACGCGTGGATTCAAATCCTGTACAATAGGAAATTACGAATAGCGCAGCATCTGTATCCATACAGCATCTTTGCATGCAGTTTCAATGTATCGCTTACAGAATATTAATGTTCTTCGCACTTTTTACTACATTAACTATAGACAGTCATAATGTAAGAAATATTCGCTATTTTATTTTGATAACTTGCAGTTTATTCTTCTGTCCGGTGTTATATTGAAGGATAATAGCTAACTAAGGACATATTTTGCGGAAGTTCAAACATTTCACTTGTTATTTTTGGTTATTAACTTTTTTTTATAGAATATATATATAAGCAACATTGTCACAATCCCGTGTTGACCAGGCTGTAATAAAAAGCCGTGGATCACCGGGAGTCATACAGATAATACATTTGTATGTTCAATTACTTCATTTTATAACTTGGTCAATTGATGTACGTGTTGTTTGTGAAGTACAGGTCCTGAGGTTATAAAACTTGAAATCGGTCTCCGAACCCAAATTCCATATCATATCTTTTAAGGACTCTAAATTAATTATGATCAGCCAATATTGATATTATTGATACATTATCATGACAACATAGTTGTTCTGAATATGTCATCTCTATCTTTTCAATCGTAAAACTTTGAGAATGGAATTGAGCTCACAGACTGTTCTCAAGTTTTATAGCCTTGAGGTCAGGCCTTTCATATTTACATTTTGGAATGTCTTCGAATTACATGTTGCGCTGTTTGATAATGTTTTAATTACAGACGATGTCGCCCGATTGTTTTTGGAATTTATTATATTGCTATTGTCATAACCGCCCATACATGTTTTACGTCCAGGGGCTTTAATATACTAGTACATGTCACCATGAAGTTGCACTTTTCGCAGATACTGTTCTTGTAAACAAAGATGGTTTGCACAATATATATCAACATGTGTAAGTATATTCCCGTTGAATATACACTTAAGACTTTATAAATCATACCAGCGTTGACGTAAATGGCTAGGCTGTAGTTTGTACGTGGATTAGCCTTATCTTAATTAAAATACAAACATAGCACGTGGGAAGCTAATTAGCAAAATAGAGTATTATGTATCAGTTGCGTTTTTTAAGTACTCGAGTATTCTACTATCGTTGTGACTCATCGACAAAACAGTATCTCATGGTGATTAACCAAACTGATAAAACAGGACTGTACAATAGCAGGGCTCGTATACAGCACTGACATTACCCGTCAGAGCTAGAAAACATGATTTCTCTAAAACAACTAGCAAGAATGTTGGCCATGTGTGTTCTGGTGCATGGCTGGGTTCGACACAACAGAAAGAACATATTTTCTACTGACTACACCTTATGTAAAAAAAATTATGAAAGCCTGTATGTATGGTGCAACCAAACGGTGTTTTCAGCTGTGCTCAAACTTTGTGCCTTGTTATATTTGTATTTTGTATTAGCAATTAGAGATCACTATTAACTTGCCCTACCACAAGAAACCGATAATTCCGTCTCATGAGGAGGACAAATGATATCTGAGCCAAATATCATTGAAGTATCTTCCCTGATTTGGGAAATAACAAGGATTGTTAACACAAAACAACAGTATTTCATAAGCAAATATATATTTGATAACATATTTCATGAAAGATATAGAAATACAATGTATAGATCATTTATAGAGTATCAACCATCATCAAACCAGGCTCCATCATCTCTGTTAGCCTTCTTGCTTGGAACTGAAACAATACTACAGAATAAACATGACGCTGCGTTCAATAAACACAAATGCCCCCAGTGGCATGCTTGTGAAGTAATAGCCCATTTGAACAAGGTCAAGGTCAAAGTCGGTGTTTGATAATTATGGGTGGATTGAGAATGGTCATAAGCAACAACTGTATACATGTAAGTATTCAAGTGTTCAAGTAAGCGGTGTTCTGTAAAATCAACTTAATCTGGTACAGAATCATTCCAAGTCCTAATTAAGTCAAGGTCAAAGTGGGATTTGTTAATACGGGTGTATTGAGAATGATCATACCCAACAATTGTATAAGTATCAAAGCGTTCTAGCAAGCGGTATTGGTGCTAGACAAAACGGTAAAATCTACTAAACCTTGTATGGACGGAGGGACAGGACAATCACTATGTATGCCCTGACATCAAAGATGCCACGGGCATTAAAATACAACTAAAATCAAGTCAAGGTACTATCAATACATGTTATGTATTAGCTACTGATACCGGTTTATATATGAATGGTTTCTGGTCCCCCTTTATTCAACACAGGGCATCCTCTAAATCCACTTAACCAAAAATATAGGAATGAATAACATAAATATGCAATGTTTAGGAACAAAATATTGGCCAAATAGGTAACAGTAAATCATTTAATGTATTTGCAAATATTTCATCCAGTCAATGTTCATTGAACTGATTATCAGGTATGCCTACATGAAAATACAAAAGCAAACAATGGCTGGAGTGGTCCTGGTTGCCCAACCTGTATTCATGAGCATGCACATATCTAGTCTGTCTAAAGTAATCTTAATAGCTTATATACATGCTTTCCTTCAAATTCTACTTTCTTTGTTTACCCATCTAACTAATTCCTAAAAAAATAGATATTTATAGGAATTACAGAACACATAGGAGAGGATGCCCAGTACAATGGTGTATAAAGTATTATCTGCTCAATGCAGGGGTATCATTGGATGCCATCCAACTCAATGTCGCCAGATTTTGAATAAATGCATTATAAACATATCAAAGAACAAAATGAATTTGACTTACTTAATCACAATAAATCTTTACCTGTCAAACACAATATCAATAGGGGTCTTTTACAAGTGATGACAAACTTCCAAACAAAATCTGAGGAGCTTAGGACAAATAGTACAGTAATAAAGTACAGTAGCCAGTGCTGCCAATTAAACAAAGAATCAAGTATGTTAATTATCAGCCCTGGATTCTGCTCAACATCATTAGACTAAAGAAGCCTTATAATGGTTGTGTCAACATCTTTGATATCTGAAAATACACTGACTCATAAAACTGTATGAATTGTACACCAGGCTATCCTCCAGGATTCTCTGAAGGCATACTGCAATAGACTCGCAATGGACCTTTGGCATACTGACCTCAAAACCAACAGAGGTCAAATACATGCGATGTCCAGCCTCCAAACAAAATCTGAGGAGCTTAGTTCTCTTGACCAGACAAGGTTTGGTTACAGATGGACGGACCGACTGACCTTGTCCTTGGAGGTATTTTTTTACCTTTAACCTCAAGTGTGACCTTGGACGTATGGAACTGAATCTTGCACAGCAGACATTCCCACATATAAATGAATAATTGTGCACAATATTTTAACAAGAGCGCCATGATGGCCTTTTTTCGCTCACCTGTGTAAAGACTTTTTCTTTCATATCATTGCAACTTCTTTCTAAACATTTAACTAGGTCAGAGCCAAACATGACCAAGAAATCATTAAGACACATATATTGAGCAACTTTCATCAGGATTTAATAAACGATGTTGTCTCTACAGTGTTATTAAGATTTAACAATGATTTGACCTGGTGACCTAATTTTTATTTTTGTCGAGATATCATACAGACAAGCATTCTGACAAGATTGATGAAGATCCAAACAAAAATGAGACCTCTAGAGTGATAACAATGTTTCCCCGGGATTTGACCCAGTGACCCAAATTTTGACCCTAGATGACCTATGTTTTAACTCATTGAAGAAATCATTGAAATAAACATTTTAATAAGGTTTGATTATTAATAAGGTTTGATAAAGATCCAATCAAAATTACGACCATTAGAGAGTTCACAAGGTTTTCATGGGATTTTACCCATGACCTCATTTTGATTTTGTCCAAGATTTTGGTCCAGTTTTGTGAAAATCTAACTAAACATGTGGCCTCTAGTGTGTTCACAAGGCAAAAGTTGAAGCCGCATGCCGACGGACAAAGACCAATCACAAAAGCTAACCCTCGGTTACAAATCCATAATTGAAATGACAATGTTAAAGCCTTGACAAGGAAATACCAACCTTAAACCTAAGTATGAACTACAGATCTGTGCATTTTGGGTGACGCATTGATTCATGATGGTGAGCATTTAGGCGAGGAACTTTCGAAATCCATCCTGGAATGACAAAGTTACATCCCCCAGGGTCTTTTTCCTTCTATAATACAGGTGACTTCGAATTTGCAAAAAGGCTCTTTTTTCCCCAATTTGGTGAAAGAAATTCCCAAGAATACAATGCTGAAAATCCCAACTTAAATATGATTCTCCCTAAATCTATTTCTCATGTTCTGGGAATAAAACTTACATTATTTAGCGTTATTTATTTAAATGTTACATAATCATTTTTTCGTTAAGTAATTTACAATTGATAACGAGTTTTCTTAACCAAACACTTTAAAATATATTTGAACTCTGTTGTCTAACTTTCTCCCAATTTTACCAAAAATTGCTCTTGATTTTTCTAAAATGAAAGGCTATGGCTCCTTCCCAATTTTTGGAAAAAAAGGTCCTGGCACAGACAAGGGATGGGGCAGACAGAGCGATTACTACAGGGTGTCTGTATTCGCTATTTAGGTCCTTAAAAACAATAGAAAATTATAAGAAATTGCTATTTGCAAGTCCCACAAATTACCTGTTTTCTCCCTGATTTTCTCATGGTCTTCTACTTGTCTTCCAAATGGCTTCCTTCAGGCACTGACAGATAGAATGACTGTGGTGACCATTTCTTCTGGAAAAGCAATTACAAACACATTTTTAGGGACGAAGTTCCTAAAGGTTTCCACCACATTTTGTACTTACAAACGTCTCTCGTCCGCATTGGAAAATAGTACCACTTGTTGAATAAGTATACACTGCAGACTTAGCAGTTTTGGTATAAGTTGGAGACATATTGCAGGATTTTGTTGATCTTGAAAGTATGGGAAATAGTTAGGCAATTGAAACTGTAAAACTAACAAGAATAATAATTAAGTTTTCATCCACACAAAATTTTCATTCACTACATACTGAAAATAGTTACATTCACAAAAGAAGTGCCAGAATACTAGATTGTCTCTCAGTGTAGAGAGAATGGTCAGAAGTTCAGTATATAGTACAACAGATGGTTTATACAGAGTTCACTGTATACAGATCAGGCACTGAATTTGTGTGGCTTTTCAAAATGTGCAGTAGCTAATAGTTTGTCACTGTATGTCATGACTGTTGAGAATTTGTTCATGAATTAATGATGTTCATGAAGTTTCATTAATTGTTCATGTAAATTCATCAAAGGTTAATAGTTCAATAACCTAAGTTTAATGAACTGTCACCAACTGAAGTGCAATGAAGCTTCATGAACTGTTCATGAACATACATAAAATTTTCATCAAAACAATTCATCAATAGCTCATAAACCTAAGTTTCATGAACTGTTCACCAACTGAAGTGCATAAACAATTCATGAACATCATCAGTTCATGAACATTCATGAAATTTTCATCAAGGTTCATTAAAATAATTCATCAATTGTTCATAAACCTAAGTTTCATGAACTGTACACTGAAGTGAAATGAAGTGCATAAACAATTCATGAACATCATCAGTTCATGAAATTTTCATCAAGGTTCATCAAAATAATTCACCAATATTACATAAACCTAAGTTTCATGAACTGTTCACCAACCGAAGTGTATAAACAATTCATACACATCATCTGTTCATGAAAAATTCATGAACAATCATGAAATTTAAATCAAGGTTCATCAAAATAATTCATCAATAGTTTATAAACCTAAGTTTCATAAACTGTTCTTCAACTGAAGTACATAAACGATTAATGAACATTATCAGTTCATGAACAATTCATGGAGTCAAGAATCGGTACTTGAACATTTGCTCATGAACTTCATCAGATAAAGTTCATGAACCAACTATCCAATTTGTAGGTCATGAATAAAAACATGAACTACTTACTCATGAATAAGCTCAAGAACATTTTGTGAACTGCTCATCAAATTCTCTACAGGGACAGGCCTTTAAGGACAGATTTAACTTCGTTCCTGACAGTACTCTCAGTACTTTGATTTCAGTTTGGTCTGACAATAACTGCTTCCAACATAAGAGTTAGTGGGAACTTTTTGTGGACCTTGTGCTTGTGTATGGAAATACATGTAAATCATTTCATTGACAAATGTAGAAAAGTATTCACAAAGCAACAAAATTAGAAGTACAGAAAATTTCAATTACTAATAATGGCATTACTTATAGCTACCAGCACCCTATTGTGATAAGTATTGGTTAATTTTAATCACTGGGTTAAATCTGATGATGGGTTAAATTTTTTTGTTGAAGTTGGGTAAAATGATTGCATAAAACTTTGGTTAATTTCATAAGAAATTATTTCCAGCAAGATTTAGCCTAAGTGTGTGAAATGGGATAAGAGCGGTCAAGATCATCAGTTACTCCTCTGAGTGGTTGAGGACATCCAGTGTTTGGTACAAGGGCAGCCATCTTGACACTGGTTAGCTTTTTGTTAACTTTTTAACCAAATCTCAAATTCAACCCATAGGTTAAATTTAACCAATATACATTTGGGTGCAGGCAGCAACACAGGCACGCCAAGATGTCTCCATGCTCCATGTTGTGTAGACATCAACTAGGTAGGGTTTTGTATTTCTAGAGAAATAGACAATTTGGGTTTACACTGAAGTAATTTTAGTACAAATACTTACCAAAACAAGCAACTAACATTTTAGCTGCTGGTATCTCTACTGCCACATCTTCACTCAAGCCAACAACAACAAAATCCTGCCTATGCTCAACACTCCTGAAGTTGTTCAAAGTAATTATTTTTTCTTACCGTAATTTAAAAATACAATCACTGCACAAATTGCTGAAACAAGCTAACATGTTTATAATTAGTAGAAATGACAACCTGCTCAGTCATAAAATGTAAATGAGATTTTCAACAAATCTGAATAATTCATGTAAAAATATGTTTGCAATGCTGTTTTTAAAATAGCAATGGAAAGGGGTAAAACAAAGTCTCGAGAAAGACAAGAAGTGTCAGTAACTAGGATGCCCCCACACCCTGATGTGACCAATCTACATGTGAAGTTTGAAGCTGAACTGCGACAAAAACTAGTACCTTAAGTTGACTTTCCTTGCAAACTGAAACTTTAATCAGGAACATACAGTATGACTTAATACTTATTAACAAAGGTTTTAACAAAGGTACAAATATTCCAGCAGCACATACACATAATTTAGCATTAAACCAATAAATAAATTCTTTCATAAAGAACTAAGAACATAACATTCCAAGCAGCTCTGTCCTTAAGAGTGTTCTCCTCTGGAGCAGGAGGTAGCAGGTTCGATCCCAAGCTGTGAAATACCAAAATCTTAAAAAATGGTATTAAGTTCCCTAGTCTAGTGCTCTGCATAAGGGTAGTCCAGGATAGGTTGACCTGGTAATAATGTGACTTGGTGTGGTATCATGTCAGTGTCCACAACAAGATATCACAGTGAAGGCAGCACTAAAAAATGTCTCACATTAACAACTTCTCCGTATGGATAAAAGATTGTAGTTAAACCCAGAAAACAAAACAAACATCATATGCCAATGTACATATAATAGCACAATTCAATAATAGTTTTGTTCAATTCCATTCTCCATGATTACAGAATGCTGTAAACTACGCAAAAGTACCTTTCACAGCTTTCGTACTAAAATAGCACTCCCCATCGATTTTTCAAATTACTACAAATTTCTGTCTACCTTGCTGGAATGAATTTCAGAATTACATTTTTGGGGCGCTATTTTCACCTGAAATAAAGGGTATGTGCCTCAGTCAAGTATTTTTTTATTATATAAAGTATACTAATTCATAATGACGTAAAATGTGGCTATTTAGACTTATTGATAGATTGCTAGCCTCCAGAATACAACATATTGATCACCAGTGAGTTCATGCATATATCCAAGGACAAAAAGTTTTTTTGTAAAAATGTATGTGGCTCTTCATAGAAAATAAAAATGATTACCTTAACTTGTACAATATCTGCATACTGATGATAAGTCATTATTGTCCACAAGAATGACCTTGGTCTGGACACACCCCAGTGCTAGTCAGTCCTCATCAACTATTACTGTATATTGATGATGTTCTGAATTGGGCCGTTCATGGATGCTGTTGTATGTTGTTGTGGGATTGGTATCAGTAGTGTTCCACTCAGATGAAGACCATCACGGGTCAAATGATGAAAAATATACAAAACAATTTACCATAACATCACTTAGGCCTACTTATCAGTATACAGTTTATACCATTCACTTTCAACAACTTCAACCTTTAAGGCCATCCTTAAAAAACGTTGGGTTTGCACTAACCCTACACAGAGAATTTCCAGTGGGTAGATGGGTAGAATATATTTTTTACAAGGTAATTTTATATTGAACCCAAAGTAAATGTCAGAATGCTATTTCTTATTTTAAAAAATAATCTACCTGAGAGGCCAAAACAACTTTGGTATGGGTCTTTTCAGTGAGGAGGTAGCATTACCACAAAAAATATTTTTGACTTTTATTTTGAAAAAATCCCTGATTCCTATCATACATTTAGGTAAATACTTACATGTATCAAGTTTTTTTTGGTAATTCCTAAACCTTTTATCTACTTTTTTTACAAACACTGAACCCTATGCCACAGATTGCATCTGCCAACATGAATTCTCGCTAAAATCTCTGAAGCAAAATGTTGAAACTAAAATGAATGACATGCACTAAGGATGGACTGACGCAATATATGTGTTTTTGCAGTTTGTTTTCCGAGGGGTATAATAATATTGGAATGATTTTCAAATTTGGGCATTTGTCAGTTCAAAATTGTACTTGTCAGACATTAATCATATGCTATGAAATGTTTCATTCTATTCAGATAGACTGTTTTAAGAAAAGCTCTAATTATGACTGATATTTTTACTCATTTGTATGTTATACAAATTTGAATACTGCAAAAAAATGCTGAAATACATCAGTAGTTCCATTATGGTTGTCCTTCTTAGATTAACATTTCATGTTAGTCAAACCTGCGTTAGCAGCCACCTCTGAATAAAGGTCACCCTATGAGTAAAGGTAATTCTTTTAAAACATATCATCTAAAATGAACTGACCTCTAAATAAAGGTCACCTGTCAATAAAGACCAGATTGGTTTTCCCAAAGGGTGACCTTTGTTCACAGGTTTGACTGTATATTGAAATAGAAAGTCAAATATCACATTACATGGCAGTACAATTTCCCCATGCAATACAGAGCCCAACAAACACATTCTAAAATATTCAAATTATTTGACAGTAATTCATGAAATAATTTTGATGAAAATTTCCACTTGAAAGAAGGTAAATAATTCCTCAATTTTCACCAAAGCCTTATAACCTGCTTCTTTGTGACCTAATATATCCTGGAGACCTGCTGCATTGGAACAAAATTAAGCCAAGAATGTTATTCTGACATCTTACATAAATGCTAGTATGAGTAAGTTGGAATACACAATTACTGGAAAGCCTTAATGCAATGAATATTGGTAAATTAGATTTAAAACGGCAAAACAATGAAGGCGGAAAATATGGCAAAATATGCTGATATACAAAATACTTTTAATTACCTGAAAATTATGTCAGTGCAAGAATCTTATTTTCATGACCTGCTTATAAAATCCCTAACATGCAAAACTGTTCACCATTAAATACTGATTGACTTCAGCACAAATTTAGAATTTTAAAAAATAATTATAGGAAGATGGTTAGTTGTGTCACTTCACCATATGATAACTTAAAACATTCTTGGGAAAATTTCAATAAAAATTACCTATAGAACACACATTCTGAGTTGAGTACATCATTGTTTGTAGTTGGCCTCATTCGAACTTGACTTCAGCAGGTTTTTTAACATTGTCTTGTCACATGTGTTCCGGGCACCTAGATTTATATGAATAAAAGCCAGAGTAAATTTATGCCCTTTCTAAACAAACATATGGTCAAAAAGGGTTCACTCAAGAGCAAATACAGTTGGCCAAAGGCTAGAAATTTCAGTAGACAACCTTAAATCATTTTTCAATCAAGAGTTCTAATTCTGACACCATCACCCTTCTGAACAAGTCACCATATGCTTTTATTCTGTGGGATGCAGTTACAAAATTGGGGTTACAATGACGGATGAAATTCATTGACTAATGTAGGATCAGTTACTTCAATGCCAGTAAACACAAACAATTTTATCTCAATCCGCTAAGGTTTCTACATGTATGAATAATCATTCTGCAATATTCTATTCCTTGGGTAGTACAATTACAATCACAGACTAACCACAAATGTTTTCACTGCATAATTGTCCATGATTATGTTGGAAAAAGAATGTTTTAATATCAAAATACTGAGCAATCACTTGAATATTATTCCACTGTGTACAAAATTGTACCGAGAAATTTTTCATTCAACTCGTTATGTGCACTATGTCAAATTGTAACAAACTCTTCTTAGTGTTCAAATCTTTTTCAACATTTTTTCAGTTACATACAGTTTTCAGTTCATCGTAACAGTTTTCCTGGATTTAACAACTAATAAGCACTGGCCCAGCCTGCTTCAAAAAGCAAGTGACAGTTTCTCCTCATTATGAGGACCAAAAAAGGGTTCTCAACAAGTTTGTGCATTACAGGCCCAAAAGCTAGACTAACAGGCCTGCTATGGGGGGTCCAGGCATTTTCAAGCAATATTTCATAAACTTTCGAGATTTCTAACCGGCCCAAACACATTTCTAACCAGCTGAATTGGCCTGCAGCCTGTTGTTATTGAGAACCCTAAAAATGTCATGAATAGATTTATCCATGTGGCCTTGTGAACAGTATGAACGGTAAACAAACATGACCTGTCAGTCACCACCTAGATCCTACCATGGAGGTCATCTGGGCAACATGCCCTAATCACTGAACCACAGCTGCAACTAGTTGTCTTTTATTGTTGATCACAAAGAAAATATAAACATTAAACACGCATCAGTAAGTTTTCATTGTTTGCAAGCAGTGTCTACAAAATTCTAACCTGAGATTTGTCAACAACAACCGCATGCGGTGCACTGTCCGTTTGAATCACAGGCAACTATAGGGCACTACCTGAAAATAGAAATGACTCCTCAACAAGAACAAACTGTGACATAATTAGATAATTTTTTCTCTCAAATATAAATACACCACGTGAAAATATAGCGGAGATAGCTCACTGGTAACATGCTAAGCTGTCAATCCAGAGGTCCCAGGTTCGTTTCCCGACCTGGGCTATAGAGATTTCAGAAATTCTATTCATAGTATTTCCCAATATATCTGACTGTGTGGACTGTATAAGTACCGGTTAAAGGTGCCAGGAAGATGTGTATCGGTGCTATACACTGGGCACATTAAAGAATCAGACTGTCTATTCAGGATAAGAGCTGGCGCATCCAGCGCCGGACATGTGTAACAAGGTATAAAACTATGCCATGAAATGTTTTAATTTCAATGAATAATTTTCCTATTGTTATATAAAAAATTACTTTCTATTAAGTTTCTTTATAATTATAATGTTATTGCTAAACACACAGAAATGTAATGTTTGTTCTAAGTTCTGTGTGTTAATCAATTAGTTTTTCACACCAATCAATTTTACATATTTCAAATTCTAACTTCTATAAATATGTTTTATCAACTTAGATTAGGTAATTAGTTTAAAGCTTTATCAAAACAGACTTAGGTCAATCTGCCATATGGCTTCAATAAGTTATTAAAGTTATCATTTAAGTATTTCCTGCCAATATGTTTTAATTCTATTGGTCAAAATTTATAAAGGGTCCAGCCCCTTTTCTCATTGATTATTTTGTTATTTATTATTAAGTTAGTCTTCGCTTAGTCTTCAAACAAGTTACATCTGAATTTTATGTCATCTGGTTTATCAACTTATATCTTTTAGAACTGAATTATTTTAAACGTTTGTTATGACTGAATAAAATAGTGAAAATACTGAATTGGACTAGTTGTGTATAATTCCAAGACATACACATTTGGTACCCTTATATACAAGAGGTACCAATAACAAAGACACTGTGCAGCCGAGGTGTTGGATACAATCGGGGCTGTCGGCAGAATAAGCTAATATTCCCCGCCGACACATATATCCAGGAGCCGACGCCTCGGCCCGGCCCCCAGATCACCAGATGTTTATGGTGGACGAAACGGGTAAAACGATCAAAAGAAGTCTTGGAATCAGAATTTTAATGCAGAAGATCCAACTTGTGACATGGTAGACAAATTAGAACAATTTTAAATGGCAAGTCATTAGAAGTGTATATTTTTGGACAATATATTTAAATATCTGAGGAACATTAAAAATATGGCTATTATGTTGATGAACCGTAGTGGAAGGATTATGATAATTAACAGGAAAAGGACAATGATGAATCGAAATAAGAGAAGATTTTATGTTGCCTGTAGATGGAAAAGAAACTGTGATATGGATATATAGTAAAGACTCTATTATCATAAACTAAAAAAAAAAAATGTAAAACATAAAAAAAAAAATAATAATAAAAATTGTAAAACTGTAACCAAAAAAAACCAAACAATTATATAGATGTACGTTTATGTTAAACTATTCAGTCGTAACTTAAGCTCTTGTTGAAGTTTCCTATCATTTTTAGATTAGGCAATATTACTGCATGTGCATTAGTAAATTAGTGTATTTAATATGCAGGTGAATTTTTTTAAAGTTTGATCTATTGATTTGATTCACACTACCATTCGTTGTTGCGCCAGTTTTTTTCAAAAACATATTATAAGTCGTTAACACATTGGTTTTTGACTGCTTTGCATTAGAGCCTTAATGTATATTTTGCAGGTGAATTCAAAGTATCAGATCTTGCTATTATTTATTTCACATTCTGTCTTGCTTTAAATGGTAATACTTCATACATTAGTTTTATGTTGCTGAGTTATTACATCAAACTATATTTTTTTTGTATGTGCTGTTATTTATTAATAATACATGGCTGAATTGTGAATGTTGAATAATTGAATTGAATTATAATCATAGCCATATCAAAATGTTGCATATAGCAAGAACAGATATATTTATTGAATGTATTATATTTATCAATACTATGTGGCTGATCTTTTTATGTTAAATAATTGAATTAATATGATCAGGGCCATACATAAAAGTTGCATATAGCAAGAATAAACATATGTAATGTGTTATAATATATATTGAATAATAATGATACATGGCTGATCCTTATAGTCACATATTTGAATAAATTGATCAGGGATATAATAAAAGTTGCATATAGCAAGAATAAACATACGTAATGTGTTATATATATATTGAATAATAATACATGGCTGATCGTTATAAAGTTACATATTTGAATTAATATGATCAGGACCATAATAAAAGTTGCATATAGCAGACTTATAAAAATATTATTTTGTGTAATTACATTTTTTTAATGGCTTATTACCCAAAGTTAAATATTATTAATGTAAGGCCATAACTTTAAACTTTTGTTGAAGACTTCAATCGGATAGATTGATGATACATAGCTATAAGGCAATTACTGCATGTACATTTGTTAATGTATTTTTTTTTATGCAGGTGAATTTTAATGTTTGATTATTTAATTTTCTTCACACTACCATTTGTTATTGCGCCTGTTTTTTTATAAACAACGTAAGTCGTTAATACATTGGTTTTTGACTGCATTTACATTTGGTCTAATGTACTATTGCAGGTGATAGAAATTTTTTATCTTACAGTTATTTCACATTATGCCATGCTTTCAATGTTAACTCTTCAAACATCAGTTATATGTAATTTTCAAAGGTACCTATTGTTTAAATGTTTATGTTTATATACATAAGTACATTTGTTGTATATTGTGTTTTGAATCACAAGATCATGTGTTTGATATGTTACTAATCAAACTTTCTTTTTCAGGAATATATTGACTTACATGTATTTATTATATTGTGTAAAAAGAAAAAAAATATTATTGTTGACTATTATGATTAATTAGAAAAGTCAATATTATTGTTCAGTGTAATTTGGTCAAAGGTTAAAAAAAAAAAGATATTGTGTTCGCTTAAATTGTAACAGTTTTATATGAGCATGTCACTCCAATGTTTGGAAGTTTATATTTGATCTATTATTTTATCAATAATTTCTTTATTAGTATGTAACTAGTGCGCAATAGTTATAGACTAATATTGTAAATTAGATGATACTAAATTTTAAAATGACTACATGTCTATACTTTAGTTATGTTATTTAAATAACTAAGATTGAGGACAATCTTTTTAGAAGGAAGGGTGACATGTAACAAGGTATAAAACTATGCCATGAAATGTTTTAATTTCAATGAATAATTTTCCTATTGTTATATAAAAAATTACTTTCTATTAAGTTTCTTTATAATTATAATGTTATTGCTAAACACACAAAAATGTAATGTTTGTTCTAAGTTCTGTGTGTTAATCAATTAGTTTTTCACACCAATCAATTTTACATATTTCAAATTCTAACTTCTATAAATATGTTTTATCAACTTAGATTAGGTAATAAGTTTTAAGCTTTATCAAAACAGACTTAGGTCAATCTGCCATATGGCTTCAATAAGTTATTAAAGTTATCATTTAAGTATTTCCTGCCAATATGTTTTAATTCTATTGGTCAAAATTTATAAAGGGTCCAGCCCCTTTTCTCATTGATTATTTTGTTATTTATTATTAAGTTAGTCTTCGCTTAGTCTTCAAACAAGTTACATCTGAATTTTATGTCATCTGGTTTATCAACTTATATCTTTTAGAACTGAATTATTTTAAACGTTTGTTATGACTGAATAAAATAGTGAAAATACTGAATTGGACTAGTTGTGTATAATTCCAAGACATACACATTTGGTACCCTTATATGCAAGAGGTACCAACAACAAAGACACTGTGCAGCCGAGGTGTTGGATACAATCGGGGCGGTCGGCCCCATAAGCTAATTCCCCGCCAACACATATCCAGGAGCCGACGCCTCAGCCCGGCCCTCGGTCACACATGCCTGTATCTGATATCTTTCTCTCCCTTCTGGGGGCTTTCTCTGTCCCTCATGTCATATCATGCTGTATCTGCACTGGTAGAGGATGCACCTGTGATGTCATGGCTGCAACATATGTAAAGCGGCATTGAACGTATGAACAGTATGAAAAGGGCGCTGTATATCTGGAGTCTATCTATAAAAAATATTAAAATAATTCCGTCTGCATAACTCACGAAAACGTATGACAGAATATAATTTACGACTACGATTTTATAAGACAATGGTAGTTCAAAAGCGAGAAAATAATTTCAAAAATCAAAAATGCAACGAATCTTTTATCTGTTCTATCTTTTGTGACACTTGGTAGGTGAAAATCTGCTTATCGTTATTCAAAGTAATTAATAGCAACAACCACAGGTTCTTTTGACTAACCCAGTCTTTACTTCACCCTAGCTCTAGGATTCCAAGGTTAGTGACACACTCACAGCACCAAATGTAATATGAGGAGGAAATAATGTTCCCGATGGATGCGGGGCTCAAACCTGTAACCTCCTGCTTGCGAGTCAGATGCTCTACCAACTGAGCTAATCAGGCTGGTGAATATCACAGCCAATTTATAATACAATATACCACACCGCTACCATTAAAAGGGTTCGCTCCAGTTTAAATGCAGTTGGTCAATGTCTAGGCATTTCAGTGGTCCGGACAAGCTTAAATAAAAATAGTTCTAATTCTGACACTGTCACCCTTTCTGGACAAGCCACAATAAATAAATGGGCTGCAGCGACAAAATCGGAGTTACCATGATTTAAGATTATTGAATAAGGTAGGTAAGTTATTTCAATGTCATTAACTGTCACAATGATAATTCTGCAATGTTCTATTCCGAGGTACAAATACTGACTATCATGCATAGGTAGTCTTTCGTTTTTTGTAACAGTGTGCCTGTCAGCAAAATTCTTACCTGAGACGGACAAAAACTTCATAGATTTATCAACATCCTGCATGCGACGAACGTTCGAATCTCCGGCGACTAGGGCACTACCTGGAAATAGAAATGGATACTCGACACGAACAAACTGTGTCATGATTAAAAAATAATTTCTATCAAAAATAATCAAACAGGGCCTACACCACGCGAAAATATTTCCGTCTGCAAACCGATAACACTCGCGAAAACGTATGACGGAAATAACTTACGCCGACGTTATTGAAAGAAAATGGTACTTCACAAGCGCAAAAATGATTTCAAATAAAAAAATGCAACAAATCGTTAATTTTTCAATCAATTGAGACACCAAGTATGTGAAAAGCTGCTTACAGCGTTAGGATATGCACAGAGCAGTATTTCAGTGACCTTTCATCAATGGTATACGCCTCCGAAAGAAAGAGTGCACATGGTTTCCGAAAAGTTCCGAGTCTGCCCGGATCTCCGTATCCTTCCGTGACTTTCCGTAAGATATTACCATATTTGGTCAATGTCCGCTGTGGACCAACAGGCCTCTGCTAGACAATGCTACATACCAAATATCTTAGCTCTAGGCCTTGTGGTTTCGGAGATTTTTTTAATTTTCCTATATAAAATAGAATAAACCCCAGGACAGGGCCAATTTTGACCCTAGGGCAATAATTTGAACAAACTTGGTAAAGGTCCACTAGATAATGCTACATACCAAATATCTTAGCTCTAGGCCTTGTGGTTCCGGAGAAGAAGATTTTTTAAATTTTCCTTTATAAGTCTATATAAATCAAGTGACCCCCGGGGTGGGGCCAATTTTGACCCTAGGGCAATAATTTGAACAAACTTGGTAGAGGTCCACTAGACAATGCTACATACCAAATATCTTAGCTCTAGGCCTTGTGGTTTCGGAGAAGAAGATTTTTTAAATTTTCCTATATAAAATAGAATAAACCCCAGGGCAGGGACAATTTTGACCCTAGGGCAATAATTTGAACAGACTTGGTAGAGGTCCACTAGATAATGCTACATACCAAATATCTTAGCTCTAGGCCTTGTGGTTTCGGAGAAGAAGATTTTTTAAATTTTCCTATATAAGCCTATATAAATCAAGTGACCCCCCGGGGCGGGGCCAATTTTAACCCTAGGGCAATAATTTGAACAAACTTGGTAGAGGTCCACTAGACTATGCTACACACCAAATATCAAAGCTCTAGGCATTGTAGTTTTTGACAAGAAGATTTTTTAAATTTCCTATATAAGTCTATGTAAAATCAAGTTACCTCCGGGGCAGAGCCAATTTTGACCCCAGGGGAATAATTTGAACAAACTTTGTAGAGTTTCATTAGACAATGCTACATACCAAATATCTCAGCTCTAGGCCCTGTGGTTTCGGACAAGAAGATTTTTTAAGTTTTTTCTATTTGTTGCCATAGCAACCAGAGTTTTTAATGAAATTTAATTTTTTGAACAACTTTGAAAGGGGACCACCCAAGGATCATTCCAGCAAAGTTTGGTTGCAATCGGCATAGCGGTGTAGGAGGAGATGTTGTTTTAAGTAAACATGGACGCCACGTAACGCCACGGCGCACGACGCACGATGGACGCAGGGCGATCACAAAAGCTCACCTTGAGCACATTCGTGCTCTGGTGAGCTAAAAATACATACGGATAGTCCTAAATCACCTTTGTCACAATGAACACCTGTCCAGCCTATCTTACATGAACATGTATAACTCCTTGACTGATCGGGCCACATTGGCCATGGATACACGTATGATTCATACACTGTGCTGGTATCTCGCACCTGTCACCAACGTAGTCTTCTAAACATTCACAAATGAATGAATTATTTTGAGACACGATACAGTCGCCATTACTGCACATTTGTAGCCACATGATGTGCCATCACAGTCACCAATATTTGCACCTTGCACAGCACCTAGAATGATAACCCGGAAGATACCGAGACAAACAAGTTGTATACATGTCAATGAGTGAACATGGGGGGTGTTCACGTTTAAACCTCGTGATGGAAACTATCTACGAGTATTTATTACACTGATTTATATCAAGGAACATTAAATAAATCCTTAAAACGTCAATTAGCTTAACAAAGACTTAGAAGAAGAAGAACTATTTAAACTGTTATACTATTTGCTGTACTGAAACGCATACACTCACAGTTTATCTAATTCATAAAAGGTAGAAAGTACAAGTTTAATTTTTGTATTTTTGAAGACAGAAGTTCTCTCTGTTTTCTATTGACAAATTTACTGTATAGATAGAAATCGAGCAGTGAGTCGTGACTGAAGGTCATGGACTGTTCCATTGTTTAAAATAGGGATAAGTAAAACAATGACCAAGTACATTACTAAACACGACCTTACATTTGTAGGCCACTGTTGGCCTCTTACATTTGTAGACCACTGTAAAAGGCCTAGCTACGTGGTCCTGAAATCAGTGCGCCGCACTAGTAACATTATTAAACTGAATTGTGTTTTTCGTGTCCTTGATAATGTATTGCTCCGTGATTTTGGTGCATTTATGTTTTGAAAGGTATATATATCATATGCAATCAAAATCGAATTCTGTTCAAATAATGTTCCTAAGTATGTAGAGGATGTCATGTTATATAACTTAATATAATGAAGCAAATTATTAGATTCTGACAGTGGCTCAAGTACAGATACTGCTAATGAACGCAGTAATTGAAATTTCATGAAATTACCTGAAATGAAATAAATGAAATACATATGAAATTCATTCCAAATATTGAAATAAAATTTTGCAATAATAAAATGCCAAATATCAAATAAAAATGGAAAGAAAAAACGTTCACATGTGTTTCGAACCCATAGCATCTTGACTACCAGGCTTCAAAAGTAAAATGGTTGGCGCCTGTACCGATCGCGCTACGCACTTAGTCTCAGCTATGACGGGCAAATAACTGATATTTATATATTACGGAAACCTACGAAACGTTCTGAAAAGCCACTCACCCTACAAAATGGACTTAGCTGATCTTTGATCATTCACAGGTCGTTGTCGGACTATACAAACCTTGCTGAGTGAGATCATATTCAAAGTCATTGACCACAAAATCTCGAATACACCCTGTGTAAGCAACTGGTTCCCCTACAAATGCATCTGGAGAGACATCTGCTAAACTTGGCAGGGAACCTGTAAGAAAAATCTAAATTATATACTTACATATGTCTGCCTACTTTCGTGTTGCTAAGTAATCATGGAATTTCTAAGTAATTTATTAACAATTAGAATTATTGTAACAGTACTGTAGAGTTTACCTAAATAAAAATGTGTGGTTACGTCCATGACGGACATCGTTCCATTAAGTAGTTCGACTACTGTCTGGTTGTCAACAACAACGTAAGCGTGTGTAACATTCCTACCTGCTTCCACAGTGTACCATGTATCTGTAACATAAATTAATGATCACATTATACAAGTAATCATGGATCTATTTCTATAAACCAGTTTACATTATACATAGAATGTAATAATTACAGTCATTATCATAGCCATGTTTGACAATTATAGTAAATAACATTAAAGTCAATGTATATTAAAGATGTAGAGGGACATTGTATTAAAAAATGACACTATCATTTTGGTGTTGAATGACACATTATTGCAATGTCAAATTAAAAGGGAAATCTTAACTTGATAGTTTTTAAGATGACAAACATGTTTATTACAATAATTATATCGACGAATAGTGCCTTATCATATCAAATGGTTATGAATTTTGTCTCTTCGTTTTCTGTCACCAATCAAGGTATTTTCATACGTCATATTGTAACAATTATATCATGAACAAACTACGCCATGTTGGAACAGCTACATCATATCAAAACAACTACGTTATAATGTTACAACTACGTCATGTAGTAACCACTACGTCATGCAGTAACCACTACGTCACGTAGTAACCACTATGTCACGTAGTAACCACTACGTCATGCTGTTACAAATACGCCATGTTGTAACAACTACGTCATGCAGTAACCACTACGCCATGCTGTTACAACTACGCAATATTGTAACAACTACGCCATATTGTAATAATTACATCTAGTTGTAACAACTGTGTCATGTAGTAGCAACTACGTCATATTACAGCAACTACGTCACGTCATATTAATTACCTCTAAGTCATGCTATCTAAATTTCGTTTCGTTCTGTTGTAACAATTATGTCATATTGTAACAACTACGTCATATTGTAACAACTACGCCATATTGTAACAACTACGCCATATTGTAATAACTACATCAAGTTGTAACAACTGCGTCATGTAATAAACAACTACGTCATGTTCTAACAACTACGCCATATTGTAATAACAATTACGTCATGTGATAACAAATACGCCGTATAAAAACTACGTCATGTCATTAATTACCTCTAAGTCATGCTATTTAAATTTCGTTCTGTTGTATCAACTGCGACATGTAGTAACAACTACGTCATGTTGTAACAACTACGTCATATTGTAACAACTACGCTATATTGTAACAACTACGCAATATTGTAATAACTACGTCATATTGTAACAACTACGCCATATTGTAATAACTACGTCTTATTGTAACAACTACGCCATATTATAACAACTACGTCATATTGTAACAACTACGCCATAATGTAAAAAGTACGCCGTATTATAACAACTACGACATGTAGTAAAAACTACGCCATATTGTAACAACTACGCAATAGTGTAAAAACTACGTCTTGTTGTATTAACTACGTCATGTTGCAACACTTACGTAATGTTGTAACAACTACGACATGTTGTAACACCTACGCCATATTGTAACAATTACGTCCTGTTGTAACAATTAAGTCATAGTGTAATAACTACATCAAGTTTTAACAACTGCGTCATGTAGTAACAACTGCGTCATGTTATTGCAACTACGTCATGTCGTATTAATTACGTCTAAGTCATGCTATTTGAGTTTCGTTCTTTGTAACAATTACCGTAATTCAGAAATACGTCACTTCTGATAACGTTCGTGCCTGTCCCCATGTTTAACAAGAACGTTACATAACCCTTATTGGTCGTGAGAGACATGAAATCTCCGGCTGTACTGTGCAGGTGTTGTGATGTGTAGAATACCAATCCATCTATTTTTTGTAACTTGATCTCTAGTCTTAAACACACCCGTCGTTTCACAGACACGGGAGTAAATACCATGAACGAATGTTCGCCAAAGAACTTCGCATCACTAATTTCGATATCTGGAAAATATAACACGATAATTGATGTTTTCCGTTCCGGGGGCCGCGACCATGGTCCAGTGATTAATACGCTGGATTTGTTACCCTGCGATCTGTGTTCGATTCCTAGATGTGGCATGTCGCACACTTCCAAAGATGTCGATTTTTCTTCACATGTGGAGAAGTTACTGGTTTCATGAAAAAGGGTAAGTTAGTACTGGTCCCGTCCGAGAAAATTTGTTAGGTAAATCGGTCGCCGTATATAACAAAAATTGTTGAAAATCGCCGCTTAACCAAAATAAATGGTTTTCTATTCTTAAAACATAAACAAATTACGTGCATGGATATACATGTACACTCATTCACTTGATTTCCTGATTTCTTAGCATTCTCAAATTCTTTCTACTTTTTCGTATGCATTGAATTGATAATTTAATTTTATATACAAATGTACATGTATTGAGTACAGCACACTATTATTTGTATCAGGTATTACAATTCTGACCTTATATGTATTTTGGCAAATATCATACCCTAACCAAACATATATATACTACAAATCACTTGCATTAAGACTTTGTAAAAGACACTCAAATTATAGCCACATAATTACATAATATACCTTGATCGCAATATTCGCCATTTCTCCCAAGAGGACAAATACACGTGTACGTATTATTGCCTACTGGAAGACAAGTGCTTCCGTTGGTACATTGATTTGACGTGTCACATACCGTGAGTCTATCTGTACAAAATATTCCTTTCCACTCTTCTGTACAGTTGCAACTGAAAGGACATAGATGTGCGGTACAATGATACGAAGCAAAGATACTTAGATTTTTGGAAAATGAACGATAATTCAGCTTTCCACAGCCGTCACTTGCTTGTCGCGAATGAATTTTGATGTGGATCAAAGTACTAGGTTTTTTCTACATCCGCCATGCAATTGCTAAACTAATTCACGTTCCATGTTGCAGTACAAGTCTATTTATTTATTGTTTTCTTTTTACAGTATATACGCCGACTGTTAGTTACAAAGAGCCTGGTGTTATACTATGTGACAAGCTGGGTCTTGTATAAACTAATTACCGTCAACTGAACTACTCAGTCAATTAATATAGAGCGCGTATATCTGCTGAAACATGATATATCTCCATAGTGATCTTGCAACCAAACTAGTAATAAAAACCAGACTTGTAATAATTATTACAAGTTTGATTGTAAGATAGATGGTATATAGAATATGAAAAAATGAAGGTCATTTCAATCGCTAGTGACCTTGATTAGGTCAGCACATGCTAATTTGTGGGGCGGAACACATTGGTAAGTTAATGAGTGCAAAAGTAAATCTTACTTCAACTAGAAAATTTTATTACAGGTTTGGTTATTACAAGTTTGGTTGGATCTTGCAACCAAACTTGTAATAAAAACCAGACTTGTAATACTTATTACATGTTTGACTGTAAGGATAGATGGTATATAGAATATGAAACAATGAAAGTCATTTCAAGCGCTAGTGACCTTAATTAGGTCAACACGTGCTAATTAATGGGACGGAAGACATTGGTAAGTTAATGAGTGCAAAAGCAAAATCTTACTTCAACTTGAAAATTTTATTACAAGTTTGGTTATTACAAGTTTGGTTGGACCTTGCAACCAAACTTGTAATAAAAAACCAGACTTGTAATTATTATTACAGGTTTCACTGTATGGTTTAGAAAGTATATTGAATATGAAAAAATGAAGGTCATTTCAAGCGCCAGTGAGCTTAATTAGGTCAGCACGTGCTAATTAATGCGGCGGAACACATCAGTTAGTTAATGAGTGCGAAAATAAAACCTTACTTCAACTTGAAAATTTTATTACAAGTTTGGTTATTACAAGTTTGGTTTGACCTTGCAACCAAACTTGTAATAAAAAACAAACTTGTAATAATTATTACAAGTTTGACTGTAAGGATAGATGGTACATAGAATATAAAAACATGAAGTTCATTTCAAGCGCTAGTGACCTTAATTAGGTCAGCACGTGCTAATTAATGGGACGGAAGACATTGGTAAGTTAATGAGTGCAAAAGCAAAATCTTACTTCAACTTGAAAATTTTATTACAAGTTTGGTTATTACAAGTTTGGTTGGACCTTGCAACCAAACTTGTAATAAAAAACCAGACTTGCAATTATTATTACAGGTTTCACTGTATGGTTTAGAAAGTATATTGAATATGAAAAAATGAAGGTCATTTCAAGCGCCAGTGAGCTTAATTAGGTCAGCACGTGCTAATTAATGCGGCGGAACACATCAGTTAGTTAATGAGTGCGAAAATAAAACCTTACTTCAACTTGAAAATTTTATTACAAGTTTGGTTTGACCTTGCAACCAAACTTGTAATAAAAAACAAACTTGTAATAATTATTACAAGTTTGACTGTAAGGATAGATGGTACATAGAATATAAAAACATGAAGTTCATTTCAAGCGCTAGTGACCTTAATTAGGTCAGCACGTGCTAATTTATGGTGCGGAACACATTGGTAAGTTAATGAGTGCAAAAGTAAAATCTTACTTCAACTTGAAAATTTTATTACAAGTTTGGTTATTACAAGTTTGGTTTGACCTTGCAACCAAACTTGTAATAAAAACCAAACTTGTAATAATTATTACAAGTTTGACTGTAAGGATAGATGGTACATAGAATATAAAAACATGAAGTTCATTTCAAGCGCTAGTGACCTTAATTAGGTCAGCACGTGCTAATTTATGGTGCGGAACACATTGGTAAGTTAATGAGTGCAAAAGTAAAATCTTACTTCAACTTGAAAATTTTATTACAAGTTTGGTTATTACACTGACAACGTTTTTATGAGATGTGGCTAAAAAGGCATTATGTAAATGTTTGTTTAGAGCATTATAAACTACATTTCTTACATTTTACTATTATTTCTATACATTATTCTGTATTGCTTAATTCAAAAAGCTAATGGGCCTTTAAAAGATCAGTGTGTGACATTAATGACAGCCTAAGGTTAATAATAGTGCAGGTTAGATTGAATCTGAATCTCTTTACATCTCTTCAATCTATTAATTATTAATAAGGGTTTCAGACTATTACAAATAGCTTGGGCTTTCAAACTTTGGGAGACTATAGTCCTACTGGCTATCATGTCCAAAACGTTAATATCACACACTGAAAAATGATAAATTCTAAATAAACCAAATTCTATATAGACTTGGTTTTCATGAAGTCATCTTTCCATTGTCTTTTGTGTGATGCCAACTTACAGTAGTTCTTCACGTAAATGATGTTATCAATTCCTCCCAAGAGTTTTTAAACTTTAATTTAGCTTAGTTATGCGACCACCTGTCAAACGCGGTTAACGATCTTTTCTTTCTGTCTATATAGTAGTTCCTAAGCAACCGTTGTGTGGTGTGTTGTCCTAAATGTGTGATTGTCTGTATCACCTGAACAAAAGGAATGTTGGCAAACCGGAAAATTTTAAGTTTAGTGGAACGAATAACTGTGATAAATAAACCTTTAAGTCTGGAGCAAGCTCAGAAATTTGTCATCCGTTCTTCTAAACTGTTATTGTTTTGTTTCAACAGTATCATAACATTTAACAACACATGTTTTTATGTTTTCTAAATCATTTTAAAATTATTAATGTTTATTTTTCAAATATTTTATGTACTTTCAAGTACTGTTTTTTAAATGCTTAACTACTGTTACATTTGTCTCTGTATAAAATGTTTTTAACTGCCTAATTAAATGTACATGGTTTCAAATTATCATATATGATGTAATTCCAATCCTTAGTTAAGAGACCACCTGTCTTCAGAGACCATATTTTCGTTCTCCCTCGAATGGTCGCTTAAGGAAGTTTTTACTGTATATGAAATATATTACCAGTTTGTCTGTACTGTTTCATGTGTATGTTTTAATTGATCTTATTTAATGCATATTTCATCTTAAAACTTAAACTTAAGTAAATGTGTCATTATCCCTCCACAAGATACAAGCAGTAACTACAAATCTTTTTAATATACTTCATCTTTTTTGTTGCATAAATATACATTTTTTACAAAAAAATAAGTTTCTGTGAACTTGTTATAAATACTTGTTATTACTTTTTCTTTTTATACCCCCATTGACGATGTGGGAGAATATTGCTTTGCACGTGTCGGTTGGTCTGTGTGTCTAATGTCTGTTGGTCAGTAGGTTGACCAAATAGTTTTTGTTCAATAACTCAAGATGGCAAAACAGTTTCCTTAAAATTAGTAACTTGTGAACGGTTGGGCGTAAGGTCCACAAATTTTAAAGCTTTACATCTGTAAATGACCTGTATACATAGTTCCCACATCTACAATATTTACCTCCCTTGGCTGCCATCTTTGATGGCAAATTTGACAAGCATTGGTAGAAGATATTTTTGTTTTGATAATTTTAGATATATAGCATATTCATATGTGACAATTTTATTCCCTTAAAGCTGACGTGCTTATGTTTTTTACAACTTCATGATAAAGTTATCTTTTATAAATTGAGTTGTTTAATTCACATAAGAAATGTTCCATCAAATATGGCTGCCAAGGGAGGTAAATATTGTAGATGAGGGAACTATGTCTTGATTTGAGGTCAAAGGTCAAGTGACCTTTAACACGAATGACCATTTTGCTGCCATGGGATCATACATGTTTTACAAACATCTCTTTTACACTTTTAACGACTTTTAACCAAACTTGAAAAAAGTTTGTCATAAAAATCAAGGTCAGGTTTGATATTGGGTCACGTGGACATAAGAAATAGGTCATACGGTCAAAGAAAAGGCTTTTGAACAGGTTACAATTTGACACAATCTTTATGAAAATTATTCACAAATTATGTCTGTAGAATAGCATTGTACCATTTCAGTCAGTTTGGTCTGAATATATCTATCTTCAACAGGGGAATGTGGTAATTTTTTGGTGAGGAAGTTAGTCACATGTTTGAATGGTAGAACGACCTTGTGAACACGCCAGAGGTCACAGTATATATTGATCCAAACTTTAGCAAACTATCATACTGTTCATTTATATAAAATCTAGTTCAAATTCATCACTGTCTAATGTAAGGTCAGAAGGCTAAATTAAAGTAAAAGCTTGTTCGCTCTGTACAGGTCATGTTATATATAAACCCTATGATTGATCCTTGGGCAAAAAAAATATGCTTAAACCAAACATGTGCGCCGTCTTTGATGCTTTGCATCAAAATTAGTCTTGTTGTATTTTGAATGATTTTATAGTCTTTGTCATATACAAATGTAGTAACATTCTATTGCAAATGATCAAAGACAAATTGCCGAATACTAAGTAAAATGGGGGAAAAACATTGGTCCAAAGTTTTACCCAACTCAAATTTAATGCTGTGGTTAAATGTAATCAAGATTTATACAAGTAAGTTTTGTGGCTGTTGGTTTTTATATAAAACATCCACGTTAACGCGTAATTCTATGATTTACATGTATATTCAAATTTATAGGTAAATCGCTGTCGCGTTTGAAAAATCAGTACATTTCAGTCAGTATTTCATTTGGTCATGCGGTTTAATTAGAACAAGTCATTCATTTGGTCATGCGGTTTAATAAAAACAAGTGATTCATTTGGTCATGCGATTTAATTAGTACAAGTGATTGTTTGTTGTTCCCACTAACCTTGACATCAAGGTTTTATCAGTTTATTATCATTGTCCTATATCACACCGTGTATCCGGATAATAGGAACGCTCCTGAATACAAATAACGCAGAGACATGAATTCAAAAAGATTTCATATTTTTGATATTTTTTTAAATATTTACATGAGAAAATAAAATCTGTTTATAAGTAAACATCCAACATTGTTTGTATAATTTTTATGTAAGATGACATTTAATTATTGATTTCGTTTATTAGAAATCGTCAGATTTGCATTTTAAGTTGTCATTTTCTTGAGAAATGTTGGTCTTTTGTTCGCCTACTGACCTTATTCTAAATTATTTTGTACTGGCACTAACACAAAATTACGCGTAAATGTCTGCAGAACGATAGTGTATAAATGATTTTGTTTTTATTTGAAAAATAGTCTCACAATTAAACACCAAAGAAAACATGTACAAAATGGTTTGGATCAAGTAAACGCCATCCTGAAAAACACATGGATAAAAAGAACGCACAAATGGATAGGTATCAACGTGGTCTCAGTGACTTTCATTATTTATATTTTTATAGCAAATCACACATGTTGCATTTATTTTCTTTACCTTTTATATGCAGAACATCTATAGGATGATTGAGTCTATTTCTAAGATTTGTGTGTTGTAATTTCTTGACTTTGTAGGACTTTTTCTTTACATTTCATTTTCTCGTCTAGTGTTTTGGTGCGTCTCCCCGTCTCTGATCCGTAGAGTATGTTGAACATCACATTGACCTTAGGGCGGTGAAGACGTGCCTGGCTCTCCAGATTCTATTTCTCTTCGTACATAAAACAACGAAAGCTACAAGATTTTAGTTGCATAATCGTGCGTTACTGCTAATCCAATAAGTTGAGTTAAATGCGTTCACTGATTATCCATGCTACGTTAACCACGTATCCATTTCTCTTTAGGGTCATCTTTTTTATAAAACTGTATTTTAACAATATCAAAGAAAAACAGAGTTAAATCGAATAAGCACCCGATTCTAGATAAATTTGTCTTTTAAATACTGTGTATGGTTTCTTTTTTATAATGCGTTATTTTTGCAAAATTTAATAAAACATCGACAAACAATGACACAATCTGATGTTGAGTATATTAAATTAGTTATCATACTGTCACTAGCATGATTTGTAATATTTAATGTGATGACTATTCAAGATTTATATTCTGACAATTGACTAGAATAGAAAATATGTGCATAACTGACTCGTTAAAGCCAAAATTCAGAGAAAAAAGATAGATATGTGAGTCTGTCCGCCATTTTTGTTGCTGCGTTGATCGCTATCCGTAGGAGTTCGTGTTATTCGGATACACGGTGTGTATATGACCTTCATGTATAATCTAACACCCTCATCGTTACTTATACATTGTATATACAACGGACTCCAAGAGGACAATGAAAGGCTACTTATTTATAACAGCTGTACTCATATGTACGAGTATAATACATGCTAATGTTCAATCATGCATGTACAAGGATCCCAGCTCTGGAAAAACATACGACTTTACCCCGCTTGTTAATCCGTAAGTACAGAAGCACAAGGATTACCTTTTTTATTAAAACAATAGCCCTGTGTATCTCCTATACATATCCTCATTTGTATCCCGTGTGTCTGAGACAAATATCCTATCCTTAACGTATCAATCGTGTATGTATGTATACACAATAAGATGTTCGTGTGTTATTTAGGTGATACTTGTATAATAGTATCTGTGTATATAATATTAACCAACATAAACGTTAAGCATGTTTGATTTCTATTTTACGTAAAGATAAAGATGATAGAAACCTAAAGTTAACCAAGACATATCATAAATAAATTTTGATTCATTTTTACTGCGAAAAAAATGTGTTAAGTACTTCATAATTATGACATTTGGTTAGTACTTATTAATATTTCTTTCGTGATGAATATTCTTGTCTGTCTAGATATCGTCTTGCTCGTGTACCAATGACATGTACGAGAAAATATATTACATACCAGTCGTAAATGTAACATTTCTTACAGGGGTGGTTACTACATGTTCAGTCAACAAGTCTGGGATATAAATGGTTTTAGTTTGGATTCGCTAGTTGCTGACTCACAAGTAAATATCACATTTTATCTACAAATATGTAGGAATATTCTCACACCGCCAGCAGCTTGTGAAGACTTGGGAGCTGTTTATTCCGTAAGTGAATGGTTACATGTTTTATAATCCGTAAGTGAATGGTCACATGTTTTATAATCCGTAAGTGAATGGTCACATGTTTTATAATTCGTAAGTCAATGGTCACATGTTTTATCATCCGTAAGTCAATGGTAACATGTTTTATAATCCGTAAGTGAATGGTCACATGTTTTATATTCCGTAAGTGAATATGTATTACATGTTTTATATTCCGTAAGTCAATGGTCACATGTTTATATTCCGTATTAAGTGAATATATAGTACATGTTTCATATTCTGTAAGTCAATGGTCACATATTTTATATTCCGTAAGTGAATGGTCACATGTTATATTCCGTAAGTGAATGGTCACATGTTTTATATTCCGTAAGTCAATGGTCACATATTTTATATTCTGTAAGTCAATGGTCACATGTTATATTCCGTAAGTGAATGGTCACATGTTTTATATTCCGTAAGTCAATGGTCACATATTTTATATTCCGTAAGTCAATGGTCACATGTTATATTCCGTAAGTGAATGGTCACATGTTTTATATTCCGTAAGTCAATGGTCACAAATTTTATATTCAATAAGGCAATGGTCACATGTTTATATTCCGTATTAAGTGAATATATAATAGATGCTTTATATTCTGTAAGTCAATGGTCACATGTTTAATATTCAATAAGTCAATGGTCACATGTTTTGTATTCCGTAAGTCAATGGTCACATGTTTATATCCAGTATTACGTGAATATATAATACATGTTTTATATTCCGTAAGCCAGTGGTCACATGTTTATATTCCGTATCAAGTGGATATATAATACATGTTTTATATTCCGTAAGTCAATAGTCACATGTTAAAAATATTCAATAAGTGAATGGTCACATGTTTTATATTCCGTAAGTGAATGGTCACATGTTTTATATTCCGTAAGTGAATGGTCACATGTTTTATATTCCGTAAGTGAATGGTCACATGCTTTATATTCCGTAAGTCAGTGGCCACATGTTTATATTCCGTATTAAGTGAATATATAATTCATCTTTTATATTCCGTAAGTGAATGGTCACATGTTTTATATTCCGTAAGTCAATGGTCACATATTTTATATTCCGTAAGTCAATGGTCACATGTTATATTCCGTAAGTGAATGGTCACATGTTTTATATTCCGTAAGTCAATGGTCACAAATTTTATATTCAATAAGGCAATGGTCACATGTTTATATTCCGTATTAAGTGAATATATAATAGATGCTTTATATTCTGTAAGTCAATGGTCACATGTTTAACATTCAATAAGTCAATGGTCACATGTTTTGTATTCCGTAAGTCAATGGTCACATGTTTATATCCAGTATTACGTGAATATATAATACATGTTTTATATTCCGTAAGCCAGTGGTCACATGTTTATATCCGTATCAAGTGGATATATAATACATGTTTTATAATCCGTAAGTCAATAGTCACATGTTAAAAATATTCAATAAGTGAATGGTCACATGTTTTATATTCCGTAAGTGAATGGTCACATGTTTTATATTCCGTAAGTGAATGGTCACATGTTTTATATTCCGTAAGTGAATGGTCACATGCTTTATATTCCGTAAGTCAGTGGCCACATGTTTATATTCCGTATTAAGTGAATATATAATTCATCTTTTATATTCCGTAAGTGAATGGTCACATGTTTTATATTCCGTACGTGAATCGTCACATGTTTTATTCCGTATGTGAATGGTCACATGTTTTATATTCCGTAAGTGAATGGTCACATGTTATATTCCGTATGTGAATGGTCACATGTTTTATATTCTGTAAGTGAATGGTCACATGTTATATTCCGTATGTGAATTATGATTATGTTGTATATTTTAAAAAAGTACATACAAGTCATTATCATTTTGATTTACTATGAATTAGATTCAATTACGGGAAAATGCATGTCATTTAAGAATGTTCATAATAATAATGTTTACAATATAAACAATATTTAACATGCATCAGAGAAATTTGCTAAAAATATTGTCAGTACGGCAAATATATTCAATGTAATCAATTATGCGTTATTTCGATTGTTAAAAGCTTTACTTTTTTTAATAAATGTATTGTTTAATGAAAAATGCAGTGCGTGTATCCATCCTGTGTATTATAGGTAACAGCAGACGGCAAGTGTCAGTCATGGGGTGATACTAATGTCGCGATATTCGATCTCAATCCGTACAAAGACGGTAAGATTTACAACCAAACATATGAATAATATATCAGTTAACGGTTGTAAATATATACAGATGTACAAAAGTAAAGAATAATCTTATGATGTATTTAAAACATGTTGTTTCGATCCTGGTACTTGGGCAGCATGGTTTACAAATCCACAGTTATCGCTGTTTCAATGTTAGACGACTTCCGTTAATTGACAAAAATAATTTCAATAGTCTGTTTTGTTTGTCATCACTATCAAGTATGCAAAAGCCAAACATTTTATATATAAGTAAACATTACAGGTGTAAACATGAAGTTGTACCATGGAACGGCGGTAGATCATGTTTCCAACAACGCAGCAATCATTTATTTTGTTTGCAACCAAGAAAAGAAGAATGTGAAGGATATAACACCAATGTTTGAACATGTGAAAGGTGCCATAAACCAAGCACATTTTAAAATACCCACATCATTAGCTTGTTAATAGAGGAGTATAAACCAAAGGATGTTTGGTATCAAATAATCGTAATCCTGACTAACACTTTGTATCAACAGGTATAATGTAGATATTAAATGAATGTATTAACTTAATACTTTTATACCACATAACTTCTAGATGTTGATTTTATTTGCCAAGGGATTTTATACATCATGTTTATCACATACCCGTGCCGTTTTGGCCGTGCCGTAAAAACGATATGGCACGACCGTGCATATAATATGTAAATGACGTCATGAACTGGATGACGCATAGACATTGATTGGTACATATTTTTTTTTTATTGTAACTTCACAGGAGTAATGTTGAATTGATTTTAACAATTTGAGTAAGCAAAGAAATTGTTTACATCGTTAGATATGTTCACACAATTATTATTTATGACGTTTCATAATGTAACTATTTTTTGTGCGCCTGATTAAAAAGCCTTATTACGCATGTGTCACACTTGTTATTAGTAACAATGTCAAACAGGTGTATTGTTTTTCGCCGTATTTTCAGGGTATGTGATAAAAAGAATATTAAATTCGAGTAGATTCCGTCTTGAATTCATGAAACTCGTTGAATAAAACAGTATGAAGCGAGTCTCTGGCTATTTTATACAACTCGTTCAATAAATTTAATACGGAACCCACACTTATTTATTATCCTCTATGTAATGATATATAAATGAAAAAAATGGAAAGTACAAAAGAAGTTTAGCGATGCATGATGACATCACAGTTTGGATTTTGCACATTGATATTATGCTGGGGATACTTATGGTCAGTGGATTTCAGTCGACCAAGGTTCGTACACGAATGTACATAATATTATTTATTATAGATAAGATCACATGTAGTCATGTATATATATTAATATAATTCAATATTACTACAACCATGGGTACATAATAATATTATCAATAGTACAATCACGTGTACATGATATAATATTGATGTTGATACAGCCATGAGGACATTATATTATATTAATACAACCAGGTGTACATAATATAATATTAATACAACCAGGTGTACATAATATAATATTAATACAACCAGGTGTACATAATATAATATTAATACAACCAGGTGTACATAATATAATATTAATACAATCACGTGTACATAATATAATATTAATACAACCAGGTGTACATAATATAATAATAATACAATCACGTGTACATAATATAATATTAATACAATCAGGTGTACATAATATAATATTAATACAATCACGTGTACATAATATAATATTAATACAACCAGGTGTACATAATATAATATTAATACAATCACGTGTACATAATATAATATTAATACAACCAGGTGTACATAATATAATATTAATACAACCAGGTGTACATAATATAATATTAATACAATCACGTGTACATAATATAATATTAATACAACCAGGTGTACATAATATAATATTAATACAATCACGTGTACATAATATAATATTAATACAACCAGGTGTACATAATATAATATTAATACAACCAGGTGTACATAATATAATAATAATACAACCAGGTGTACATAATATAATATTAATACAACCAGGTGTACATAATATAATATTAATACAACCAGGTGTACATAATATAATATTAATACAACCAGGTGTACATAATATAATATTAATACAACCAGGTGTACATAATATAATATTGATGTTGATACAGCCATGAGGACATTATATTATATTAATACAACCAGGTGTACATAATATAATATTAATACAACCAGGTGTACATAATATAATATTAATACAACCAGGTGTACATAATATAATAATAATACAACCAGGTGTACATAATATAATAATAATACAACCAGGTGTACATAATATAATATTAATACAATCACGTGTACATAATATAATATTAATACAACCAAGTGTACATAATATAATAATAATACAACCAGGTGTACATAATATAATATTAATACAACCAGGTGTACATAATATAATATTAATACAATCACGTGTACATAATATAATATTAATACAACCAGGTGTACATAATATAATAATAATACAATCAGGTGTACATAATATAATATTAATACAACCAGGTGTACATAATATAATAATAATACAACCAGGTGTACATAATATAATATTAATACAACCAGGTGTACATAATATAATATTAATACAACCAGGTGTACATAATATAATAATAATACAACCAGGTGTACATAATATAATATTGATGTTGATACAGCCATGTGGACATAATATGATATTGATAATAATACAACCAGATTTACACAATAACTCAAAAACGAGATCAGTGACCCCCAATTTTCTTTCGCTTAAAAATGTTTTTGTTACCATATGCTACGATCATTCAAAGTTTAAAAACAATCTAATGTCCCGTTTTCATTTTGCCTATATGTCTATGTGAAAAAAGTAGCGAACTACCGAAAACTTCTTCAACCTATCTGTATCATGCAAACACAACAAACCAGACTAATTTAACCTATCTGCATCCTGTTAACAGAACAAATCGAATTTATTTAACCTATTTGTATCATGTACATGAAACTATCTGTATCATGTCTATAAAAGGTGAAAATAAAAATCATGTATATGCAAAATGTATATGAATATATACATTTATCTTCGTATTATCATTGTTATCAAAATATATTAGAACATTGAGATAATGATATATCACGTGTGTGTAACAGGTCAATAACTTGTTATGCTATAAATTAATCGTCTACACTGTGTTTTGTTGGAAACTTGGAACGAGCCGAATTTTGATACCAAAGGAGGATTATGGCACCCAAACTTAGGGTAACTATTATTTGATGATCAAACACGAGGAATATTGTTATCATACTTTCAGTTCACATTGACAACAAGTTTCTAGTTTATTTTTCTCTGAATACATTTTGTTAACATGATGTTTAACTATCATACGTGCAGTAATTCATGGATATGTTTTATTCTTAGATCTCCTAAGCATTTTCAATCAGTATAACTAATGACAATAAAACAAACAAGAAGTATATAATGCATGTCTTTAATTGAACTTTAAGAACATGTTCTAGTTTTTCTTTATTTATAATAGAAATAATGATTCAACAAGAAGTTATTCTGAAAGATATCAATAAAGTCTGATTTTAGTAAAAGGCTCTCCAGTATAATTCATAGAAGTATCTAATATTGAGAGGGCTGAAAATATCGAGAGAGTTAAATGCACCTTACGAGTAACTATAACTATGTGACAGCGTTATATACGACACGATTATTTATTTATTACAGATAGCTGTATATCTGATATATTGTTCAATAGTGACAGCTGAAGTTTTGAATACAGATAGGTATGGCTGATTTATTTCATTAGATATTTGATAGATACATTTTATGACATACTTGTATTAACAAACAAAAGGCATCATATTGTATGAGTATACGTGTTACAGATTGTAGATAGCGTATATTATGAACATAACTAAGATCCGTGTATCACCCTTGGAGACGTATGGAACCACCATTTGTACAAATACTAGAATAGTAAAATGTGTCATAAAAACAGACAACGTCGAGGATTTTTAAAGAGTAAGACATCCAGAATTCTTTACACTATATACGTAAACGTACAAAATGTTCTATAGTATACGTTGTATAATTTACAATATTGACAACAGGTGTTAAGCAATACTACTTCTGTTGTCTTTATCGCCTTATTGTACTTTTAGTGACAGCTTTGCAGAATATATTAGAATCTACAACAAACAGTACAAAAATAGTGAAGAATACATAAAAAGGTAAGCTATACACACTAAACATTTAGTAGAATCCTTCGGGTTTTTTGCTACTGACTTGAATTTACACAATCTGAAGTTTAACATAATGTTAACAACAACAAAATGTTTCGACGTTGTAGTATACATTGATTTTGTAGTTTTGTTTGACAATTGGGTAAATCTGTATCAATATTTACATATTTAACATTATTTGTGATACTAGTATTCTTCTCACTTAATTTTTCGATTGCTAATGAAGCCTTTCTAAATAGTTCTAAGTGTGTTACCTCTTTGCTGTTAGTGTTGAATGTGTTTCTACAATATGTTCACGCATGGCCATTATAGTCCGGATGGACTGTTTGCCATTATCAAAGATGATGATGATGTGTTGTCTTTGTTGTTCTATCTTGTGTGGTCTGTAATGTTCTTCTGTGTACTGTTCTACACCGTGCTGGTTTTGTTGTTTTACTTAGCGTTGATTGTTTAGTTCAGCACTGTACTGTATGTGTTGTTTCCCTCCAGAACTAGTTCTTATTTACTCTTGTATTTTCTCGGTATTCCTTTTCATTCAGGTTCAGTACATGGCAACAGAATGTCGAGTTCATAAATCAACATAATAATAAATTCATGGATGGATTATATTCATATACTGTTGGACTAAATGCATTCACTGACCTGGTAAGTATAACTTGGCCTTACAGGTGACTGAATGAATTTAAAGTTGATGTTTATGCATACTTTACTATAGTTTTGTACAGTTTTATCAGGGTTGTATTTATGTCTGTTAATTGGTGCATGAAGTCAGGATGAAATATTAATAAATTCTTCGTATTGAACTATGTTGTAATGTTGTAATGATAACACACGTTAATTGCTTTCAATAGAATGGAAGAATGCATTGTGTATTCCGTTGTCCCACTCGTCAACTTTGAACACTAAACTCTAATATAATTATCCATGTACTGAATGTCATTATGTATTTCTTATAAGACACAAAAGGAGTACAGAGACACAATGCTTACCTTTCAAGGCAATCAGAGAAAACTGGACGTCCATGAAACGTATGTTGATACACTTCCTGGTGGTGGCTTACCAAAAACTGTTGATTGGAAAGCTAAAGGTTATGTCACTGAAGTCGGTAATCAGGTATACATTTTTAAGACATATTAGTCAGCTAAACTACCTAATCCATTGAATGCTTGTTATTCAATTTCCACGGCGTTCTATTCACTTTGTTATGTAGCGTATATATACCAATGAACATAGGTCTAAATGTTGTTATGTAGCGTATACCAACATAGGTCTAAATGTTGTATTCTGAGTGTACGGTTTCAAGCTAAAATTCGCAAATATACAGATAATAAATCAGTGCGAACACTAACTGAACATCTTGATTAGTACACACACACTAACAGTTTCGTATATATAAATAGATAAGGTATGAACTAAACACTACATAATGACAGCACACTACTTGTTTCGGTTATTTATGTGATTGTTTTGATATTGTCTCAGGGACAATGCGGAAGTTGTTGGGCCTTCACAGCTACAGGTGCTCTGGAAGGAGCTCACAAAAAGAAGACGGGTATACTTGTAGACCTGTCTGAGCAAAATCTCATGGATTGCTCGTCAAAGCAAGGTATTGCTTCAAATGTGTCATTCGGGAGAATAGTTCCCTTTCATTTAAGCTATTTCTGACTCAGTAAACTAAGGGTCGGGAGAAAATATGTTTTTCTAATACCGTTTAGTGTGGTCATGAAATGTAAAAGTTGTTAACAGTTTGAATACTTATAATTTGTAACTAGTTTAATTAGTGATTTATTAGCTGTGGTTCATTCGCTTAATCATTACAAATTTTGTTGTAATTCTCGATCAAGGATGCTAATTAATTATTACTTTATATAGCATCCGGCCTGGTCTCGATGAATTGAATGGATCAGCTTGTCATTACCTGTAAGTATAGGTAACACGTGATTGTAAGCTGTAATTGTTTACTAACACTAGTCTCATTATCACAAAAAAGCTTAGTAATAACAAACAATAATTATACAATTATATGTACATACAGGTAACAATGGTTGTGAAGGTGGATTAATGGATGCAGCATTCAAGTATGTTATACAGAATGGTGGAATAGATACGGAACAATCTTATCCTTACAATATCACAAATCCAAAGATAGATAACTGTAGATACAGTATCAAAGATCGTGGATCCACATGCTCAGGTTATGTTGATCTACAAGCAGGTAGTGAAACAGCCTTACAGGAAGCAGTAGCTCATGTAGGACCTATTGCTGTGGCCGTTGATGCTTCTGAACAAGGTATTTTACCAGGTTACTTTTTATTTGTTTGTTACAGCGATACTGTTCTGTTCAGGTAAACTTTGTTATTTCTGACCTGTTCACAAGTTCCGGTCAGTGAAAAGGATCACAACAAAAAGCTAGTTACAGTTTAGATATCCATGGTAATGCTGTACCATATTCTAACATAAAAATAGTCTGACAGTCAGTGATAGACACATAACCCATGTACAGTCGAAGTTTGTTGTTTTCATGCAGTTGAATGTACAGTATATAAGATACAACTCTGGGTAAAGAACATATATAGGTTGTAGCTAACTAATTGTATGTAATATATTTACAGGATTTGAACTTTACAAAAGTGGTGTTTATGAAGGCAAGTCCTGTAATGCAAAACTAGTGAATCATAGTTTGGTAGTTGTTGGGTATGGAACAGAAAATGGAGTGGAATATTACTATTGTAAAAATAGGTATGATAATTAATACATGGTATAATGTACTGCACAGTACTTATATTTTGTGCCAATATATGTACATACATGAAATATGATAAGTATATATAGTTTGAACTAATATAATACTTACATTAAATATAATGTACATTGTTTAAACTAAGGTAATACTATAATTATATATTGTACAAACTAACATTATACATGTATATTTTTTGTATGAACTAATGCTATCATAGTATCCATTTGTTTGAACTAATGTTATACATACTTTGTATGAACTAATGAAATATATCCTTTTGTTTGAACTAATGTTATATATATTGTCTGAACTGATGTTATATGTATTTCAGTTGGGGTACATCCTGGGGAGATGAGGGATACATTAAGATGGTACGCAACAAGAATAATAAGTGTGGAATAGCAAGTACGGCAAGTTATCCGACAGTTTAAAACTGTACCATAAAACTTGGCCAAACATTCATATGTAATATATAAATTACATTTTTTCCAACTATTTGATTGATATCTGTTTACAGTTACTGATGATCAATGAAAGAAAAGTTTTGCTGTTGAGAGATAAATATAACAGGATTCATGTCACTTATACAATTAAATAAAAACAAAAAGTCACATGTTTATCTACAATATCATTTATTATCAACTACATGCACTACTATGCAATGATTTTATATAGATTCAACATATTCAATACAAAAATAAAATATTTTTCATACAACTTTTGTTATATTATATTTGTCCAACATCATTCAATATCAATATCAGCAGTCACACTTAAATTTATGCAAGGTGGATATTATGAATGATCACTTATTAGTACCAACTAAATGTATGCAAGTGGACATTATAAATTATCACTTATTAGTACCAACTAAATTTAATTAATACTTACACAATATATAATTATATAAATAACAGTTAATGAAGAGTAAATTTAATAAATAACAGTTAACGAAGAGTAAATTTAATAAATAACAGTTAATGAAGAGTAAATTTATTAAATAACAGTTAATGAAGAGTAAATTTAATAAATAACAGTTAACGAAGAGTAAATTTAATAAATAACAGTTAACGAAGAGTAAATTTAATAAATAACAGTTAACGAAGAGTAAATTTAAATATATTTTTCAATTAAATAATAACTTACCACACCAATACTTTACAAACAGATCATGATTAAAACATATTTGTATACATGTATTTAGATTGTGCATTTTTTGTATTTACAGCCATGGTAAGTAAAACAGACCATTTATTTATTATCAGTATTAATTCTAGAGTTATTGACAATACTGAGTGTTATCATACTAACCATATTCCATACATGTAAAATAAAAGTTAATCAAAAGGAAAGTTCAAGAAATAAAGCTACTCAAATGTTAGATACAATGTAATTGCAGAGTTAGGGATATGTGCACTATCCTTCCCTAAAACTTTTATTGAGAAAATAATATAATAGCATGGAGTGAATGATTCTCTCTCTCTAAATAAATCAAAATAAGTTATCTTGGGCAACTTCAAGAGTACATCAAAATATTATGAGCTTAAAAACACAGTTATTCAATTTTGAAAGACTTTCCATTTTAATGGGACATCTTGTGTACAATATTAACATAAAAAATATCAACAACTTCTCACAGAAAAAAGTAACAAATATCTTTTATTTTACATATCTTTCAACGCTATAATATGCTATTGTAGAATGCATGCCTTACTGGTGGTTCGTTCGGGTAATGGCATATCTGAACTACGTTTTACACCAATACCGTTCCCTGTGGCTGCTAAGGGGGGATTTCTAGACTTTACATCACTTGGAGTGCTTTTTGGTTGAACTTTTATTCTTTTAGGACGAACTCGATCAAGTGGAAATGGTTCTGATTTACCAGAATTAGTGGAAGATTTAGAGCTATTTCTGTCACGTTCACCTTTAGTATATTTATCACTGGATTCTGATTTCTGATTACTTACTGTACTGATCTGTAGTGAAGGTGCTGAAGAATTAGTCGAGCTACCCTGTGATGGGGATCTCTCTGTTACATCCTGTGTCTCTACCCTTTTATCAGAACAGAAATTAGAATAGCTCTTTCCCCGTTTCACGTTGCTACCTTTCCTTAGGGTACTGCCTCTATTTGCTGGAAGTTGTCTGTGTGAAATCCCATTATCATTTTTCTGAATACCAAAGCCTTGTTGAGTCACGGGTTTTGGAAATGATTTGGTCATTGCTTTACTCAACGCTTTATTATCATCTTCAAGGATCATTTTCTTAATTTGTTCTTTCTGTTTTTCCTTCATCTCTTTTTCAGACAGTTTCTTCTTGCTTGAAGGAGCTTGGTGACTTTCTGACTTATCTAGGTTTGAATCGAGGGGAATAGCTTTTTCCTCTGATTTTGGTTCAATTTGAGATTTACTCTCTTTCTTATCAATCCCATCCACTTTTGAATCTTCCATCTTTTCAACTGCATTATCTTTGGTTTTTGTTATGTCAGACTTAACGACATCAGTTTTAGTATCTTGTTGTTTAGCTGGGTCATCACCAACATTGTTCAGCTTTTCGTCAGTTCCCTTAACTTTTGTTTTTGAAGCATCTGTTGTGTCTGGTGTAGAATCAGATTTAACGTTGCCAGTTCCACCTTGGCCTATAAATACATTACAATAATAATATTGTATAATATGAATAAAAGTTTGCATCCAAAACGATACTAGTAATCTTACATTGGTGAAGTCATTGCACCGTCATCAACAAAAGCTTTGGTAAAAAATATTGAAATTTCTGATGAAGGTTTATCAACTTCCTTGTAAAATGAGTCCTCTACTTATTTTTCATAATGCTTTGGTGTTTTACATTCCTTTAAAACTATGGAATTTTTATACAATCAACTGTTTAAAAAGCACTTAGAAGTATTAGTTACAATAGCAAGCAAACCATGATAAATCAATTGTACAGTAACTTAGGTTCCCATTTCTTTCACTTATAAAACACTGCTAGTGTGCTTCACGAAAGAAAATAGCACATCTATTCCTAGAAATATGATGACATACAAATAAATACGAAAGAACAATTATGTTACAATATTCACAATATGGCAGATCTGTTTTGTAAAATATTGTGGATGCATAGAGACTTCTTGTATATAAATACTATGTGTAAGTAAGGGTTGTCCCCTGAAGTCATGTGTGAATATCTATATGTACATACCTGTATGTCATAATATCATGTCTAACATAATACATTTAATGTGTGAATATCCATATATACATACCTGTATGTCATAATATCATGTCTAACATAATACATTTAATGTGTGAATATCTATATGAACATACCTGTATGTCATAATATCATGTCTAACATAATGCATTTAATGTTGATACACTATAGGATGGAAAACAGACAACTTTACTCTATAAATCATTTATTGTGCTAAAGCTAATAATGGTAAGATAGAAAAGGGTAGAAACAAGATGTGTTTTAAAAACACAATGCCCCCTCTGGGTGCCCTTTAAACTGAAAATACACAGGTCCTGTAGAGATTTCATGAAGAACCAAGATAAATTATGAAGTTTGATGCTAGTAGGCGGTAGCCTTCTGATTTAATAGGCAAGGTTAAAGTTTGGTACAGACAAACAAAGGGCCATAAATCTGCTTAAAATGATCGAATCACAAAACCCTGACAATATGTGCTGGTGAACATGGTGACAATAGTTCTATCAAAATTAAAGGTAAAAATCCCTTGAGAAATTTAGGAGTTGTGCACAGAAGAGTATTTCTCTATTACATATATGCACAAAATAAACAAAGGGCCATAAGTCCACCCAAAACAATCCAATCACAAAACCCGGAATATATGTGCTGGGGTTCTTGGTGACAATGAGTCTTTGAAAGTTTCATCAAATTCCTTTAAGAAATGTAGGAGTATCATGGAAGAAATTTAGGACACAAAATAAACTAAGGGCCATAAATCTTCCAAAAATGATCGAATCACAAAACCCGCACAATATGTGCTGGGGGAAATTGGTGACAATAGTTCTATAAAAGTTTGGTCAAAATCCCTTGAGAAATATAGAAGTAGTTGCAAACAAAAGAGTATTTCTGTATATATCACATAATTATGCACAAAATAAACAAAGGGCCATAATTCCGTCCAAAATTATCGAATCATAAAACCTTTACAACATGCATTGGGTATCTTCCATGAAAGTTTTATCAAAATGGACCCTTGAGAAAAGAAGGAAACAAGAGTATTTTGTTGCTACAATTGCACAAAATAAACAAAGGGCCATAATTCCGTCAAATATGATCGAATCACAAAATCCGAAATATATGTGCGGGGGTTCTTGATAACAACAAGTCTGTGAAAGTTTCGTCAAAATCCCAGGAAAAATGTAGGAGTAGTATCCTAAAAGAAATGTAGGATTTTTTTAAGCACAATGACCCCGTGACCTTTGACCTACTGACCTGAAAATGCACAGGTCCTGTAGAGGTTGTCATGAGGAACCTACATATGAAGTTTGATGAATGTAGGGGCAAGCGTTTTGATTTTATAGGCAAGGTTAAAGTTTGGTACAAACAGACAAACAGACAGAGAGAGACCAAAAACAATATGCCCCGATCTATCGATACATGGCATAAAAAATCATTTGAATCACATAGAAAGTTTTAATATCACAGACCACAGAAACATTATGTTGACAGACATATATATAATATAAACATGTGTTAAAAAACTTTATAATGAGAAAAGACAGTACATTTAAATAAACTTACAACAAGAAAACTAACCTTCATGTTTATAAACTTACCATAAGATCTACCAGTAATAGTTTATGTTTATAAACTTACCACAATATTATAACAAGACATGATTTTTAATTGCATTTGTTTTAGTGCAACAAAAGAAAACTTAGAAAGTAGTAGAAATAACTTCTCAGTACTCAACTTCTTTAAAAGATAAATGCAACATATGAAATGTAACAAGAAATACAAAATCTATACAGCCTTATATATACAGGCACCATACACTTTCTAAACAACCCTAGAAACAGGAAATGTTTTTGAAACACAGATACCCCCCAAAGGCCAACTGGATAGTAAGACCATGATCTATTGAACTTAAAATCAGTAGGGGTCATCTGCATGTGATGACCTTCCAATCAAATCTAAAGAGATTAGATCACATTGTTCTCCAATACTGTATACGTCTTAATTTTTGCGCCTGTTTTGTTTTGGCAGTTGGCATCAGAACCGCCAAATATCGACCACGCCAATATAAAACCTCGCTATTAATTAACACCACCAATTATTACTTCAACGAAAGGCTACTCTTGCTGTCAAAAAAGTGTAACCAACACTTTTGTATAAATATTTGTTAGTTTTACTGTTTAGTATGTTTGTACATACATACATATTATCGGATTTGCACTTCCATCAGCTAAAGGACAAGCTTTACGCTCGTAGCCTTAGAGTAAATCTTAATTGACGCAAGGTAAAATCTAAACAATGCAAGCAATATAGGTTTATTTGTCACACCTTATATAACTTAAATCGTCTGCACATAGAGACAGACTAAATTAAACTCAATACATATAAAACAATGTTACATTAAATGTTTTAACTTTGGCGGTTAAGGAGCCAGGACTAGGATTATTTTGCTGGTTGGCTAAGACACCACCAAATATAGAACCCGCCAATTCAAGATCATCTTAAAAACGCCTCATTTTGCACCCGCAGAAAATAAAGACGTATACAGTAATTGGTCGGACAAGATTTGGTTATGGACGGACTGACTGACAAGTGCAAAGCAATATTATACCCCCTTTTCTGCAAAAGGGGGCATAATAGATACACTTTGTTATCAAATCCAACAGTCAAATCAGCTCATGTCAGAAGTTGTTCAATTATAATAATTAATGATACTATGTGAATATTTATAATGTTACTTCAAAACTGATAATATCATGTTACATTAATATGCATATAAGTACCCTGTATCTAGAAAATACAAATAATGAGTTAAGATTGACATGTTGTTGCAACACATGTGTTTCACAGTGAGATGTAACAGGCCACATACTGTGTTATTGAACTGTTGCAATGATTGTACTGTCACACACTATACTATCAAACTATTGGAATGACTGTACTGTCACACACTATACTATCAAACTGTTGCAATGATTGTACTGTCACACACTATACTATCAAACTGTTGCAATGATTGTACTGTCACACACTATACTATCAAACTATTGGAATGATTGTACTGTCACACACTATACTATCAAACTGTTGCAATGATTGTACTGTCACACACTATACTATCAAACTGTTGCAATGATTGTACTGTCACACACTATACTATCAAACTGTTGCAATGATTGTACTGTCACACACTGTACAGTCAAACTATTGGAATGATTGTACTGTCACACACTATACTATCAAACTGTTGCAATGATTGTACTGTCACACACTATACTATCAAACTGTTGCAATGATTGTACTGTCACACACTATACTATCAAACTGTTGCAATGACTGTACTGTCACACACTGTACAGTCAAACTATTGGAATGACTGTACTGTCACACACTATACTATCAAACTGTTGCAATGATTGTACTGTCACACACTATACTATCAAACTGTTGCAATGACTGTACTGTTACACACTGTACAGTCAAACTATTGGAATGATTGTACTGTCACACACTGTACAGTCAAACTATTGGAATGATTGTACTGTCACACACTATACTATCAAACTGTTGCAATGATTGTACTGTCACACACTGTACAGTCAAACTGTTGCAATGATTGTACTGTCACACACTGTACAGTCAAACTATTGGAATGATTGTACTGTCACACACTGTACAGTCAAACTATTGGAATGATTGTACTGTCACACACTGTACAGTCAAACTATTGGAATGATTGTACTGTCACACACTGTACAGTCAAACTGTTGCAATGATTGTACTGTCACACACTGTACAGTCAAACTATTGGAATGATTGTACTGTCACACACTGTACAGTCAAACTATTGGAATGATTGTACTGTCACACACTGTACAGTCAAACTATTGGAATGATTGTACTGTCACACACTGTACAGTCAAACTATTGGAATGATTGTACTGTCACACACTGTACAGTCAAACTATTGGAATGATTGTACTGTCACACACTGTACAGTCAAACTATTGGAATGATTGTACTGTCACACACTGTACAGTCAAACTATTGGAATGATTGTACTGTCACACACTGTACAGTCAAACTATTGGAATGATTGTACTGTCACACACTGTACAGTCAAACTATTGGAATGATTGTACTGTCACACACTGTACAGTCAAACTGTTGCAATGATTGTACTGTCACACACTGTACAGTCAAACTATTGGAATGATTGTACTGTCACACACTGTACAGTCAAACTATTGGAATGATTGTACTGTCACACACTGTACAGTCAAACTATTGGAATGATTGTACTGTCACACACTGTACAGTCAAACTATTGGAATGACTGTACTGTCACACACTGTACAGTCAAACTATTGCAATGATTGTACTGTCACACACTGTACAGTCAAACTATTGGAATGATTGTACTGTCACACACTGTACAGTCAAACTGTTGCAATGATTGTACTGTCACACACTGTACAGTCAAACTATTGGAATGATTGTACTGTCACACACTGTACAGTCAAACTATTGGAATGATTGTACTGTCACACACTGTACAGTCAAACTATTGGAATGATTGTACTGTCACACACTGTACAGTCAAACTATTGGAATGACTGTACTGTCACACACTATACTATCAAACTATTGGAATGATTGTACTGTCACACACTGTACAGTCAAACTATTGGAATGACTGTACTGTCACACACTGTACAGTCAAACTATTGGAATGACTGTACTGTCACACACTATACTATCAAACTTTTGGAATGACTGTACTGTCACACACTGTACAGTCAAACTATTGGAATGACTGTACTGTCACACACTGTACAGTCAAACTATTGGAATGACTGTACTGTCACACACTGTACAGTCAAACTATTGGAATGATTGTACTGTCACACACTGTACAGTCAAACTATTGGAATGATTGTACTGTCACACACTGTACAGTCAAACTATTGGAATGATTGTACTGTCACACACTGTACAGTCAAACTATTGGAATGATTGTACTGTCACACACTGTACAGTCAAACTATTGGAATGATTGTACTGTCACACACTGTACAGTCAAACTATTGGAATGATTGTACTGTCACACACTGTACAGTCAAACTATTGGAATGATTGTACTGTCACACACTGTACAGTCAAACTATTGGAATGATTGTACTGTCACACACTGTACAGTCAAACTATTGGAATGACTGTACTGTCACTCACTGTACAGTCAAACTATTGGAATGAATGTACTGTCACACACTGTACAGTCAAACTATTGGAATGATTGTACTGTCACACACTGTACAGTCAAACTATTGGAATGATTGTACTGTCACACACTGTACAGTCAAACTATTGGAATGATTGTACTGTCACACACTGTACAGTCAAACTATTGGAATGATTGTACTGTCACACACTATACTATCAAACTATTGGAATGATTGTACTGTCACACACTATACTATCAAACTATTGGAATGATTGTACTGTCACACACTGTACAGTCAAACTATTGGAATGATTGTACTGTCACACACTGTACAGTCAAACTATTGGAATGATTGTACTGTCACACACTGTACAGTCAAACTATTGGAATGACTGTACTGTCACACACTGTACAGTCAAACTATTGGAATGATTGTACTGTCACACACTGTACAGGCAAACTATTGGAATGACTGTACTGTCACACACTGTACAGTCAAACTATTGGAATGACTGTACTGTCACACACTGTACAGTCAAACTATTGGAATGACTGTCACATGTCACACTCTGTACAGTCAAAATATTGCAACATAGCAAATATTGCTGTAAACTACACAACTAGTGTATATAACATAACCTAACAATTGTGTTCATGTAAAAAAACATACAGAATTTTATAAAGGGAAAGTAAATGTTAACAGAATATATCATCATGTGGTACAAATATAGAATTGAAGTAGCAATTAAATCTGACAGAAGATATAGAAATTCTTCACACCTGAACATTGTTAGATATTTGTGAGCAATTTTATGAATAAATAAATGAGCAAAAATATACATACATCAGAGAACCAGGTATGTAACAATGAGATAATGATGATGAAAATAAACAACACAAAGATTAGAGACTTCTTAGAGGAAAATATAATGATAAAAAAATAATATTAACATTAAGCAAAGTAAAGATGTGGTTAATTAGCAAATTATTCCATACATACCAAAAATGTTTGCATATTAAAAGTGTGCATACTTAAATTAGATCTAACTTTGCATGTTACATAAAAACAAATAGATAATTAACAGAACGAACCCATGCAAACACTCAATATTGAATATTTAAATAAAATTACATGAAAACTATACTTATAAATAGTTGTACAAGTTATGTAAGATACTAATAATTGTTACCTAATTCTACAAAGTAGTTTTCTACATAAATAAGACTAACACTTAAGCCATTCATATTATCAGATTTAAGTCAATGAGTTTATCAACCAAATTAGCAATAAATAACATACTGGGACAAAACCCTCATTATAAAAAGGAAGATTGGAAAAAAGCATCCCACAATGGACATAACTTTCACAATGAATGGATATATTACCCTAAATCTATTTCCATAATTTAATGTTACTTATAAAACATTTAAAGGATTATTTGACCATCCAATAATTGGCTTGTCCCTTCACACACAATATGTAATTATATTTGTAACAACACAATTAAAGACTTTAACACAAAAGAAACTGTGTACTTAATATTTTCAGATTTTCTGAAAAAAAAAGATGTCATGTTTTATGTCATTTCAAAGGACATACTTTTTCTATTCAACTAACGTGATTTTGTTATTGTATTCCATTTTGTCTAAGTATATGAAAAATTGTCCACATTTAGTAGTGATCAAAATAAAAATACACACACAGCTGAAAGAATGTTTTCTTGTGATAATTTAATGTTTACAATAAGGGGTAGTTAATCAATAATCTAGGTTTGGTGAAATACATTGTACTCATGACACCACACAATAAAATTTGTATGATCTAGAACAGGTTGATAAACAAAACATTTACATGATAAATATATATAGCATATTCCTCATCAAAATAAAACACAGAATTTAAATCTATTTTTCATTCCTTCTAATTTATTAAACAACAAGATATGTTTTAAAAACACAATGCCCCCTCCGGGTGCCCTTTAACTTGAAAATGCACAGGTCCTGTAGAGATTGTCATGATGAACCAAGATATGAAGTTTGGTGATTGAAGGAGGTAGCCGTTTGATTTAATAAGCAAGGTTAAAGTTTGGTACAGACAAACAAAGGTCCATAAATCTGCTAAAAATGATCGAATCACATAACCCTGACAATATGTGCTGGGGAACTTGGTGGCAATAGTTCTATCAAAGTTTGGAAAAATCCCTTGAGAAATTTAGGAGGAGTTGTGCACAGAAGAGTATTTCTCTACTAAATATGCACAAAATAAACAAAGGGTCATAAATCCGCCCAAAACAATCCAATCACAAAACACAGAATATATGTGCTGGGTTTCTTGGTGACAATGAGTCTGTGAAAGTTACATCAAATTCCTTTGAGAAATGTAGGAGGAGTATCATAGAAGAAATTTAGGACACAAAATAAACTAAGGGCCATAAATCTTCCAAAAATGATCGAATCACAAAACCCTCACAATATGGGTTGGGGAAATTGGTGTCAATAGTTCTATAAAAGTTTGGTCAAAATCCCTTGAGAAATATAGAAGTAGTCAAAAATGATCGAATCACAAAATCCAAAATATATGTGCGGGGGTTCTTGGTAACAACAAGTCTGTGAAAGTTTCGTCAAAATCCCATGAAAAATGTAGGAGTAGTATCCTAAAAGAAATGTTGGAATTTTTTTAAACACAATGACCCCGTGACCTTGACCTTTGACCTACTGACCTGAAAATGCACAGGTCCTGTAGAGGTTGTCATGAGGAACCTACATATGAAGTTTGATGAATGTAGGTGCAAGCGTTTTGATTTTATAGGCAAGGTTAAAGTTTGGTACAAACAGACAAATAGACAAACAGAGACCAAAAACAATATGCCCCCGATCTATCGTTACGGGGGCATAAAAAATTAACAAAATCTGAGGAATTATTTAAATGAATATTGTCAGGCGTTAATTCTGAATATGAACACATGACTGCATTATTTCTAAACTCATTAGAGCTTCAAGAGTGAGGACTAACTAGGCTTAATTTTAGTAAGATCATATTTGTATTAAACATTTAAGTCTTACAGTAAACAAAAAGAGCTGATCCAAACAATCATCTATAAAGGAACTCTAAGTTATGACACATGCTTTACTCTTTTCATTTGGTCCTGAACTCTTTCGTCTGTTAGCTTTTACACTTATATCAGCTGTTTCTCCAACTGCTCTCAATGATGGTGTACGACCAGTGGCTAGTTTCTCTTTGTCTTTACTTCCACTTGTTCTTGGTGCAGGGGGAGGTAGCGGGTTATCTCTAGTACCACGAGCTGAGGACGGTGTGGAAGAGTTACCACTCCCTCTTGTCTTAGCAGATTTTGGTGTAGTTGGTTTATCTTTATTCTGACTGGTTGAAGGGAGTGGCTGTGGAACAGGTGGTGCCTTTGAGGTCACATCATCTTTAATTTGATTGGATGATTTTTCTGGGGAGTTAGACTTGTCTACAGAATATAAAACAAGATCTATAAGAATGCAATAACTATTAATTTACCCAAGCTTACATTCTAACATTGTCTCCACTGACCTTTATCCTACAGTAAATTTTACTAATGATACTTGAAGAAAAAGAGTAACCACATCATTGAATGATTAGTCAGCTTAAGCTAGAGTGTATTGTCATTTAAAATTTGATAGAGAATATGAGGGATTATCAAAGAGTTCATAGACAAATCTAATAGGTTTTCCATTTTTTAAAAATGAACATTGATGAAAATTTTCCATCTTTTATTGTTATAAAATTGAATGCAAACATTTGACTCTAAAAACTGTGGAAAATAGCTCATGGAGGCACACCATCATTTATGCTTACAAACATCATTTCAGTTGTTGTTTTATGAGCACCCATTCCAATTACGCACAGCCTTACACTGAAGTATGCAACTGTATGTAAAGAAAACTGCTGGTACTGACATTATAATTGTTGAACAGAGCATTTTAATTCAATTTATCATCATTGGGTTAGTGATATCATGAACGCATAGAATCGCAAGGTGCCTACTTTATGACATCATTCAGAAATGTAACAAGTGACACATCCATGTACATCAATTAATTGTAAGTAAATCACTGAACAGTATTTTATGTCTTTGAAATTTGACATACAAATCCAAGGCTAAGATTGTTTTATACTTTGAAATTTGACATACAGATCAAAGACTAAGATTGTTTTATACTTTGAAATTTGACATACAGATCAATTAAAGACTAAGATTGTTCTATACTTTGACGGATAGTGTTTATTTTATAAGATTTGTTCACAAACATCTTGATAACCCCTTATATATTAGACACACCATCAAGACTTATTGACAAAGGCAGTGAAGACAAATGTGGTTTGTTTTAAATCCAACATCTCTAAATTCAAAAGAATTAAGTGAAGCAAAAAAGGTGAAAAGAAAAGTACAGTTAATAAGATGTCTAACTCCCCTTACACAAACAAATGCAATCATATGTGTTAGTAGCAAACAAGTGTGTATGAAGATTGAAAGCAAGTGAAGTTATTGTATAATATTAAAGGAACACTACCATGAAACAAGACATTTTAGACAATGGTAAACATGAACCAACATTATAATTATACATCATGATAATACTTCAAATACTTCAAAGTGGAACAGGAAATCTATGAAGACATTAGCTGTAAGGACTGATTATACTAAACTTGTCATGTAATGTTGTATGTTGTTGTAATGATTGCAATAATGCCACAAATTGCATTGATCCACTTGATTATCAGACCTGATATTAATTACTTACTTATAGAAATGTTCATGACTTGCAGAAATTATTATCGAATGATGTTAAACTGACTGAAAATGTGTCCATGGTAGTGTTTCATCAATTATAACAATAAAATAAAACAACACAGGTTGAAGCCGGGGTTAAGTGAGTTCAATTTATACCATTTTGTGATTGAAGAGCACAGTTCATATAATGTACAAAATGATCAAAGTATTAGACAGTAGTCGGGAAGATTATGTAGAGGTTCATAGGGAAGTACATGTAGGTATCAAAGTAAAGATAGTAAGTTCTAGTCTTCAGTTGTACATACCTTTCTCTATCTCCTCATCTTTGGAAGGTATAGTTGGTGGAGGAGGCACAAATAATGGAATGGTGACTGGTTTTGGCATCTCTGGTGCTTCCTAAAACATACATATAATAAATATAACCTATATCATGTCACACCTAAAACACCTAAGATGGAATCTACACAAATTTAATATTCTTTTATCATATACCCTGAAAATGCGCGAAAACCAACATACCTGTCTGACATTGCTACTAATGACAAAAGACTGACACATGCGTAATAAGGCTTTTTAAACAGGAGCACAAAAATAGTTCCATTATGAAACATCATAAATAATAAATGTGTGAACATATCTAACAATGGTTGCTTCCCCTTTTCCGTCAATTTGTAACGATTGACCCAATTCAAAATTTAGGTCAGCTATTTTGTTTTGTTGACAAACAGCGTAGGAATAAATTCATGTGAATCGGCTCATTTACATATTATATGCACAGACGTGCCATACCATTTTAATGGCATGGCCGAAACGGCACGGGTATGTGATAATGTTACATGCATCTAAAGCTAATAGAAAATAAGCCCCTCACTAGATTACTCAGATTGTGTTTTTGTGCAACATTTTTTTCTGTTTATTGATGGCAGTAAGTGAATCATAGATTAATCTATGTATTTATTGGTATCTAGTATCTGCTTTTCAATCTTGTAATTAAGTTCTCATGATTAAGATCTTGTAATTAAATTCTCACAATAAATCAACATTAATCTTTGATATTAAAAATTGACTGCAAACTTGCAACAAACAAATCAAAGTTGCACTGTCATTTTAAGTACTTGATTAAGATTTGTTGTTTTATTGTCCAATTAAAACGATGTGTAGAAAAAATGGTGTGACATGCAGGTGTGAATGATATCCAACATGACACTCCTCGAGACAATCATGGTAATTATAAATGTTAACAAGAGGGCCATGATGGCCCTGTAAATGCTCACCAGGAAAAAAGGTCATTTGGAGACGAACATTGTTAAAATGTTTCTACACGAGTCTAAGTAAAATCAAGTGACCCTAAGGTCAGGGCCAATTTTTACCCCAGGGCCATAATATGAACACATTTGGAAGAGGTCTGCTAGACAATGCTATATATCTTAGCTCTAGGCCTTGTGGTTTCGGAGAAGAAGATTTTTCAAGTTTTCCTATATAAAATAGAATAAACCCAACAAACTTGGTAGAGGTCCACTAGACAATGCCACATACAAAATATCTAAGCTCTAGGCCTTGCAGTTTCGGAGAAGAAGATTTCTTAAATTTTCTTATATAAGTCTATATAAATCAAGTGACCCCTGAGGCGGGGCCAATTTTGACCCTAGGGCAATAATTTGAGCAAACTTGGTAGAGGTCCACTAGACTATGCTACACACCAAATATCAAAGCTCTAGGCCTTGTGGTTTCGGAGAAGATTTTTTAAATTTTCCTATATAAAATAGAATAAACCCAAGGGCAGGGCCAATTTTGACCCCGGGGCCATAATTTGAACAAACTTGGAAGAGGTCCACTAGACAATGCCACATACAAAATATCTAAGCTCCAGGCCTTGCGGTTTCGGAGAAGAAGATTTTTTAAATTTTTCTATATAAGTCTATATAAATCAAGTGACCCCTGAGGCGGGGCCAATTTTGACCCTAGGGCAATAATTTGAACAAACTTGGTAGAGGTCCACTAGACTATGCTACACACCAAATATCAAAGCTCTAGGCATTGTAGTTTTTGACAAGAAGATTTTTTAAATTTCCTATATAAGTCTATGTAAAATCAAGTTACCCCCGGGGCGGGGCCAATTTTGACCCCAGGGGAAAAAAAACCAACTTTGTAGAGTTCCATTAGACAATGCTACATACCAAATATCTCAGCTCTAGGCCCTGTGGTTTTGGACAAGAAGATTTTTTAAGTTTTTTCTATTTGTTGCCATAGCAACCAGAGTTTTTAATGAAATTTAATTTTTTGAACTACTTTGAAAGGGGACCACCCAAGGATCATTCCAGCAAAGTTTGGTTGCAATCGGCATAGCGGTATAGGAGGAGATGTTGTTTTAAGTAAATATGGACGCCACTTCACGACATACTACGCACGACGCACGATGGACGCAGGGCGATCACAAAAGCTCACCTTGAGCACATTCGTGCTCTGGTGAGCTAAAAATAAGACAAGAGGCTGTGATATGTACTCGAGATAACGAGATAACAATGCTAATAATAAACATAGAAATTTAAATACAAGAAAAAACAAAAAGTGCCAGGACTTCAAGATCTCCTTGAGATAAATCTAGTGCTTGTGATATCGATGCTTGTAATAATGAAGTTTTACTGTATATGTTAGCACTATATCATTAATATTATGTTTGCCATATATCCTTTTAAATGTTTAAAGTGTCTATCTACCCCCCCCCCCCCCCCCGGTACATTACAAAGTTTTAAAAAAATCAGAACAAGCTAGATATAGATGGCCCTATATCGCTCACCTGCATGATCACCACTGCAACCTTGCACAATCAAGTGACTTCTGGGGCAGGGTCATTTTGACCCGGGGGGTCACAATTTGAACAATCTTGGTAGAGGTCAACTAGGCAATGCTACACACCAAATATCTAAGCTATAGGTCAACTGGCTTTTGAGAAGATTTTTAAAAAAATCCTTCTGTTGCCATGGCAACCAGTGTTCTGCATGGAATGAAATTCTTTGAACAAGTTTTGTACAGCTTCGTACAGGAAACATCCATGTGAAATGTTTTTGAAATTAGCCCAGTGGTTTAGGTAGGAGAAGATGTTGTTAGGTTCTGTGCATGACACTGCCAATCATGGATCCTAAAAGCTCACCTTGGCACTCTGTGCCAGGTCAGCTGAAAATGACACAAACCTTTGTTGACTTGATTGCTTTAAGTTTCTTGTAAATGTCCGACTTTTCCAAATTTTCAAGGAATAATTTATCTTCATTGAAGAGAACTTTTGTCGTGTTATATGAAGTTCCAGATGCACCTGTTGTCAGTTTTGCTACATGTTGATCTTTTTGATGTGTTTCACACAACCAGACAATCTTTCCACTTGGAAGTCTGCATCTGATAAAATAAATAAATACCCAAATAAAACTTTTGACCTATTGAACTTAAAATCAATAGGGGTCATCTACATGCAATGACCAACCATCCAACCAAATTTGAGGACCTAATGCCAAATCACTCTCTAGTTCTTTGTCAGACAAGGTAAGGTTTTGTGACCTTGACCTTTGACATACTGACCTCAAAATCAACAGGGGTCATCTACATATGATGACCATCCTCCCAACCAAATCAGAAGAGCCTAGGCCAAATTGTTCTCTAGTTATTGGTCGGACAACGTTTTGTTATGGACGGACGGATGACCAACCGACATGAGCAAAGCAATATACTCCCTTAAAAATGTGCTTCAAATAAAAAAGACAGTTTTACTAAGGGGTCTTGTTTTCAGGATGGTAAGGCCACATTTCAGAACAAAAGACAATGCTTAACTAAGGGTCTGTTTTCTGGATGAAATATTGTAAGTTTAGAAAACCAGTCTGCATGGAAGTTGTTGTTAGAATGAAGTGTCACTGTATATTGACTATAGAGAATTCATTCCCATTAGTACAATAATTCCCTGTTGATAATATTCTCACCTTTGTGTAGAATAATATAACAAACATTACCAATATCATACAGTTTATTTTGTAGGTGTTTGTTTGAGTTTAACGCCCTTATCAACAGTCAGAGTCATATGAGGTGGACAGTTCACTTAACCATCATTCCTGGGAAGAACCAGTACTAGGCTCCCATCCTCTGTAAACAACTGCCTACTTTCTCACATAAAGAGACATAGTGGGTAGCTGGGCTCAAACCCACAGTGATTTGAAGTCAGAGACCTTAATCACTCGACCACAGAGGTGGGTCCATTTTGGACATGTACCATCAAAATAAAAGCATATTGTTATGCAGCCTTACACTGAGTAGAATGGTGGAATATTGCATAGACTTAATTGTTTTTTAAAAGTTGAGTACAGAGTATTTTGTATTTTTACCTTGCAAGACATGAGAGAAAATCTGACTCTTCATCCTGTGCTAAATGTGATCTAAGGTGCATCATGGCTCCAACAAAATCTAAATTCTCTTCCGATGTCTACGAAGTTAAACATAAATGCAAAATTAAGAAAGTGTAAACTATTTGAAACATAAAATATATCAAAGCTGGAAATATAAGCAACTAATTTCTGTTTGTAACTGATTACCATTAGAGAAGCATTTGAAAGTATGTGACATCAATCTCTGTTTGGCTTTACCTGCATAATGATTTCTAACCAACTGGACCAACTGTTTTATCTATTTTAATAAACCTAAGAGAGAGACTAGATCTGATTAACCTTCAAGATGATGGTGGGAGAAGTAAGACAGTAAGATTAAGGGACCAAATAGCAAACAAATAATGAAAGCTTAAAAGAGGTTTATATCATACATCTCTGATCCATTTCTGATAAACTTCTCCCTTGCCCTCAGAGAAGCACTTCAATTTGAGAGGACTTTGTTTCAGGATGGTGTAAATTCTGTACAAATAGGGAGCAGCTTTAGTCAGGAATTGTTCCATTGAATCCCTATTCCTGAATGCTAGTGGGTACATCTGTGGACATATATGCCAACCCTGAAAAAAAGTCAATCTTTTAAACAAATATTCAGATGTCTCCTTATCAACAAATATATCAACAAGAGGGCCACGATGGCCCTTTATCGCTCACCTGAGAACAAAGGCCAATAATTAATGACCAGGTAATATAGTTTCCATCTCGTAAAACTCATTTTTACGTAGACTTTGAGATCAAAACCAACAATGAAGGTATAATACTGTTAAAAAAGCTAAAACGTAGCAAATTTTCTAATCCAAGGGCCCATAACTCTTGAAGTTGTAATCCGATTCCACCCATAACTTAACTTGTCCAAAACCATCAGGTCATACACATTCATTGTAAATATGATTAGGATCTGTGAATAAATGAATGCGCTAGAGTGTAACAAACTCAAATATAGCAAATTTTCTAAGTCAAGGGCCCATAACTCTCGAAGTTTTGGTCCGATTCCGCCTATAATCGAACTTGTCCAAGATCTTTTGGTTATACACATTTACTGTAAATATTATTAGGATTGGTCAATAAATGAAGGTGCTAGGGTGTAAACAAGCTAAATATAGCAAATTTTGTAATTCAAGGGCCCATAACTCTAGAAGTTATTGTCCGATTTTGCCCATTATCAAACTTAGCCGAGACATTGTGGCCATATACATTGTGAGCAAGTTTAATCACGATTCGTTAAGAGCTGCACATGCTAGAGTGTAAACAAACTAATTGTGGACGTATGACGGACGCCGGACATTCAACGATCCTTAAAGCTCACCTGATGAATCAGGTGAGCTAAAAATGTCAGCATGTTAATATTACCCATAGCATCTAGTACCTGCACATTTCTATTTTCGTTTTTTATGACAATAGCTGATACAGTCATAAACTAGACTTAAGAAGCATCTTACTCATGTGTTTCAATATTCAAATTATAAAACCTTTCTTTGTTGATGATGAATTTAAACTGTGCTTCATTTCTTGAACAAGAGTAGGAAGAGACAGTTGTTTATTAGGGCCAATTTTGACCATGGGGTCATCATTTGAACAGACTTGGCAGAGGTCCACAAACAATGCTTCATCCAAAATAGCTAAGCCCTAGGCATTGTAGTTTCTGACAAGAAGATTGTTTAAATTTTCCTATATAAGCAAGTAAAACCTAAGGTGGCCAATTTTTACCCTGGGCCATAATTTGAAAATCTTGGTAGAAGTTTACTAGACTACGCTACATACCAAATTCCTAAGGTCAAGGCATTGCAGTTTCTGACGAGATTTTCTAAATTTTCCTATATATGCCCTTATGTAAAATCAAGTTACCCAATTTTAACCTAAGGGCCATAATTTGAACAAACTTGGCAGAGGTTCACTGGACAATGCCACACACCAAATATCTAAGCTCTAGGCCTTGTAGTTTCGGACCAGAAGATTTTAAAGTTTTTCCAATTGGTTGAAATTTAATTTTTTAAACAATTTTGAAAGGGGACCACCCAAGGATCATTCCAGTAATATGGCATAGTGATTTAGGAGGAGATGTCGTTTAAAGTAAAAGTGGTTGACGGACGCAATGCAATCACAAAAGCTCACCATGAGCACATCTGTTCATCACCTCAGTGAGACCTATCCACCTATGAAGTTTCATGATGCTACCTCTTCCTTGTTTCTAAGTTATGAGCTATGATCACAATAGCTAGACTTTTCCTTTGAAAACAGTCAACCTAAAAATCATATGAATCATAAATATGATATCACCAGTATGCTCTCATATTAGTCCAACTTGAAGATAGTACATGGAAGAATGTAAGTAGGTATAACTTAGACAAATAAAAGCTTACATTTTCATGCTCACACAGCACTTTGATACACAAACTTTCTGTGGACCAGTCTTCATCATCATCAAGAACACTTTCATCTATTTGGAGACGATCTCGGGATCTTGAAGCAGATTTAGGACGGAGTGATTTCCTACTGGAGCTTACATTTGACTGTCTATTATCAGTTTTATTTGAACCTTAAATAGTGAACATATAAATAAGTCCATAAAATCTAAAAATTTCATACACAATTTTACACACAAAATACAAACTGTAGTACAATAATTATATAGATAATATTTACATTGAAATCCGTCATTAACCAAAGGTTTTTCATTATGTTAACAGTTACTGAAATCAGACATACTTTTTCTATGACATTATTGAACCAAGTAAAAAAACAATGTGCAAACCCTATTCATAAGCCAAATACATGAAGTATTTACACAATAATATCAGTATATATCAAAGTATGTTGTTATCACTCTATAGTTGTAATAACATACTTTGTAATACATACTGAAATTTATATTAAAGACTGGACAGTTCATCAATTTGTTTCATCAAATGTCCAGTAGTTCACACAAGTGGTATTATCAGTGTATATGACAAGCAATATGTACTAAAACATGATGTTCTCATGAACTTCTGTGATTTATATGATCATCAAACTTATGACATTTACCAGATTTTACAAAATCCACAAGAATCAATCTAGGAAGAGGCATGGTATCCACAGCTATGATAGAACCAATGATATGTCTCATAAACTTCCTCTGAATTAATTCAAATTCTTCCTGAAAATACGTATAAGATTTTCTTGTAACAATCCACTCAATAACTCCATTCATTCTGTACACTGGTCCACTTGTCTTCATCATAGAACTTAAGAAATATTTATTGAGAGGAAACAAATGTGAAAACAATACTAATAGTTTGACCTCAGTGTGTTTATTGATCAGTATTTTACTTATCTGCTGAATTCTTATGACCCACCAGTACTTTGACCAGAATTAACTGGTTCATAACATCCCATCTGGTTATAGTGAACTCTGATATAGTGGAGAATTAGATACAGTAAAACATGGTTATAGTAAACTCTGATATAGTGAAGAATTAGATACAGTAAAACATGGTTATAGTAAACTCTCATATAGTGAAGAATTAGATATAGTAAAACATGGTTATAGTAAACTCTGATATGGTGAAGAATTAGATACAGTAAAACATGGTTAAAGTAAACTCTGATATAGTGAAGAATCAGATATAGTAAAACATGGTTATAGTAAACTCTGATATAGTGAAGAATCAGATATAGTAAAACATGGTTATAGAAAACTCTGATATAGTGAAGAATTAGAAATAGTAAAACATGGTTATAGTAAACTCTGATATAGTAAAGAATTAGATACAGTAAAACATGGTTATAGTAAACTCTGATATAGTGAAGAATTAGATATAGTAAAACATGGTTATAGTAAACTCTGATATAGTGAAGAATTAGATACAGTAAAACATGGTTATAGTGAACTCTGATATAGTGAAGAATCAGATACAGTAAAACATGGTTATAGTAAATTCTGATATAGTGAAGAATTAGATACAGTAAAACATGGTTATAGTAAACTCTGATATAGTGAAGAATTAGATACAGTAAAACATGGTTATAGTAAACTCTGATATAGTGAAGAATCAGATAAAGTAAAACATGGTTATAGTAAACTCTGATATAGTGAAGAATTAGATATAGTAAAACATGGTTATGGTAAACTCTGATATAGTGAAGAATTAGATATAGTAAAACATGGTTATAGTAAACTCTGATATAGGGAAGAATCAGATATAGTAAAACATGGTTATAGTAAACTCTGATATAGTGAAGAGTCAGATATAGTAAAACATGGTTATAGTAAACTCTGATATAGTGAAGAATTAGAAATAGTAAAACATGGTTATAGTAAACTCTGATATAGTGAAGAATTAGATACAGTAAAACATGGTTATAGTAAACTCTGATATAATGAAGAATCAGATACAGTAAAACATGGTTATAGAAAACTCTGATATAGTGAAGAATTAGATATAGTAAAACATGGTTATAGTAAACTCTGATATAGTGAAGAATTAGATACAGTAAAACATGGTTATAGTGAACTCTGATATAGTGAAGAATTAGATACAGTAAAACATGGTTATAGTAAACTCTGATATAGTGAAGAATTAGATACAGTAAAACATGGTTATAGTGAACTCTGATATAGTGAAGAATTAGATACAGTAAAACATGGTTATAGTAAACTCTGATATAGTGAAGAATTAGATATAGTAAAACATGGTTATAGTAAACTCTGATATAGTGAAGAATTAGATATAGTAAAACATGGTTATAGTGAACTCTGATATAGTATAGAATCAGATATAGTGAAGTATTTATTCAGCTCCCCAACAGGTCCTTCCTTATTATATTATGGAAATAGTGAAATATGGATGTAGAGGTAATCATTTAGGACTCTAAAAATCTTTTTATGTTCTTCAGTGCACCAAACTTGTCCAGGAAATGAAGTGACCTACTTTTTTTAAGATATCCCAATACCAAATTTGACTATGAAAATCATCGTGTAGTCTAGTTTATAGATGCATAAATATTTTATTCAAATTGTAATGAATTAGATGAAGTTCTTCTAAAATTGTGAGATCTAGATAAAGTAGTCAAACCTGATAAGCCACTGATGAGGAATCTGACTTTTTCTTCCCTTCCTTCTTCATGATGTCTTTTGCTTCCAATTCCCTTCTTTTAGGTTTTAGATTAGACTTCTTTAATGCATCTGAAAATGAATGGCTTTCTTTAGAATACTGACACAATCATAATATACAAGAGGGGCAAGATGGCCCAAATTCTCACCTGCATAAACTGAAAAACTGACAAGTTGGTTTACAAATAGCATAATTTGATCAATACTAGTGGAGAACCACATGACAACATTATATAAATATCACATCTCACAGAGGGCATAATGTCGACCGAGGTGTTAGCCAAGGTTGACATTACCATGTCAAGGGTGAACATTACATTCTATCACCCTCTGTGGAATGTGATATTTATTTTATTATACCAAACCAAACAATAATTAAGAAAGACACTAAATGCAACAAACATGTTAACAAATATCAAAGAAAATTGTAACAAAGTGTCTTTCTGACACTACAATTACTATCGCTGTCAAATTGTCTTCTGCTAAACCAGTTGTCAAATTATGATTAAATTATAATAAGCTCCTAAAGGGTCTACACATGGGCATTAATCGATACAGAACAGATTGACTAAAACCTGGCACCCGTAATATCGTGCTTGAGTGCGGGTAACATTACAGATATTATAAAGGTTTTCCTTCATAGTCTATGTAAAACATGAGATTTCTTGAGCAGAGCCAATTTTGACCCTAGGAGCATCATTTTAACACTTTCTGTAGAGGACCACAAGACAATGCTGCGTATTGCAGCAAATTGTCAAATTCATAACAAATATCACTATGCTTAAAAAACATTAATTATTAGAGCCCAACATATGACCTGATTGATTCTACCTTGTGAAAAGTGTCTAAAGTAGAGACATTAAGTGTTAGCATTTTTATTATGAATAGATACATCATATTTTGTTTCTTCTCTTCTTACTTATATACTTTATTAAAACAAAACATAAAAATACATACATAGTAATAAAGGTCAGACACACATTCAAATACTTGAAAAATATAATTTTTACATTATCTGTTTAACTAAAATTCTGGTTATCTCAAAGTAATTTCGACTAACCATAGGAAATTGATAATGATATTCAATTTTATTTCAATGAGCAGCAAAAATTTCATGGAAACAATCAAGTCTGTCAAGCTTACAAGGAGTCAACTTTCCACAGTTTGAATATTTTATGATAAAGTTTACCTAAACAACACATGATATACATGGCATGGATCATTCACATGATATACATGGTGTGGATTATTCACATGGATCATTCACATGATATACATGGTGTGGATTATTCACATGGATCATTCACATGATATACATGGTGTGGATTATTCACATGGATCATTCACATGATATACATGGTGTGGATTATTCACATGGATCATTCACATGATATACATGGCATAGATCATTCACACGGATCATTCACATGATGATATACATGGCGTGGATCATTCACATGATATACATGGCATGGATCATTCACATGGATAATTCACATGATATACAAGGCATGGATCATTCACATAGTATACATGGCATGGATCATTCACATAGTATACATGGCATGGATCATTCACATAGTATACAAGGCATGGTTCATTCACATAGTATACATGGCATGGATCATTCACATAGTATACATGGCATGGATCATTCACATAGTATACATGGCATGGATCATTCACATAGTATACATGGCATGGAACATTCACATGGTATACACGGCATGGCTCATTCACATGGTATACACGGCATGGATCATTCACATGGTATACATGGCATGAATCATTTACATAGTATACATGGCATGGATCATTCACATGGTATACATGGCATGGATCATTCACATGGTATACACGGCATGGCTCATTCACATGGTATACATGGCATGGGTCATTCACATGGTATACACGGCATGGCTCATTCACATGGTATACATGGCATGAATCATTTACATAGTATACATGGCATGGATCATTCACATGGTATACATGGCATGGATCACTCACATGGTATACACGGCATGGATCATTCACATGGATCATTCACCTTATATACAAGGCATGGTTCATTCACATGATATACATGGCATGGTTCATTCACATGGTATACATGACATGGGTCATTCACATGGTATACATGGCATGGATCATTCACATGGATCATTCACCTTATATACAAGGCATGGTTCATTCACCTTATATACAAGGCATGGTTCATTCACATGGTATACATGGCATGGATCATTCACATGGATCATTCACCTTATATACAAGGCATAGTTCATTCACATGATATACAAGGCATAGTTCATTCACCTTATATACAAGGCATGGTTCATTCACCTTATATACAAGGCATGGATCATTCACATGGTATACATGGCATGGATCATTCACATGGATCATTCACCTTATATACAAGGCATAGTTCATTCACATGATATACATGGCATGGTTCATTCACATGATATACATGGCATGGTTCATTCACATGGTATACATGGCATGGATAATTCACATGGTATACATGGCATGGATCATTCACATGGATCATTCACCTTATATACAAGGCATGGTTCATTCATATGGTATACATGGCATGGATCATTCACATGATATACATGGCATGGTTCATTCACATGGTATACATGGTTAAAACTGATAATAACACAAAGAATATAAGATTTACCCTTTATATATTTTATCAACACATTAACACCTTCTTCATTCTCTTTTTGTAGAACCACTTCATCAGCTTGAGCTCTTCGTAGTAACATAGCAACCTATAAATGACAATAACTCAGGTCTCAATTCTTGTTTTAAAATGGAGCCAAATACCCAATGAAAATTATTCAATAGTACAATCTCAAACAGGGAATGTGTCAATGCCAACACACCAGATTTTCAATAGTTAATTGAATGATGACAATTTCCTTGTTTTTAGCAATAACAAACATATGTAATCAGTCACAATTATTTGTGAATTCTGAACAATAAAGATGGGAATGTGTTTATACAATCAAGGTTCAGGAAGAAATACAATTTACTGTATGGAATTCAAATATGATAAAACTACATTTACTGAGGAGAAGACATTTCTGTACAGACCAGGTATTAGGAACTTCATTTACATCATGATTCACATGATTAGAAAAAGGTTATATATGACAGCAAGTTAAGCACGAGTTCAGTAAAAACACCAGTATGATAAAACACCAGTACAATAAAACAAGTAATTGATTGACAATAGAATATAATAATTATGTGCAAACCTCTGTATGTTTCCATCCTGACTTGGTACCAACTACTGCAGCTATCAATGGTAACTCCATGTTAATGATACCAAATCGTAATTCCATCATACAGTTATCTGAGTCAGCATACTGTAAAACAGACAAACAATCTATAGAATGTAATACAATGTTATAATCAACAAACATGACTGGACTAGCTAGGACAGAATAAAATACTAAAACCATACTGACTATGACACCAAGAAGATTACAGATGGAAGCGAATAGCTCCATGCACTTTTGAAAGAAAATACAATGTACAAAAAGGCCATTTACAAAATGTAAAGTATACGGGATATATACTTGCAGGATATGTATTTATACACACCAGCACATCATATCAGCCTAAAAACATACTACAGAATAAAGTATAAAACTTTATTAGCCATACTGGAAACAATGAATGTCCCTAACTTTATGATGTTTAACTAAAATACAATATTAACATTGTAGTACCTACCTCATCAGAAATGAATGCCAGCATTAATTTGCTACTCCTGATTCCATTGGCCATGTCAGCAAATATTCCTTTCTACAAAAAAATAACTCCATGAGATTTTCACAGCATGAAGTATTCATTATGGAAATACACAAAATGTAATTATTATTCTCCTGGCTAAATCAAAAACAATAACCAATAATTTGAAATGTCAACTGACAAGTCTGTCAAATGACACGCAACAAAGGCTAAGACACATTTTTGAATTCTGTAATGAAATTCACATTTCTATGAATCCAATAGTCTATGAATCCACCAGTCTATGAATCCACCAGTCAATGAATCCACCGGTCAATGAATCCACCAGTCAATGAATCCACCGGTCAATGAATCCACCAGTCAATGAATCCACCGGTCTATGAATCCAATAGTCAATGAATCCACCAGTCTATGAATCCACCAGTCTATGAATCCAACAGTCAATGAATCCACCAGTCTATGAATCCAACAGTCAATGAATCCACCAGTCTATAAATCCAATAGTCAATGAATCCACCAGTCTAGGAATCCACCAGTCTATGAATCAAATAGTCTATTAATCCAACAGTCAATGAATCAAATAGTCTATGAATCCAATAGTCTATGAATCCACCAGTCTATGAACCTACCAGTCTATGAAACCACCAGTCCATGAATCCAATAGTCAATGAACATAACAGTCTATGAATCCAATAGTCAATGAATCCACCAGTCTATGAATCCAAAAGTCAATGAATCCACCGGTCAATGAATCCACCAGTCAATGAATCCACCGGTCTATGAATCCAATAGTCAATGAATCCACCAGTCTATGAATCCACCAGTCTATGAATCCAACAGTCAATGAATCCACCAGTCTATGAATCCAACAGTCAATGAATCCACCAGTCTATAAATCCAATAGTCAATGAATCCACCAGTCTAGGAATCCACCAGTCTATGAATCAAATAGTCTATTAATCCAACAGTCAATGAATCCAATAGTCTATGAATCTAATAGTCTATGAATCCACCAGTCAATGAACATAACAGTCTAGGAATCCAATAGTCTATGAATCAAACAGTCAATGAACTCAATAGTCTAGGAATCCAAACAGTAAATGGGTTCAAACAGTCAATAAATCCAATAGTCAATGAATCCAACAGTCTAGGAATCCAATAGTCCATTAATCCAAAAGTCTAGGAACCAATAGTCTAGGAACCAATAGTCTATGAATCCAATAGTCTATGAATCCAATAGTCAGTGAATCCACCAGTCTTTGAACCTACCAGTCTATGAATCCAATAGCCAATGAACATAACAGTATAGGAATCCAATAGTCAATGAATTCACCAGTCTATGAATCCAATAGTCAATGAATCCACTAGTCTAGGAATCCACCAGTCTAGGAATCCACCAGTCTATGAATCAAATAGTCTATTAATCCAACAGTCTATGAATCCAATAGTCTATGAATCCACCAGTCTATGAACCTACCTGTCTATGAAACCACAAGTCCATGAATCCAATAGTCAATGAACATAACAGTCTATGAATCCAATAGTCAATGAATCCACCAGTCTATGAATCCAAAAGTCAATGAATCCAACAGTCTAGGAATCCAATAGTCTATGAATCAAACAGTCAATGAACTCAATAGTCTAGGAATCCAAACAGTAAAGGGGTTCAAACAGTCAATAAATCCAATAGTCAATGAATCCAACAGTCTATGAATCCAATAGTCTATGAATCCAATAGTCTATGAATCCAATAGTCAGTGAATCCACCAGTCTATGAATCCAATAGTCAATGAACATAACAGTATAGGAATCCAATAGTCAATGAATTCACCAGTCTATGAATCCAATAGTCAATGAATCCAACAGTCCAGGAAACCAATAGTCAATGAATCCACCAGTCTAAGAATCCACCAGTCTATGAATCCACCAGTCTATGAATCAAATAGTCTATTAATCCAACAGTCAATGAATCCAATAGTCTATGAATCCACCAGTCTATGAACCTACCAGTCTATGAAACCACCAGTCCATGAATCCAATAGTCAATGAACATAACAGTATAGGAATCCAATAGTCAATGAATTCACCAGTCTATAAATCCAATAGTCAATGAATCCAACAGTCCAGGAAACCAATAGTCAATGAATCCAACTGTCTATGAATCCAATAGTCAATGAATCCAACAGTCTAGGAATCCAATAGTCTATGAATCAAACAGTCAATGAACTCAATAGTCTAGGAATCCAAACAGTAAATGGGTTCAAACAGTCAATAAATCCAATAGTCAATAAATCTAACAGTCTATGAATCCAATAGTCTAGGAATCCAATAGTCAATGAACATAACAGTATAGGAATCCAATAGTCAATGAATTCACCAGTCAATGAATCCAATAGTCAATGAATCCAACATTCCAGGAATCCAATAGTCAATGAATCCAACAGTCTAGGATCAAACAGTCTAGGAATCCATACAGTAAATGGTTCCAAACAGTATATGAACAGTTTTAGGGTCTATAACACTTAATAGGTTCAAGTACTGATAGTCACTCTACATGGTTTCTGCGTAATTATATAGATTGGATTATTCAGAAAATATGAAGCAATCATACAATCTAGATGTTTATAAATAAATTGTTAGGCAAAATTGTACACTATATAAACCTACCTTCTCCTTGCCAACAAATTCAGTATCAATCCAACATGAAATACCATTATTCTCTAAAACATCTTTAAGTTTTCTCGGGTCACCCCAGCCGATGCTTTCTGAGTGAATACGTCCTGATTTCTTTGCTGCATTCAATGAATTAGACCAGCAATAACTCAAAAATACATCAGGCACAAGTGATTCCTACAAAAAAGCCAAACTTCAGCTTATTAACATAACAGGACTGGTTAAAGTTGCTAAAAAACGTAAAATAATATTTTAAGTTATTTGCAAAGATTATATATTATATATTTAACACAAAGCAACAAAAGATTTAACCAAACTTGCAAATGTGTTTTATTGCTATAAATACTGTAGCCCTTTATCGACTTCCTAGTGCTCGTAATAAACTCGTTTTTGTTTGTTGAATGAAAAATAAACTGTGTATCATGCATGTTAACAGGCGTATTTACAGTAATAATACGAAATGCTTACATAAAATGTACACCATGATGAATAAGATTAAAATATATGTTTGTTGAATGTATAAAATATGCATTGATTGTTTAAATATAGTTCTTCATCCATAAATATGTTCGTGAGTTTTCAATTGTGCAATACTATGTCCGAAAATCATGTTATTGACATACAGTGAATAGTACAGTACGGTTCGGGTGATTTGTCCGATTTTGGCAATTTGAATTTTGGCCGTCGCGTTCAGAGCGACGACGATCGACGGTGACTGTCACCACTGAAAGGCAATAATTTGCGGTGGATTGCGGCGATGATCGCTCAACCCGGTGATATGCGATGTCGCCTCTTTAGTTTACTCAAAACTTACGAATGAAGGTGCTAGAGTGTAAACAAGCTAAAATATAGCAAATTTTCAAAGTCAAGGGCCCATAACTCTTGAAGTTCTGGTTCGATTCCGCCTATAATTGAACTTGTCCAAGATCTTTTGGTTATACACATTTACATAATGTGATCAGGATTGGTGAATAAATGAAGGCGCTAGAGTGTAAACAAGCTAAATATAGCAAATTTTGCCCATAATTGAACTTAGCCGAGACATTGTGGCCATATACATTGTGAGCAAGTTTGATCACGATTGGTTAAGAGCTGTGGATGCTAGAGTGTAAACAAACTAATTGTGGACGGACGATGGAGGCCGGACATTCATCGATCCTAAAAGCTCACCTGATTCATCAGGAGAGCTAAAAAAGTTTGCCAACATAAATTGACTAACACTGCGGCAGGATTAAAGAGTGGTGAATTTTAAAGATCAAAGACAGTAACGCTGCCATCGGTGATATTTGTGTGATGTTGGCTAGCAGTTTGAAGATCACACTGTTTGACTGATCTGTTTGACATTTTAGCTGTGATATCTAGGAAGTCTAAAATTGATCAACAAATGATAGTTTTGCTCCTCATATCAGGCTAAAAAATTAAAGTATCAGATGGGAGGGTGACTTTAAAGGCATAATTGGGTCCTTAAAAAATTGTTTTATGGGCGAGTATGGACGGTAGATGATGAACAACTGTGAGGGGTGCATATTTTCAATAGTGATAACTTATGTTTTTTAACGTAATCTAGGGGGATAAAAATTTTGCTAAAATGGCATCAGTGGATCTGGATTGATTGAGATTTCAAGATTTTAAGACCCCTGAAGATGATATTCATGCCACATCCTTCGTTACAGTGTTAATGATTGGATAGATTAGTAAATTTAGTAATACTATACAAACTTTATGTTGAATGTGAAGCTTCTCGTCAAGCCAATTTTTCAGTTCAGAACGTCGGCCTCCTTCAACTACATAACGCTCTTTGTTTTTGGCCATTAATTTTCTCTGAAAGAATAATATAACACAACATCTGTGAAAAAAATAATGTCGCTCACCTGACACTATAATTAAAGACCACATAATTATTATAGTTTTCATCTCGTATAAACCGTTTTTACATAGATTTTGTTCAAAACCAACTCTAATTTTCATGAATACTGGATGCAGGGAAATGTACATTTAGTGTAAATACGATTATGATTATATGTTCAGGATTGAAGGCACTAGAGTGTAAACAAACTCAAATATAGCAAATTTTCAAAGTCAAGGGCCCATAACTCTTGAAATTCTAGTCCGATTTCACCCATATCTGAACTTGTCCAAGATCTTTTGGTTATACATATTCATTGTAAATATGATTAAGATCGATGAATAAATGAAGGCGCTAAAGTGTAAACAAGCTATAATATAGCAAATTTTCTCAGTCAAGGGCACATAACTCTTGAAGACATTGTGGATGGACGCCGGACAGACTCCGGACATTCATAGATCCTAAAAGTTCACCTGATCAATCAGGTGAGCTAAAAAAGTAATCAGCTTTATAAATAGATATATAAATAGATATATAGAGTGTTTTTCGGTATTTTTCAGGGTTTTCCAGTAGTCAAGTGTTTTCGGGTATTTCCATGCAAAATGTCGCCACATTTAGTAACAAAATTACATCACACTCCAAGTTACCACAAAAATACCCTTCACACACTAAACGGACATAACAATTTTGATCAAATTCACAGTGACTGTTATTGATAGCTTATTTTTCTGTGCAGATTTATTTATGTATATCGCCATTCTGTTCTCTGCACTTCGAAGGGAAAACCCCACTTTCTATTTTTAGAATTTACAATGGATTTAGTTTGGTATGAGCGAGTTCGATTAAAAAAACTAAAGTTACAATAGTTGAACTAAACATAGATCGAACCAACCCTATTTTGATATGAATACATTGTATTTCTTTAATTAATATAATGATGCTGAATATGTGCAAAAGATCGTTAGATTTAAGGTTATGTAAATAAGTTTTGACCTACACTATTCAATGTTACCTAGTTGTGTCTATCATAGTAAAAATGAGTTGTTTATCGAACTCGCTCTTTAGATATGTCAGCCTATAGTATTGTATAAATGTCCGTTACCCAACCCACTTTATCACATATGAATTTAGCATTTGTTGCTAAATCCTTTTTAGCATTTGTTGGAATCCTTAATGAGTGTAGAATCTCATAGATGTAAACATATCTTCTTTATATTATCAGGATAAGTGTTTTTTATTTCATGACAAAGTTTTATGTGTAATGAACACCATTGTCCTGCATTTTATCGTCATGTTTATAATGTTCGTGACGTCGCTGCTGACGTTGATTGGCTAATGTGTTGTGCTGCATCTCGTGATTGGCTGAAACCAATCACGTGGTTCTATGCCAATGGTATATAAGGGCCGCGGATTTGAGATGCAGCACTCACTCACTCATTCACACATTCGTTGTGGAGTTACTGGTCCACAGTTAGAGTCAAAAGTACATGTTCACCAGTAGCGTTTGACCGTCCATCCAGATTGTTTAGTAGTTGTTATATATATGTGAATATCATTAAAACTACATTGGTGTTAGTGATCTGTAGTTTGTAAATTGCATAATGTGAATTATAATTAAAAGACTTGAATCAATAAACTGCAGTCTTGTGTTTTGAGAAAGATGTACAGTTGAATCTCACTATTCGAAATTTGAGATAAACAAATACTGTATAATTATATATGTTTTAAAATATTTGTGTACACGCACGTACAGTAGCCTTTATTCAAACTTACAATGCATGTATGATTACATTTTGCTTGAATAAAACATGTGCATACATAGAGAAGAAACAAAATACTTATGTATCTATTCATAATAATTAATATCAACAATTAATGTCCCAACATGAAATACTTATTAACGAAATTTGTTGTAAGAATTCGAAAAAAACGGAGCGTCTAGCTTTACATATTTTCGGATGTGTACGCATTCCGTACATAATGTAAGATGAATGCGTTTGTTGCAACGTCAATCACGCTTTCAGAATTAATTATTTTGCTCAAGCTAAGATCATTTTACTTAGATTGGAATCCAACACTGTCATAGGTGTCAAGTAATCATACTCAATTTTCAAGTTAAACCTACGAGTATCCTAGTATTCGTATACTCACTGCAGCCGAAGTTATACGTGGTGGGTATTTTATTATAACTGTGAAATCTACAGTGTTAACATGGTTTTTCATAAGATTTGACCTAGCGACCTAGTTTTTGACCCCAAATCACCCATGTTCAAACTCGTCCAAGATATTATAAAGACAAGCATTCTGACAAGGCTTCATGATCATCCAATCAACACAGTGAATGACTTCTAGAGTGTTGACAAGGTTTTTCAGCAATTTGCCCTAGTGACCTAGTTTTTTACCAGAAATGACCTTTTATCAAACTAGACCTAAATATCATTAATATAAACATTCTGACAAAGTTTCATGAAGATCCAATCCAAACAGTGATTTCTAAAGTGTTCACAAGGTTTTCCCTTATTTGGCCCTGGTGACCTAGTTTTTTACCCCAAATGGCCCAATATGGAACTCATCCGAATTTTGTCGATATTAACATTCTGACCCAGTTTTGTGAAAATTGAGCAAAATTGGGACCCCTAGTGTGCTCACAAGGTAAAGTTTGACGATGAACGAGGCACAGACACTTGATGCCGGACGAAGACTGATCAGAAAAGCTAACCCTGTCACTTTGTGACATGTGAGCTAAAAACACAGCCAAATATTAAATATTTCACTCACCTCCTGATTTCCAATTTTCATTCCCAAGTCTTTATTTTGCCAATCCATACTTTCTCCTAACACAATAACTATAATATCCTTGTTCATGACTTCTTTAGCATGGAGGAACATATCTCGGCATTTAGAGTCTCTTTCAAAATCATCTGAGACAAGAGCCAGCAATATTTTACAGTTCTTGATAGCTGATGTCATGTCAATCACACTCACCATATTCATATCATCGGAAAACCAGCTGTCAAACAGAACAGATCAAATATCATCAAAAAGAAGACTGATAATTTTCATTACATCTTCATCAGGATGGACTAGTTATCTTTACACCTTTACTAGACTAGTTATCTTTACACCTTTACTAGACTAGTCATCTTTACACCTTTATTAGACTAGTTATCTTTACACCTTTACTAGACTAGTCATCTTTACACCTTTATTAGACTAGTCATCTTTACACCTTTATTAGACTAGTTATCTTTACACCTTTATTAGACTAGTTATCTTTACAATTTTACTAGACTGGCTATCTTTACATCTTTATAAGACTAGTTATCTTTACACCTTTACTAGACTAGTTATCTTACAATGTCATTAGACTACAGATTCAGCTGCCGAACTTTGATTTTTGAAGTACATTATTATTTAAATCACTACAAGCCTAAATAAAATGATCTCTATAACATTATCAGATAGCAATATATATATATGTGTACTATAGAGCCATATATATACATGTGTACTATAGAGCCATATATATACATGTGTACTATAGAGCCATATATATACATGTGTACTATAGAGCCATATATATATATATATATGTGTACTATAGAGCCATATATATATATATATGTGTACTATAGAGCCATATATATACATGTGTACTATAGAGCCATATATATACATGTGTACTATAGAGCCATATATATACATGTGTACTATAGAGCCATATATATACATGTGTACTATAGAGCCATATATATATATATGTGTGTACTATAGAGCCATATATATACATGTGTACTATAGAGCCATATATATATATATATGTGTACTATAGAGCCATATATATATATACATGTGTACTATAGAGCCATATATATACATGTGTACTATAGAGCCATATATATACATGTGTACTATAGAGCCATATATATACATGTGTACTATAGAGCCATATATATACATGTGTACTATAGAGCCATATATATACATGTGTACTATAGAGCCAAATATATACATGTGTACTATAGAGCCATATATATACATGTGTACTATAGAGCCATATATATATATATATATATGTGTACTATAGAGCCATATATATATATATATATGTGTACTATAGAGCCATATATATACATGTGTACTATAGAGCCATATATATACATGTGTACTATAGAGCCATATATATACATGTGTACTATAGAGCCATATATATACATGTGTACTATAGAGCCATATATATACATGTGTACTATAGAGCCATATATATACATGTGTACTATAGAGCCATATATATACATGTGTACTATAGAGCCATATATATACATGTGTACTATAGAGCCATATATATACATGTGTACTATAGAGCCATATATATACATGTGTACTATAGAGCCATATATATACATGTGTACTATAGAGCCAAATATATACATGTGTACTATAGAGCCATATATATACATGTGTACTATAGAGCCATATATATACATGTGTACTATAGAGCCATATATATACATGTGTACTATAGAGCCATATATATACATGTGTACTATAGAGCCATATATATACATGTGTACTATAGAGCCATATATATACATGTGTACTATAGAGCCATATATATACATGTGTACTATAGAGCCATGCTACTGAAACTTGGGGAGCTTACCAGGAGTATCCCCAGCTAAGTATGTCATCTCTGATTAGAGCAGGAGACAGTTTGCTAGTCTCCCCATCTTTTGGTACATCTGTCATGCTATATATTATAGCAGTGTCCATAGTCAGGTTATTGTTTAACTCCTCTAAAGCAACAACACTCTGTTGTAACTGGAAGTCAAAGTCAGCAACCTCTCTACTGTTAGAGGGTGTCTTCTCTGTAATATAAACAATGAATGTGATCATATATCCACATGGATATTTACAGTCTGCTTAATTGAGCACATAGAACATCCTTATCTGGGCATGCATGTTGTGGTACCCAGTGTAATTCAAATACCCGGTATTATCCGAATAAGATCAACTGTCCCGATTACGTCTATATATTTCAAGTACAACGAACCCCGTTATATGAATCAGATTTTACTAATACCTGGAGTAATCTGAATACATTATTTGATCCCTAAAGTCATGAATGAATTTTCACACCTATTATTCGAAATCATTTACTGATAACAATGGCTGATTGAGAATCAACTGGCATTTGACAAACAAAGTGTAACATCAATTCATACATGAAGCGTGTCTACAGTTTAATTATTGTAAAGTTTACCATATTGTTTGTAATTTTATACTAATCGCCACAAATATTTCACTGTGATCTCAGGAATACAGTACGGTTCGGGTGATTTGTAAAAAAAATCACGAATCGCTGTGGATTTAAAATCGCGCAAAGCCACTGGTAGTTCAACGTGGCGATTTGAATTTTAGCCGTTGCGTTCACAGCGACGATGACCATCACCACTGAAGGGCAATAATTTGCAGTGGATTGCTGGGACAATCGCTCCACCCGCTGATACGCGATGTCGCCTCTTTACTCAAAAACTTACTAATTTCTTATAAATAACAGTGCTATTCACACATTATTTAATTGCACTTTGGTGAACAATTGTTACCTGGTAAGTGTGAAAAGTTAATGTTGACATAAATTATAATCAACAAGTAATGAGAACTTGAATTTTTTGAAATGCAATAACAATATATCAAAGGTATCCGGACAAAAGCTCCCCCGAACAAAAGCTCCCCCATTGATTACGATAGAACTGTCTGAATTAGAGAGCGGACACTGCTGTGGATGCCGCCTGTCCACCCATCTGCCCACCATGGGTGTTCCCAAACTTTTAATTATGCATTTCACCAGTTCCCTGTGTGTAAAGTATTTCATTAATTGTATTCAAATATTCTCAATGAGAATTAGAGCATGTCCAATTTTCAATAGTGAACCTATTTCATTAGGCAAATGAATGTTGATATATATAAAAAAATAAATTGAATAGATCTCTAATGATAGTCCTTCTTAATTTAAATCACCAAAATAATGTAAATCTTTAAGTAATGCTGTTAAGTATGATTTATACAAACAGAAAATGTACCAACCTTGTAGTTGTGCCATTGACACCCAGTGGAAATATTTATAACACTGTATGAAGGGAGCTTTCAGATCCTTAGCTCGCTGTATAAGTTTTGCATTCATTAAATCTGGATCAGTTGTGCCCTAATAAAATACACCGAATTCTATGTTACCTCTGACGTACCAATCACAATTGATGTATAATACAGTACTACACTTGATGTATCACTCACAATTGATGTACAATACAGTACTACATAATATAATGTATCACTCACAATTGATGTATAATACAGTACTACACTTGATGTATCACTCACATTTGATGTATAATACAGTACTACATGTAATGTTTCACTCACAATTGATGTATAATACAGTACCACATGTAATGTATCACTCATAATTGATGTATAATACAGTACTACATGTAATGTATCACTCACAATTGATGTACAATACAGTACAGTTGAATCTCGTTATGTCAAACTCGCTTATATCAAAATTTCGGTTATGTCAAACTGTTTCGTTGGGTCCCGATTTTTTTGCTCTTTCTCTATATTAAATTAATCCGTTTACCTCCAATTCACTTATCTCAAAATTTCGTTTATGTCAAACTAAATTTTTGTCCCCGTGACTCTAATTAGCATGTAGTTTGAGTTGTTTATCTCAAAGTTGGAGCAGATCAGCGAACAATGGACGCTTTCACACCTATCATGACATTTTGCTAATTGAATAATTTAAAGGCTCCGGGAGATTATAACAGTGTGACAAACAGAAAGCACACGTGTAGTGTAGCATGATAATCATACCTGGTATTTGACTTAACTAAAATTATGGTAGGTAAGGTAAACAAATACGCACCACGTATAACTTCGGCTGCGGTGAGTATCCGAATACTAGGATACTCGTAGGTTTAACTTGAACATTGAGTACGATTACTTGCCACCTATGACAGTGTTGGATTCCAATCTTGGTAAAATGATCTTAGCTTGATAAAAATAATTAATTCCGAAAGCGTGATTGACGATGCAACAAACGCATTCATATTACATTATGTACGGAATGCGTACACATCCGAAAATATATAAAGCTAGACGCTCCGTTTTTTTCGAAATCTTACAAAAATTTTCGTTAATAAGTATTTTACGTTGGGACATTAATTGTTGATATTAATTATTATGAATAGATACATAATTATTTTGTTTCTTCTCTACGTATGCACATATTTTATTCAAGCGAAACGTAATCATACATGCATTGTAATTTTAAATAAAGGCTACTGTACGTGCGTGTACACAAATATTTTAAAACATATATAATTATACAGTATTTGTTTATTTCAAATAACGAGATTCAACTGTATTACATAATACAATGTATCACTCACAATTGATGTATAATACAGTACTACATGTAATGTATCACTCACAATTGATGTATAATACAGTACTACATAATACAATGTATCACTCACAATTGATGTATAATACAGTACTACATAATACAATGTATCACTCAAAATTGATGTATAATACAGTACTACATGTAATGTATCACTCACAATTGATGTATAATACAGTACTACATAATACAATGTATCACTCAAAATTGATGTATAATACAGTACTACATGTAATGTATCACTCACAATTGATGTATAATACAGTACTACATAATACAATGTATCACTCACAATTGATGTATAATACAGTACTACATGTAATGTATCACTCACAATTGATGTATAATACGGTAATACATGCAATGTATCACTCGCAATTGATGTATAATACGGTAATACATGCAATGTATCACTCGCAATTGATGTATAATACAGTACTACATAATACAATGTATCACTCACAATTGATGTATAATACAGTACTACATAATACAATGTATCACTCACAATTGATGTATAATACAGTACTACATAATACAATGTATCACTCACAATTGATGTATAATACAGTACTACATGTAATGTATCACTCACAATTGATGTATAATACAGTACTACATGTAATGTATCACTCACAATTGATGTATAATACAGTACTACATAATACAATGTATCACTCACAATTGATGTATAATACAGTACTACATGTAATGTATCACTCACAATTGATGTATAATACGGTAATACATGCAATGTATCACTCGCAATTGATGTATAATACAGTACTACATAATACAATGTATCACTCACAATTGATGTATAATACAGTACTACATAATACAATGTATCACTCACAATTGATGTATAATACAGTACTACATAATACAATGTATCACTCACAATTGATGTATAATACAGTACTACATGTAATGTATCACTCACAATTGATGTATAATACAGTACTACATAATGCAATGTATCACTTACAATTGATGTATCAAATGATTAAGTTACCATAAATCTTAACATTATCATAAAATATTCTGTCACAGTGCCTAAATTTACCACACACAATGTAGAAAATCTGAATTACCTCCTTCGTAACACAGTCTGGACAAGGTAGAAACAGGTCATATGATACCCCATTAAATGATTCCTCTATAATACTCTCAAACACTTCATGAATTAAAAACAGAATGTTCTCTGGTCTGGGACCTTGTACGTATACCACAAGTTCCTTGTTATCCCTGAATAAAAAAAAGTTAACAAATATGGAAGATATATCAACATAACATCATACATCCTAACCAAACAAAATGTAACCTACACATAACACACTCTTGAACTGATAACATCCTTCAAGTTTGTTGTGGAAAAATAACACTATGCATCAATAACCTTTGTTCAGATCATTATATTTAAATAATTAATTGAAAAATAACTTACGTTTGTTTGATAAGGGCAAGATGTTTGTTTTTGCTGAGTAATGACCCTTTTTTCCAGATCATTTTACCATCAGAAAATTGAAACAATCTCACCTGAAAACAGAACAAACAAAATACAGTAAAACCCCGATTATCCGAAGTCGTCGGGACCAAAAAATTACTTCGGATAATCCGGGGTTTCGGATAATCCAGAGTAAGGGAAATCTAGACAATTGTACGAAAATAAAGGGAGACCACTCCCATATATATGGTGTTCACGTATAGATATATTAATAACAACAAAATAAATATGTTATAATTCATATTTCATTTACAAAAAAATACATTTTAAGATGACGTGTGTATGTTTAACGTAAAAACAAATGTATGAGTAGTTTGTACCATTATTAATTTGTCAAAGTCATGAGGATCCCAAAGTGAAACTATGAATACAAATGAATACACAAACAGTAGCACATGTCATGTTACAAAGCACATTAATCCATCGATAGAATGAAATCATGAAATGAAATATACACGGGATATAGAATAAGCACACTGTTTAAATAAATATCAAACAGAAATCAAATAAAAATCCAACGCTAAGTTTCGTTTTATTGCTACAGTCACAAACACTTACGAGCGTCACACAAATTGATGTCGTCCTAAATATCTTAGCTTATATCGTGTTTGTATTCATTTTCCGAAAATGGATAGATTTTGAAATCGAGTGCCGGTAATTTATATTGGTCATGTATGTATATTGTTTGTCAATTTAACAAACTTCGAAAAATAAAATGAACATTTTTTATGTTAGTTGCTTATTCAAGTGAAATTATGATGCAATTTATAAATCAAGCTAAAAATAAAAGGTGAATGATCTAACCAAGTACGTATCGTAATAGGCTAATTTTGTTCCCATTACTGCAAACAATGATCCAAACGAACAATCCTTTGTTCACAGTGGTTTGATAATTTGTTGTTCACACCTTTTGACACGTTAAAGAAATCCTACAATAAACTTGTTTGATCGATCATAGTTAATTGTCCACTTCGGATAACAGGTGTGAAAATACGCATTCGGATGATTGTAGGGACCTGTTTATCAATTCGGATAAGCCATGGTATTCGGATTGGACAAGGTTTATTTACATTGAGAAATATAGAGGAAAATTCGGGACCGAAATTTCAGTTCGGATAAGACCAGGTTTTCGTATAATCCGAGTTCAGATAATCGAGGTTTCACTGTACTTGTTGTATATCAATCCAATCCTGAGAATTCAAATGTTGGTTAATATTACTAATGTAACAACATGACAGACTATATAGTATACTCCTTGAGTCATCAACAATACAACACAATTTTGTACTTTTATAAAAATGTATAAAAGTTCTTTGAGGTTGTTCAAACACAAAGGATTTAAAAGATCATATTGTTTTTTATATTTGCATCATTTGAACCAAAGTGACAAAAATAGAAAGTCAAGGCAACAAAAAGAAGAAAAGAGTTGCGATCAGTAAGCACAGGTGGCCTTTATAATCACAGGTGGCCTTTATAATCACAGGTGGCCTTTATAATTAGAGATTTATATTAATATATGCATTCACCGTCGACTATCACATTGTTCGAGACAGCTTCATTTGTCACAAGTTATTTTATTTGTAGCAGTACCGGGTATATTAAATTTTGCATTCTTTACTTATGTGTTGTATTACACTCACAAAATCAATCACCAAAGCTTATAAAATTAATGAAACCTATCAACTAAAACATTTTGTTTGCATTGAAAGGCACAATTATACAATCAATAGACATATGCATGTTAACATCGTGAGAATAAATGAAACCAATAAAATTATGGATGAACCAAATTATGGATACAACAAATCTGAAGTTAGAGATATTCCAAATACTTTGTTGTATCTAACAAGATCTAAATAATTGCGTTTTGAGTTAAATCCTCTTCTGTGTTTCCCACAAGTCACATCATATTCTTTACTTACAAGGAACACACCAATACAAATATTCAAATGTCATTGACATTATACAAAACAAATTTTGAAATATCAAAAAGACTGCATAAAATTTGCATTCAGCAAAGATTAAACAGGAAAAATATAATCACCTGAGCTCTATTGAACAATCCAGATGGTAGATATGCAAACCTGTACACCATCTTTGTCTCTCTGATACCCTCCTTGTCATAAATACTTGGCCATTTAAACTGAAAACAAGATAATACATACAGGTAACCATTCATCAGGAACTCATCATAGAATTTAGTACTAAATAAACAAGTTAATGAAACCAGGTTAATCAATCATCAGTATAAATCAAGTATCAGGAATGTGGTAAAGTATAAATCAAGTACCAGGAATGTGGTAAAGTATAAATCAAGTATCAGGAATGTGGTAAAGTATAAATCAAGTACCAGGAATGTGGTAAAGTATAAATCAAGTACCAGGAATGTGGTAAAGTATAAATCAAGTATCAGGAATGTGGTAAAGTATAAATCAAGTATCAGGAATGTGGTAAAGTATAAATCAAGTATCAGGAATGTGGTAAAGTATAAATCATGTATCAGGAATGTGGTAAAGTATAAATCATGTATCAGGAATGTGGTAAAGTATAAATCAAGTATCAGGAATGTGGTAAAGTATAAATCATGTATCAGGAATGTGGTAAAGTATAAATCATGTATCAGGAATGTGGTAAAGTATAAATCAAGTATCAGGAATGTGGTAAAGTATAAATCAAGAAGCAGGAATGTGGTAAAGTATAAATCATGTATCAGGAATGTGGTAAAGTATAAATCATGTATCAGGAATGTGGTAAAGTATAAATCAAGAAGCAGGAATGTGGTAAAGTATAAATCAAGAAGCAGGAATGTGGTAAAGTATAAATCATGTATCAGGAATGTGGTGAAGCATAAATCAAGTATTGGGAACTTAGTAAAGAAAAAAATCAAGTATTATAATATAGGCACTTGGTAAAGTATAAATCAAGTATCAGGAATGTGGTAAGGTAGAAATCAAAGAAGAAACATAGGTCCTTTACTTCAATAAGTGTAATAACACCATCCCAAGAATAAAGTAAGATTTTGCATTGGGCAGGGATGGTATTTATAAAGGATCATAGTCATATTTACAACAAACTGTATATAAACAATTGTTATCAATAACAAACATAAAATGCTTTATTCTATAGTAAAATGAGAGTCATACATCATCTGGAGGTTCATCAGGTAACAGACAGGGGACAATGTTCACAGGTTCCTTAGGCAAAGGAAATGTCAGATCAAAATCTTCAGTAAGACGTAACAACCACTGATGTAAATCTTCATGATATTCCTTCCATACAACAGGTATATCCTTGTGTAGAAATCTACCATGATTCATCTGCAGAAACCAATCAAACATAGAAATATTTATATCAGTATATACTTCATCCTTTGAATGTGTCATTTTTTACACAAGTCAAATCTTATGTCGTCACAGTTTGTGGATGAAGGTCGACCACCACAGATACTGATTACCAGTAGCAATAATATAAGATTTCTAGAAGTTGTTAAACTTTATTTTATCTTATTTTAATGTCATAAGATTAAAATAGATCTGTATAACTGGATAAACATGTTAGTGGTACTATATATTTGACATTAAGAATACAGTGGTCCATCAGTGAATGAACTGATGTCATTCACATATACCCTATTTATATAGATTCTAATGATTAAGGATGGACTGATGTTTAATTTCAAATAAACTCTGTTCTACACAGACTTCAAGGTTATTTTCATCATTTTGATGCCATGTATAATTTAAAAGTTTCAATTTTGCATATATCAGGTCCTAAATATACCCTAAAACTACAGATTTTCATTTCTGCTTATTTCAAGACTAGCTTGCTTATATAACAAAATGACTTTCGAGATTAAATCTATAAACAAAAGAATACATGTATTACTTTACATTTTACTAGAGCAAATTATCTAAAATAAGAAAGAAAGCAACACACACACACACAAATATTATATATATTCTACAGCTGCAAACTTGTTCTACTTCTAGTATTTTCTTGTTAAACAGACAGGACTGGTGGTTTGTTATCTACACCATGCTATGTTTGCTATTTTATGGTTATTTAAGATAGGACAAATGGTAAGGTCTCAATTACATTGGTACATCTAGAATCAAAATGACAACATTACAGTTCAAGGTTTAAACATTGAAGACCAAAAAAGGTAAGACGAATGATCACCTGAATAGGAGAATCTTGGGCAGATACAACACAAGCCATTACATTGACAATCCACTGGGGATTAATGACCACATAATCTCGTAAGAAGTCATTATCAAAGTATTGAACAGTGCCAAGATCATGAAGAAGCTGAACAGCCATCCGGACATCTTTCTCATCATAGATACCTTGCTCCATAGCATATGCTCTCGCTACATCCCACTTAATATAACTCTTCTTTGTAAGTCGCTCCCTGTCAACAACATGTAATCACATATTTAAATATAGTCAGGTTCTGCTAATACCAGATCAACTCCCTTATCAAGACACAGACAAGATTACCATACTTGTAATGTGAGTAAGTCATAGGTGAATGCTGACAACATCAAACACTAATTCATATCACATGCAAATAAGCAGACATTGAATGCTTCTATAGCTCTCACATTGTTGTGTCTTAGAAAGAACATATTAGTATGTAACAATATAATTAGGTTGTCATCCCAGATGTCTTGGCACAGAACATGGTGGTCCAGATTCAATAAAAAAATCATATTCAGACAAATTTTCAATAACATCACATGCATAAAATTGATGGAAAGGTCCCATCAAGATTTTGTTAGAAAAATGCAAAAAATGTGATTTTATTATCAAATACCTTGAATATCAGGTAAGAAAATCAGGGTGAAAATTAGTGTGATGATAACTTCTTTTAATGGTCAACTGCTTTTGATCTGAGTTATACTATCACACTATTTCACAAATGGCATCTTAGCTATATACCTTGATTACCAAAAATCGATGAGACCGAAAAATTATTTCTGATAATCCATGGTTTTGGATAATCCAGGGTAAAGGAAATTAATGACAAGAGAGCCAAGATGGCCCTATATCGCTCCCATGACAATCACTGTTCACTCATTAAAAGTTTGTTTTGAATGGGTGACCTAGTTTTTGACCCCAGATGACCCATGTTAGAACTTGTCCTACATATAAATAGGACAAACATTCAGACAAAATTTGGTGAAGATCCAATCAAAACCATGAAAACTACAGCATAGACAAGGTTTTCCAAAGATTTTACCTCGTGACCTAGTTTTTGACCCCAGATGACCCATGTTCGAATTTGTCTTACATATCATTATGACAAACATTCTGACAAGGTTTGGTGAAGATACAATCAAAATTTGACATCTACAGTATTAATAAAGTTTTCCTAAGATTTGACCTGGTGACCTAGTTATTGACCCTAGGTGGTCCATATTTGAACAATCGGACAAGGTTTGACCAAGATCCAATAAAAAACATGCAATTTAGAGCTTTTACAAGATTTTTTCCTAAGATTTGACCTGGCTGACCCATATTCAACCTTGACCCACATATCATTGAGGCAAACATTCTGACAAGGTTTGGTGAAGATCCAATCAAAACTGTGACATCTACAGTGTTAACAATGTTTTCCTAAGATTTGACCTGGTGACCTAGTTATTGACCCCAGATGAACTATATTTGTACTTAACGGTTATATCATTAAAACAAACAATTTGACAAAGTTTGGTGAAGATCCAATTATAACTGTGAAATCTACAGTGTTAACATGGTTTTTCATAAGATTTGACCTAGCGGCCTAGTTTTTGACCCAAGATGACCCATGTTCAAACTCGTCCAAGATATTATAAAGACAAACATTCTGACAAGGTTTCATGATCATCAAAACAGTGACTTCTAGAGTGTTCACAAGGTTTTCCAGTGACCTAGTTTTTGACCGGAAATGACCCATTATCAAACTTGACCTACATAATATCGAACTCGTCCAAGATTTTGTCAATATTAACATCTGACCCAGTTTTGCTAAAATTGAGCTAAAAATGTGGCCCCTAGTGTGTTCACAAGGTAAAGTTTGACGCCGCACGACGCCGGACAGAGACTGATCCTAAAAGCTCATCCTGTCACTTTGTGACATGTGAGCTAAAAAAGGGAGATCATCCCAAATAAATTATGATATACTTCATTCTAAGGGGATGTATTCATAGATATAAAGATTTCATGAAATATACACATGATATAAGAATATTGTATGCACACGTAGCAATAATTAAGTAACTAACACAGGAAAAATGCAGTCAATCATGAAATTCCATATCTATTGATATTATAAGTCACAAACACGAACATCACTGATATCATTGTTGTCCTAATCATAATAGGTAATTATTAATTTGTAATGATCAACAATGGTTAACAAACTCCGAAAAATAAAGTGAACATTTGTAATGCTCATTGCTTATTAACGTTGTCAGATATATACAATATCATTGATGTAATTTATTAATCAAGCCAAAATTAAAGGTGAATTATCTAAGCGAATTTGCATCGTAATAGGCTTAAATCATGTTCCCATTATTGCAAACAATGAACCAAAACAAACAACACTTTGTTCATGGTGGTTTCGTAAGTTGTTGTTCATACCTTTTGACATATTAAAGAAATCCATCAATAGACAAGTCTGATCGATTAGGGTTAATTGTCGATTTGGGGTTAAAGGTGTGAAAATATGCATTAGAATGATCATGAGAATTGTGTACAACTTATCACTTCAGATAAGCCATTGGTATTTGTATTACGTGATTTGGATAATCAGGGTTACTTTACATTACATTGAAATATATAGGGAGAAAATCAGGACTGAAAATTCATTTCCGATAACAACATGTTTTCGGATAATCCGAGTTAAAATAATTGGGGTTTAACTGTAAATTGAATCTCTTTTAGAGAAGTCAGAATATGAATTTCACAAACTGTCAGTCAATAAGAAATGGAGCTGAATAATTTGTTCTGTTCCAAAGAAAGCAATTTTTGCAATAAATATTGTAATTACAACAGAAGACATACTATATAATATCATTGAATGCAATCATGCTAACATTGATACAAAGCACAAAAACTTCAACCAACATCTAAAAGCTTAGATATTTGAGCAAATGGTTTTTCTTGAGTATTTCTCTGGTTCTGATGGTCCCTCAAGATTGCAAAATGTTACTAAAATTACATGAAGTTTTTAAAGCTTACATCTGCATACATTCAAGCATATCATGCTGGCAATGGTATGTTAGCTAAGCTTTGATTAGTTACGTAAAATATCTTACATTTTTATGCTTATTCCAGTAAAAGAAATGTTCCAATCAGAATACATACTGATACTCATACATTCATTTTGTAATTTCTTTTGACACTATATACATGTACCATCATATACACACACAGTCACACAAAATCACAATTTTGATCCAACTCAATTATAAGCCTCTTATCACCGTCCACATGCTGCATGAGATGGGTATATACATGTATATACTGAATCAGCATCCACATGCTGCATGAGATGGGTTTATACTGCATGAGATGGGTATATACATGTATATACTGAATATCTCTAAAATGTCTGCAATTCAAGTAAGTACATACTGAACAATCATGTAGTCTTATGAACACATTTTCTGAAGCATTGTACTTCATACATGTATAAGCAAAGCCAACATTCTATATGTTTAAATAACTAAGCTATTTGAACAGTTTAACCAAAGCATACAACCTACAAATAATCCTTTTACCATTTTAACTAGTTCTGAAAGTGTATCAACATACATTAAGCAAAACAAGATCTCACATGTGATGAGCAAGTTACATAATTTTAAATATTAGGCAAAAATAATTAAAATATATAAAAATCAACATAAAATTCACAAAGTGCATGCATATTGATGTTAATATTTTTATTTATTTATTGTGCTGTAACTATGTGTAGATAAATTAGAAGACACAAAATTAGCACTGCATCTACCTTATATAATTTTATTAGTTTTTCAGCATTAATATGATAAGTAATAATTATATCAATTGACATGGTCAGAAGTGGTTTAAAATTTAAATATAACATTAGCCCCTGAGGTTATAAAACTTGAGAACAGTCTCCGAGCTCAAATCTCTGTTCTGTTCTCAAAGTATAATGATTGAAAAGATAGAGATCAGATTAAGTATGCCATCAGAATAAGGTAACAATAATATCATTATTGTCTGATTATTATTAACTTAGAAACACTAAAAGACCAGAATATGAGATTTGAGTTCACAGACCGATCTCAAGTTTTATAACCTCGGGGCCAGATGACTTCAAATAAACATCTTTTATCAGAACAATCATGATGCAAGAATAAACAAGAGGCTTAACAGTGTACTGTATTCCTAGAAATCATCTTGTGTTTTATCTGAAGAAATGTAACTTACAAAAAGGTCGGGTAGAAACACTGTTGACTGGTTTTATTGATAAAATTTTGAAACAAATAAATAAACAACAAATGACATGATTAGAACATGATCAGATCTGTCTGTATACTTACGCAATAATTCTACGTTCAAAGTTGAGCCAAACTTGAGGAATCTTTTCTCCCATATAACCTTGTTGTAATGTAACATCAAGTAAATTCTTTTGTAACTCATTTATACCCTATAAAAATAACATCAACAATGAAACAACACAACAACACGGCATAAACATAAAAGTTTCAAATATAATTATCTAATGAACTAGAAATACTATACATGTATATACTACAGACAGTGGTATACAGTCAATCTTGTATTAAGCGACCGCCCAAGGGAAAGACCAAAAATAGTCTCTTAATACAACAGTCTCTTAATACAACAAGAGGGCCAAGATGGCCCTATATCGCTCACATGACAATCACTGTTCACTCATTAAAACATTGTTTTGAACCGGTGACCTAGTTTTTGACCCCAGACGACCTATGTTCGAATTTGTCTTACATATCATTAGGACAAACAGTCTGACTAGGTTTGGTGAAGATACGATCAAAATTTGACATCTACAGTGTTAATAAGGTTTTCCTAAGATTTGACCTTGTGACCTGGTTTTTGACCCTAGGTGACCCATATTTGAACTTGTCCTTAATTTCATTAAGACAAACAATCTGACAAGGTTTGGCTAAGATCCAATCAAAACCATGACATTTAGAGCTTTTACAAGATTTTTACCTAAGATTTGACCTTGTGACCCAGTTTTTGAACCCGGCTGACCCATGTTCATCCTTGACCCACATATTATTGAGGTAACATTTTGACAAGGTTTGGTGAAGATCCAATTAAAACTGTGACATCTACAGTGTTAACAAAGTTTTCCTAAGATTTGACCTGGTGACCTAGTTATTGACCCCAGATGCCCCATATTTATACTTGACCGTTATATCATTAAAACAAACGATTTGACAAAGTTTGGTGAAGATCCAATAATAACTGTGAAATCTACAGTGTTAACATGGTTTTTCATAAGATTTGACCTAGCGACCTAGTTTTTGACCCAAGATGACCCATGTTCGAACTCGTCCAAGATATTATGAAGACAAACATTCTGACAAGGTTTCATGATCATCCAATCAAAACAGTGACTTCTAGAGTGTTCACAAGGTTTTCCAGCAATTTGCCCTAGTGACCTAATTTTACTACAGAAATTACCCATTATCAAACTTGACCTACATATTATTAAAATAAACATTCTGACAAAGTTTCATGGAGATCCAGTCAAAACAGTGATTTCTAAAGTGTTCACAAGGTTTTTCCTTATTTGGCCCTGGTGACCTTGTTTTTGACCCCAAATGGCCCAATATCGAACTCGTCCGAGATTTTGTTGATATTAACGTTCTGACCCAGTTTTGCTAAAATTGAGCCAAAAATGTGGCCCCTAGTGTGGTCACAACATAAAGTTTGACGACGCATGACGCACACCGCAAGACGCACGATGCCGGACGCCGGACGGAGAGTGATCCTAATAGCTCACTTTGTCACTTTGTGACATGTGAGCTAAAAACCTGAAGTTCCCGATAGTTGAACTATACCTAAAGTACCAGCCTTGTTTCATTTCATGTATGGTTTGCTGCAGAGCCTTTTTATTGTGAGTAGGTGTTCAACTGTGTTACAAATAATAGTAATTATGATCATTATGCAATGAAAATCAAGGTTGATTTAAATAATTTATCTGGGTACTTAACCTTGTTCATGGAAAACATAGACAGTACCGTATGGAAAGATCACCAATGAAACACATTAGTGATGAGGTAAAAAGTATGGGAAATGAATAGCAATGGTAAAATAAAGCATATGTACCATTATATATTGTACTTTTTGAAATGAAATGCGTCGTTGATGACGTATCACATATTTTTTTATGACTACAATATTCTATTACGGTATAGTAAATACCACTTCGCACAATTTTTTCACATGTTTTTAACATGCATGTTTTTAAATCGAAAATCGTGTCTGTCTTAAACATGGTGCAAAGATCGGTCCATTTTATCCGTGACAAAACAATACAGACAAATTGAATCTATTTTTTTACCGGAGAAGAAATTTGTCAAATGTGAAAGAAGGGAAATAAATCGTTTTTTTAGTCTAAAAACCCGTATGATTCCGTACTTTTCATGGATTTCATTGTCGAAGACGTCTGTAGTGGACGCGAGTTTGAAAATCAACAACAAATGTTGCTAATCGTGCTGTTAGTTACGATACCCTAATGATGTTGAGAAGTATGAATACTTGGGTTGAGAAATTAGTTGGTGTTTTGATAGAAAAGTCATTATCACGCTTTCGTAAAACTTACGTAATGCAAAGTTACTGAAAACAAAAAATGGTGCGGTTTTCTTCAATGTCTTTCGTCATTTATTTTGCTAAAAACTCAACATACAACATGCATTTTACCTTAGTCCTACACTCTAGTGCTCTATGCATACACAAATGATTACGGTCATGTTTTTCACACGTTCATCAGGTGGGATGCTATATTATAGCATCCCTGGTCAGGTGTTAATTATGTCTGTGTTTAAAATTCACAATCTATGGGAATTAACGGTTTGACGTGTTAAACGGTCGCTTAATGAAAAGATCTGGCGGATTTTGTCAACATATCGGCGGTCGCTGCTCGCGTTGAGCAAAGGTCGCTTAATACATTAAAAACATAGTGCAAAAACGCTCGGGGGATTTTGAAGTGGTCCCTTAAGAAAAAGGTCGCATGAGCAAGATTTACTGTATTAACATAACCAACTCTTCAAGAATTTCAAAGTTTCATCTACATCTTTTATGTAATAATTTAAGATTAAATAAAGATATAAGGATAGTTCCTCATGTCAACATGTAATCAACAGTCCAGAATACCAATATGCAACTGATTGTTCATTGTGTCCATACTTTAGGACTATTCTAATGGCAATCTCATATAATATGAAGGCTTATAAATCATATCAACTTATCTAGTGCTGCAGTGCTATAAATTCTGCTCATGCGTAAATCAATACTTGCACTTTGAATAAACAACAGATTGAAGTAGGGCCCATTTAAAATTGGATGGCCAGTTATACAATAATCAGTATCAATCGTATGAGCTAGACATTCTACCAACTGTGGGCAGAGTTAATATTTACATAGTGGGTGTAGCAATACCTATACAGAAACATTAATTTACCACAGCGTGTGACAAATAGTGATGTCTCTCGAAAGAGTTCTGTAAAAAGTAACCTGCATTAATTGATCAGCGTTATTTCATTGTCTTTACCTTACTATCATAACTGACAAATTTGTTTTGATTATAAAAACAACCATTGCAGCAATTTGATGATTACATAGCATTGATTTTTCCTTAATTTGTTATTTAGGTCAGGTCATCTGCTGATCAAGTTAGTCGGTGCTTAGTTATTCTGATTTTTTTTTGACAATAAAAGCATAATAACCATATTTCTTCCCTAAAACATAAACAAAACATTAAATTCGCGACTTTCCAGTTAAGCGCCCCCTAGCGGTACACCGCTATATGGGAAAACAAAATGGCAGCGTATGGGGTCATATCCTATTCATTACATGCGCTTGACAGATTTTGCTTGTTTGTCGTTTACGGCGATTGATAAACATTGATATAATAACCGTTATAGTCTCTGAAATGATGTTGTATTTAAATAGATTACGCATCCCATTTTCTTTCAATTAAATATTGACCCCTTTGTCCGTTTTAACCATATTTTATGTACGTATTAGTAATATATACGGGCATTTGAAGTTAGAATGTCTGTCAGCATGTTTTTGTATTTGTATATATACATCAAAAGTACACGCTTTTCGGTAAATAAGAAATGTACATGTATATTATAAAAACTTGAATGTGATGATTGAATAAATATTTTGACAAAACTTTGACTTGTTTATGAGATTTAACTATTGTTTCCACTTGAAGCAGATTCAATAAAACAGTACATATGGTTAATTATTAACTTCATAAGGTAAGTATATTTTCATTGTGATAATTATTATTAAGTCACAAAATAATTGTCAAAAACTATAAGTGGAATAAATAAGCATTCACATACAAACAGTCGTTAATTTCTAATAATAATTTGTTTTTTCAGCGTAACACAAATCAAAACCTTAATATATATATATTATATACGTACCTTGAAATACATATTATATGTCGTAAAGACACATTTATACAAAACAATTAATATTCATCGTAATTATCATTTATGATTTAACAAATATAATTAACAAATCGCGTCGATCTTTACTAATCGCGTTTTAATGAAAAGTTTCTTAGATCATACCGAAATTATTACTATAAATGTTTTGTTGGAATGATTAAGGTCAATTTAATTCACAACTTCGTATGTGAATAAAAACTGTGATAAATATACAGCTTATCGATTTGAAGTTATCACAATATCTGATACTAATTAATGTGATCCCAGTCACAATTTAAACCATGCAGTTATACAAGTGATAAAGTAATAAACAGTATCGCCCTTTGTGCGGTATCTAGATATATACATCAAGCTGTTCTATCAGACCCCTTATCAGTTTTATGGTGTCTGACACAGTTGGATACCAATATACTTCCTGTCAGTATAAACAGCATAAGCTGCATTGACATTTTAGAATAGGTTGTTGTCTTTTTTACATTTTCAAACAAGATCCAAACTGGGTTCATGTAAGCACCATATATAGTGACAGAAATATGTGTGCGTACGTTTATAAACAACTTTTTTCCGATATTGAATATAACAGAACAGAATTTATAATTTTACAAACAGGCCATGATTATTTAATAGGCTAGCTTATAATTAGTTTATAAATTAAGTATGCTTTCATTGTAATTAAAGAAGTAAGTAACAAAATAATTGTCACAGTCAGAAACCGTCATAAGTAGAAAAAATACGCATTCTCGTACAAACAGCTGAACATTCATTTCTAACATATATTATATTTTCAGTTTGACACCACAAATCAATATAACGTAAAACTATACACTACACTATTATAATTTTATACTCGTACATGTATTTTGTAAGGTAACATAAAGACACATTTATACAAGATAGTATTCATCTTCAATATCATATCACAATAGAACAAATTTGACAAATCCTTTCATTACTTATATATGTTTCAATGAAAAGTTTATTAGTACGCGAGTTCAAACAGACATTACAGGCCGGTGTTAAGTTTAAATTAATTTGAAGTGTATATTCGCACCCATGTTTGTGACTATAAAACTGTGACAAATATACAGTTTATCGACTTCATGTTACAACAATCAGGGACTAATTAATGTGATCCAAGCCACAATTTTAACCAATTTATAAAAATAATAAACAGTATCGCTCTTTGTGCACTATCTAGGTATACATCAAGCTGACATAAGACCCCCTATCAGTTATATTATGTCCGACACAGTGGGAGACCAATATACTTCCTGCTAATAAACGTTATAAAAGCCTGACAGTTTATATTTAAATGAACGCCTTTATATTTCCTTTTTCATCTATTTGTATTTCTAAACAAGATCGAAACTGGGGTCATGTAAGCAAAAGATGGTGACAGCAAATACTAATTGAAAGACAACATATATAACATTATAAAAGATCCGAGATATATGTGTGCACATAGTAGGACATGCCTAGATCTTTAATTATAATTATAACATTAATTTTAGCACATCATTATAACGAACCTGTATATGAGTTACTGACGATTATCTACCTTAATGTATTTTCTGAAATATATCAGACTTTAAAAAAAAGATTTTTTATGAATTTAAGTGTGTTTTTTTATCTGATAAGAATATTGAAATAGATTTACGCACAAGCTATATATGAATTTTTATTTATATTTGTCTGTGTCTCTACATTAAGGGGACATATATAAAGACTACGTGTTTTTACCGATATGCATGTACATCTAAAGTTTTGTATGTACAGTATACTAACTTAATATAATATTATAAATTTATAGCCTATTTTTATCGATTTAAATAATACATGTATATAAGCATGAAATTTGTGGCACATATAAGAAATGACTGTTCAATTCGTAGATGTTTTTGTAGAAAATAACTCTCAGTAGATGATAAAATATATCGAATTTCCACTGCTTTCCGCATGACCCCATACGCTGCCATCTTGTTTCACCATATAGCGGTGTACCGCTAGGGGGCGCTTAACTGGAAATCGGCGAATTACATATCACAAAAAGTTTTAATGTATGAAAGCCGGCAAAAAGTGCTGTCAGAGACATATTTGTTATCTATGTCTCTGGCGCTGTAAATGTTCATAAAATTATGGAACAATTTTTCGGTCTTAGATGGCGGCAGTACTTCCACCCTGTCTTGTTTACTGTGGTAGTAAGAGATTTGGTAATAACCTCAAATGACCTTTTCCCATAGTAATTAGTATGGAAGGAAGCCTTCCAAAAACTATAAAACCATACACAGATGATATGATAAAACACTGTAACACAACTTACAATTCCTTTTATAGAACTGACTTGATGAAAACTTGCTATCTGTGGATATCTTTCTTGTAAATCTTTCATAGGAATCTCAGCTTTAGGAATCTATTTAATTACATAAAAGCCTCATCAATGTAAAGTAAAACAAATAATAAAAGGTTGAGGTGTATACTATAATACAGAACAAGAAACGCGGCAGTGCCACGAAACCGGGTTTTCCAAGGCTTTAATACCACAGTACTCTAGAATTCTTCGCTAAGGCTTCATCATTGGTTCAGTTTCCAGTGCTACTAATAAGTTAACATAGACCTACTGGCATAGAAAGCAATCACACGCTTGGTTTCTATGTAAGCTACTTCCACACAAAATTTCATTGCAATGTCTGAATCCTTAATTAAGTTCTTCACCGGAAACTGATTTTCTATTTTTAGAAACAGTGACCATGACCAAACTGACCCCAAATACAATTCCAAGCTAAGCTTTCATGCAAGGTTGTTAAATACCCAGCTGTGTCAAGATTAGTCATTCCAAACTTAAGTAATTGACTGGAAACTGATTTCTATATTTAGTAACAGTGACCTTGACCCTACTGGCCCTTAATTCAATACAAAAGCGCATGGACTGGATGTAAGCTACCAACACACAAAATTGCATCGCAATATCTCAATCCTTATTTAAGTTATTGACCAGAAACTGATTTTCTTTTTTAGTAACAGTGACCTTGACATTACTGAACCTAGATGCAATTCAAAAGCATGGACTGCATGTAAGCTACCTACACACAAAATTTCAACACAATATCTTAATCCTTGATTAAGTTATTCACTGAAAGCTGATTTTCTATTTTTAGTACAATGACCTTGACCCCACGGACCCCAAATACAATCCCAGGCTAGGTTTTGATTCAAGGATGCTAAATACCAAATTTAGTCAACATTGGTCATTCCAAACTTAAGTTATTGACCAGACGCTGATTTTCTATTTTTAGTACAATGACCTTGACCCCACGGACCCCAAATACAATTCCAGGCTAGGTTTTGATTCAAGGATGCTAAATACCAAATTTAGTCAACATTGGTCATTCCAAACTTAAGTTATTGACCAGACGCTGATTTTCTATTTTTAGTAACAGTGACCTTGACCCCACGGACCCCAAATACAATCCCAGGCTAGGTTTTGATTAAAGGATGCTAAATACCAAATTTAGTCAACATTGGTCATTCCAAACTTAAGTTATTGATCGGACACTGATTTTCTATTTTTAGTAACAGTGACCTTGACCTTGATCCCATAGACCCCAAATACAATCCCAGGCTAGGTTTTCATTCAAGGATCCTACATACCAAGTTTGGTCAAGATTGGTCAATCTTTGTGAGAACCTGGTTAAAAATGTCAACAAAACAAGGGCCATTAGAATAATAGAAATACTGATGAGAATAGTGAACTCTAAGGATATCTGTCAACAATCTTTTAACATACAGTAGATTTTGGCACTTTTTGTAGAATTGACTTTCCTAGTAAAATTAATACTATGAAGACAAAAATTGATGCAAATATTCATAAGCTACAATATGTCAAAGCTAACTAACATCATCATCTGATGCAAACTTACCAGATCACACTGAGTACCAATCACAATGATAGGTGTCCCAGGAGCATGACAACATATAGAACTCAACCAGAAATCTAGACCAGCATGTTCATAACCTTGTCTCATACTCCATAGTAACAAATATACAGCTCTCTTGGATAGGAAAAACTGGAAGAAACAACAACATATTTAAGTACAAGGTCGTATATTGTTGCTTTTTACACCCCCGTATTGATAGATCGGGGGCATATTATTTTGGCCTGTCTGTTTGTACCAAACACTTCCACCTACAGTCATCAAACTTCAAATTTTGGTTCCTCGTGACATTCTCTACAGGACCTTTGCATTCTTAGGTCAGTTGGTCAAAGGCCACACAGAGGGGGCATTATGTTCTAAAAACACATCTTATTGAATTATTAATAAAAAATTGTTAATTTGTCAAAGAAATAATGAATGAGACAGAAGATTAACATTAATATGATAATCTAAATGTCAAACAACTCCATTATAATAGATACTTTGTATCTTACACAACAAGAAGGCCGAATACTGAATCTTTCATAGAGACTTAAAACTAGAACCATATTATCAAAGGAACAAAGTGTAAAATCAGAATGTTCAAGAACAGATATATCTGTATATACCTGATGTGTGTTGTAATACACAGCCTGTCCAGCAAAGTCCCAAGTACTAAATGTAACTTCATGACCATCTTCACTTTTAACAGTCCACGGTATAATATCTATACCATCTGTAGGTATCTCAGCCTCTGTACCCTGTGTTTGTTTCTTATCACTCATCAATGCTCGCAATAAACTATAACAAAACAAACTTATGTTATCACAACTATAAGCAATACAAACATAATTAAGTCATCACAATTATTAGCAATAAACTACAGCAATTAATACAAACATATAATACTAGGGTCATTCAATATCTAATCCAAACATTTTCTTATTTAAAGCAAGAATTGTTCCAACATTGCTAGAATCCTTCAAAGTAACATCCTTTGTGATCAATGACCATCTTCCATCTTTTCGGAAGATCTTTTATTTTCATTGCTAGGCAACTATTACTCATACACCCTAACCTGTCCTGCCACAACAGTTTCAATGTCATTAAGGTCAGCAAATTGAAAACTCCTCATATTTTCTTTTAGTCTAGGGAATAGGTCGTAATCACAGGGGCTTATGTCAGGTGAGTATGGTGGATTATGAAGCATTTCCCACTGGTAATCCACAATCAATGACGTCACACTCTGTGAGATGTGAGGGGTCGCATTGTCAAGCAGTATGATCAGACCGGCTTGTGAAAGTTCTGGGTGCTTTTGATGAACTGCTGGTCTAAGATAGTTTAGAATATACTCCTTGTAGTATACACTGTGGACAGTTTGTCTGACTGGAACCTTGTGACTTGACGCATTTTGTCAATACACACTGTTTTGATTAGATTGCTTGCTGAGTAACATTTTCTGCGAATTTTATTTGAATTAATTGATAAATGAAGAAAATATAAAGAAATATAGAAATGCATTGGAAGATTTGTTTAGTATATATTATGGCGTAGATGTATAGATATAATAACAACAAAATGTAATTGTTATAATTATGTTTTATTAACGAAAAAATACATTTTAAGTGTGTATGTTTAACGTAAATACAAATGTAGATCGTATCATTATTAATAGAATAGATATATCTACATGTAAGTCATTAGGACCGCAAAGTGATACTAGAAATACAAATGTCAGAAAAAAAACACAGTAGCACATGTCATGTTATAAAGCACATTAATCCATCGATAAAATGAAATCATGAAATGAAATATACACATGATATAGATTAAGCACAATGTTTAAATAAATAACAAACAGAAATAGAATCAAATCCATCCCGCATTTATTGCTATAGTCGCAAACACTTAAGAACGTCATTCAAATCGTTGTCATCCTAAGATAACTTTGCTTATCGTGTTCGCATTCATTTTCCAAAATGGAATGATTTTGAAACTCATCGCTGGAAATTAACATTGGTTATGTGTATTATTTGTAGGATTTCGCTTGTTAGTATAACAAACTTTGAAAAATAAAGAGAACATTTTAATTGTAATGCAATTTATTAATCAAGCGAAAAAATTAAAGGTGAATGATCTAACCGAGTCGGTTTTGTAATAGGCTAATTTTGTTCCCATTATTGCAAACAATAAACCAAATGAACAATCCTTTGTTCACAGTAGTTTGATAATTTGTTGTTCACACCTTTTGACACGTTAAAGAAATACTACAATGATCAAGTCTGATCTGTCAGAGTCAGTTGTCGACTTCGGATAACAGGTTTGAAAATATGCATTTAAATGATTGTGGGGACCTGTTTATCACTTCAGATAAGCCATGGTATTTGGATTCGACGATTCAGATAATCGAGGTTAATTTACGTTGAGGGAAAATAGGGACCGAAATTTTATTACGGATAAGACCAGGTTTTCGGATAATCCGAGTTCGGATAATCGGTGTTTTACTGTATTGACAAAATTTCATTACGTAATCATTACTACTTTCTGAGATAACCAACAGTTTGCATTATATATTGAATTACCCTCGTACATACATCATATAGCATAGTGTCTGCATACTCTATGGCATTTTCTAACATTCTAATAGATGTTGTAGATCTGGTGTATTTTGTTTATTTAGGTGATGAACATTCATTCTTACAGACACAGATTCTTTTAAAATACAGTTCAGAATTATATTAACTGTAATATAAACAGGTCTATATGTGTTTTGTGAACTTCAAACACCACATAGTTAACAACAACACAACATGTCATATAACAGTCAAGGTGAAAAATGTCAACAGGATCTATTTAAAAATTGATTACAGCAGGGAAATGATTACATTTGGACAACTTTACAAGTAAGTACATTTTATTTAAAGCTAACCTTGTTTTGCCAGCCCCTCCAAGTCCAACAACCATGAGTTTGGTACGTCTACATTCAGTAAAACCACCTGCTAGTCTTTTCAGATAGGCTTTTACAGATTCAAAACCACGACTCACAATCTCAGTAGGTGGAGTACGTAACATTGGACAACTCTGAACATGCAACTCTTAAATTTCAATTAAAATTTAATTAAACAAAAATATCTGTATTAATTATTTCAATAAAATAGTAGAATTCAATTCAACAAACATATCATACAGATTGCATTAAAACATGTGTCCCAGGTGACAATCAGTGTAATACATATTTTATATTACAACTACACATAAAATGGTGTTCATTTCTATTTTGTTAAAGTTTAAGGAACATACATAGTGTATTTGTGTCTAACTTACGATGAATATTAGGTAAGTGTCCCAATGATCCAGGAAGTGATTCTAAGAGTGGATTATGACTCAGATTTAATATTTTCAGATTCTGTAGATTGTTGATAGCTTGTGGTACCATGGTGATAGCATTGTACTTTAGATCCAGCTCTTCAAGACTCTTCAATTTGAATATCACAGGAGGTATACCACCAGTCAACTCATCATCTGTATTAAATATCATTTAAAAAAAAAAAAAAAATTAATAAAAATTGTAAATAAATTAGATGCAATAAATACCATTGTTAGAAATGATGTCCTATGCATGCAGCATGCACATCTTAAAGAATAAAGACAATAAATGACCACCAGTCCCGTACATTTGACATAACTTCTTTTTTGTTCTTGCACAGTTAATATGTTTATTGAAATAAAACAAGCTTACAGTCAGTATTGCATGCAATACATGTCCCTTGCCATCATCCATCATTGAAATGTTAGCTGATGTTTATACAGCAGCATCTGTCTAGATTTTTTAATGACAATATTTTTGTCTAAATGAGGGAGACAGTTGAAGTAATCATCCAGAAACTAAATTCTATTTTTTGCAACAGTGATCTACATAAAAGACCTTTTGACCCTATATGCATTCTCACTCTAGGTTATCCCCTAAGCTACCCGGCCATGTACCAACTTTTATTGAAATCCATCACCCCTAACTAAAGTTATCATCCAGAAACGAAATTTCTATTTTGAGTAACAGTGACCTAGATATTTGATCTTTTGACCCCAAATGCATTCCCACTCTAGGTCAACCCCTAAGCTGTCCATGTACCAACTTTCATTGAAATCCATCAACCCAACTGATATCTGGAAACCACTTCGGACAGACAGAGGGACAGACATCGACAGACACTATAATAGTCCCCTCCGGTACGGCAGAGGACAAAAACACAGCATATTTGATATAACAGAACAATTATATGTACCACATTCAGATATATACAATCTTTAAAACTACAGTACAGTAAGTTACTTACTTATATCAGTAATTCCAAGTCGACAAATTTTGAAAAATATTTCATGATTACAACCAGCAATTTCCTCTTCATCAAGGCTACCATTATGATTGTAATCAAACTCCGTGAACAGTTTGTCCACTCTCTAATGAAAAAAAAAATAGATTTAAGGTTTAGTATTATAATCATGTTATTGTGCTGATACAATCATACATTTAATTGTGATCCAGTTCTGTATGGATTCTTTCAGGAATTTTATTGAATGTTGTCTTTCTGTTACTCTATATAGCATGAAGGCATGTACAGTGTGGATTAAAAAACAAACATAAATAATCAGATACATATGAGATAAATTCCTTAGGAGAAAGTCCACACCTGTTGAATTGCATGTGAGAGGAAGATGTTTGAGAAGGAACCTTGCTGGACTTAGTTGGGAGGTAAATGAACTTAAGGAGACATCCACCATTGGGATGGGGGATATTGTGAAGGAATCCATCTGGAGTCAGAAGAGAGGGAAATATTAGAAGAGAGGGAAATGAGCATGAGGAGACAGGGGGAGATACTTAGGCAGGAATCCACCTGGAGATAGAAGAGAGGGAAATGAACATTAGAAGACAGGGGAAGATACTTAGGCAGGAAGCCACCTGGAGATAGAAGAGATGGGAAATGAACATTAGAAGACAGGGGGAGATACTTAGGCAGGAAGCCACCTGGAGATAGAAGAGATGGGAAATGAACATTAGAAGACAGGGGGAGATACTTAGGCAGGAATCCACCTGGAGTTAGTAGAGAGGGAAATGAACATTAGGAGACAGGGGGAGATACTTAGGCAGGAATCCACCTGGAGATAGAAGAGAGGGAAATGAACATTAGGAGACAGGGGGAGATACTTAGGCAGGAAGCCACCTGGAGATAGAAGAGAGGGAAATGAACATTAGGAGACAGGGGGAGAGACTTAGGCAGGAAGCCACCTGGAGATAGAAGAGATGGGAAATGAACATTAGAAGACAGGGGAAGATACTTAGGCAGGAAGCCACCTGGAGATAGAAGAGATGGGAAATGAACATTAGAAGACAGGGGGAGATACTTAGGCAGGAATCCACCTGGAGATAGAAGAGAGGGAAATGAACATTAGGAGACAGGGGGAGTTACTTAAGCAGGAATCCACCTGGAGAAAGAAGAGAGGGAAATGAACATTAGGAGACAGGGGGGGTACTTAGGGAGGAATCCACCTGGAGTTAGAAGAGAGGGAAATGAACATTAGAAGACAGGGGAAGATACTTAGGCAGGAAGCCACCTGGAGATAGAAGAGATGGGAAATGAACATTAGAAGACAGGGGGAGATACTTAGGCAGGAATCCACCTGGAGATAGAAGAGAGGGAAATGAACATTAGGAGACAGGGGGAGTTACTTAAGCAGGAATCCACCTGGAGAAAGAAGAGAGGGAAATGAACATTAGGAGACGGAGGGAGAGACTTAGGCAGGAATCCACCTGGAGTTGGAAGAGAGGGAAATGAACATTAGGAGACAGGGGGAGATACTTAGGCAGGAATCCACCTGGAGATAGAAGAGAGGGAAATGAACATTAGGAGACGGGGGGAGATACTTAGGCAGGAATCCACCTGGAGATAGAAGAGAGGGAAATGAGCATTAGGAGACAGGGGGAGATACTTAGGCAGGAATCCACCTGGAGATAGAAGAGAGGGAAATGAACATTAGGAGACAGGGGGAGTTACTTAGGCAGGAGTCCACCTGGAGTTGGAAGAGAAGGAAATGAACATTAGGAGACAGGGGGGGGATACTTAGTCAGGAATCCACCTGGAGTTGGAAGAGAAGGAAATGAACATTAGGAGACAGGGGGGGATACTTAGGCAGGAGTCCACCTGGAGTTGAAAGAGAAGGAACTGAACATTAGGAGGCAGGGGGGGGGGGGGTACTTAGGCAGGAGTCCACCTGGAGTTGGAAGAGAGGGAAATGAACATTAGGAGACGGGGGGAGATACTTAGGGAGGAGTCCACCTGGAGTTGGAAGTTAGGTAAATGAACATTAGGAGACAGGGGGAGATACTTAAGCAGGAATCCACCTGGAGATAGAAGAGAGGGAAATAATCATTAGGAGACAGGGGGAGATACTTAGGCAGGAATCCACCTGGAGTTGGAAGAGAAGGAAATGAACATTAGGAGACAGGGGGGGATACTTAGGCAGGAATCCACCTGGAGATAGAAGAGAGGGAAATGAACATTAGGAGACAGGGGGAGTTACTTAAGCAGGTATCCACCTGGAGTTGGAAGAGAGGGAAATGAACATTAGGAGACAGGGGGAGTTACTTAAGCAGGAATCCACCTGGAGTTGGAAGAGAGGGAAATGAACATTAGGAGACAGGGGGAGAGACTTAGGCAGGAATCCACCTGGAGATAGAAGAGAGGGCAATGAACATTAGGAGACAGGGGGAGTTACTTAAGCAGGAATCCACCTGGAGTTGGAAGAGAAGGAAATGAACATTAGGAGACAGGCGGGGGGGATACTTAGGCAGGAATCCACCTGGAGATAGAAGAGAGGGAAATGAACATTAGGAGACAGTGGGAGATACTTAGGCAGGAAGCCACCTGGAGATAGAAGAGAGGGAAATGAACATTAGGAGACAGTGGGAGATACTTAGGCAGGAAGCCACCTGGAGATAGAAGAGAGGGAAATGAACATTAGGAGATGGGGGGAGATAGTTAGGGAGGAGTCCACCTGGAGTTGGAAGAGAGGGAAATGAACATTAGGAGACAGGGGGAGATACTTAGGCAGGAATCCACCTGGAGATAGAAGAGAGGGAAATGAACATTAGGAGACGGGGGGAGATACTTAGGGAGGAGTCCACCTGGAGTTGGAAGAGAGGGAAATGAACATAAGGAGACAGGGGGAGATACTTATGCAGGAGTCCACCTGGAGTTGGAAGAGAGGGAAATGAACATTAGGAGACGGGGGGAGATACTTAGGGAGGAGTCCACCTGGAGTTGGAAGAGAGGGAAATGAACATTAGGAGACAGGGGGAGATACTTAGGCAGGAATCCACCTGGAGATAGAAGAGAGGGAAATGAACATTAGGAGACAGGGGGGATACTTAGGCAGGAATCCACCTGGAGTTGGAAGAGAGGGAAATGAACATTAGGAGACAGGGGGCGTTACTTAGGCAGGAATCCACCTGGAGATAGAAGAGAGGGAAATGAGCATTAGGAGACAGGGGGAGATACTTAGGCAGGAATCCAGTCTCAGTGATTGTTGGGAGGGAAAATAGGTTTGAGGAGGAATCCTTTAAATAGAACTGATTCCTTTCAAAAGGCCATTTTATTTTTATGTTATATTTGTGATACATTCATGAATACCAGGATAACAGAATGTTTGTTTGACATACAATCATTAAAGGATGGTTATTCCATTTTGTTATAAGAAGAACTATTTATCTTCATAACAAATCTTTCAGGAAGTTATGAGACACCAGGGCCTGAATAAGTATAATAAGTATACAACTGTTGTAAGAAAGCAATTATAATCAATTCATATGTACATCTTCTCCAAGATTAAATCCAATATATGGATTTGTTGAGCACCACTTTTTGAACTGAGTGTGAGTCAAATGGGTTCTCTTTCCTTCAAATACCAGCCAAGGACAGCCTGTAATACACAGAAGTTTATTGTTTTGACAATAATGTACACACTGTAGTACACAGAAGTTTATTGTTTTGACAATAATGTACACACTGCAGTACACAAAAAGTAAAGTTTGTCATAGGAGTGAAAATACCCACACACAGTGCTTTGACACAGAACGTTTAAAATCTGAGCTATGAAAGTTTTCAGTGATGTAATTTGTTATAACTTCAAGGTGAAACTTGATTTCTTTCATGAGGCAGTTTTACCCTTGGTCTTAAGCATGACACAATGCCACATATTAGTAAACATTTCTGCCAAGTATTTCTGAAATTCATCCATAGATGACAAAGTTGCTGTCCAGACACCAAAATTATATCAATATTTTTACATATAACCATTAAGTGTGACCTTGACCATGAAGGTACGGACTTGGGTTTTTCGCATGACACATCATCACATTTCTATCAAGTATCTTCGAAATCTACCCATAAATGACAAAGTTGCTGAGTGGAAACGGCAAAAGTAATTATTTTTTTACATTTAACCTCTAAGTGCGACGTTGATCTTGGAGGTACGGATATGTGTGTTTTGCATGACACATCGCCACATATTAGTGAACGTTTCTGCCAAGTATTTCCGAAATCTGCCCATAGATGGCAAAGTTACCGGGCAGACACAAAAAGTATACCCAATTTTTTACCCTTAATCTTTAAATGTGACCTTGGAAGTATGGAAATGAATCTTGCATGGGAGACATTGCCATATATTAATGAATTGCCGCATATTTTTAAAGTCCACCAATGCCGCAAAGTTGTACAACTGTACGGATGGACCGACGCACACATGCATGCACAGACAGACAAGGTGACTCTAGTATACCCCTCAAAACCTCAGTTAGTGGGGCTGTAAAAATGATTATTGTCAAAAAAATGTACACATTGTAATATAACGTGACATGCTGGAAATGAAGTCAAATATGTAAATTAAAATCAACTAGAGCTGTCACAGAGGTGACTAATACCCACGCCACCACTTTGACACTAATAATGCAATAGTACACTATACGACTAAGTTCAAGGGGACATAACACTGCAATGAGTGAATCGCTGGGCATGAAAATTGTGTCTTGCACATCTACACTTGATGGTGATAACATATTTCAAGTTTCATTGCAATCGCTTAAAAAAGTGGAAGTAGTTTGCTCCACAAACTTTTATGCGGACGGACGGACGGACTGACCAACCAATGACCAACAGAGTGACTACAATATACCCCCTCTCAAACTTCATTTGCGGAGGTATAATAAAATTCATATACCACTGAAAAATGTTAAACTAAAATATTTACCTTCTAATCCAAGTTTGGTCAATTTGGTCAAGTCTTTAAGAGAGTCTGGTAGGTCTGTTATAGGATTGTGACATATATCTAAATCTCTCAGCTCTGATAGTTTACTGATTTCAGCTGGTATGTCTTTAATCAACAATCCACTCAGTATTAATGTTTGTAGCTATAAAAAACAACCATGCAGATCACAATTATAGTAATTAAGAGTTATGTCATATCATCAAAATCTTTGATTTGCAGAGTATAAAACTGCTAAACCATTAAAAGCATTTTAGAATAAAAAATTAGGGTAGATAATTCAACAACACACAGCATTTTTTTTTTAAAAAAGGATTTTTTCAATTTTTCCCTACAAAAGTCTAATTGTAGAATCAAGTTACCCCTGAGACAGAGCCAATTTTGACCCTCAGGAGCCATGATTTGAACTAATTTGGTAAAGGTCTACTAGACAATGCTTCATACTGAATATTTTAGCTCCAGGACTTATGCTTTCTGACAAGAAGATTTTCAAAATTTCCCTATACAAGCCTATGTAAAATCAATTGACCCCCAGGGCAGAGCCAATTTTGATACCAGGACTGTAATTCGAATACACTTGGTACATGTCCAATAGACAATACTACACACACTAAATATCTAAGCTCAAGGCATTGTGACAACTTTGAAAGGGACCACCCAAGGATCATTCCAGCAATATTTGGTTGCAATTGGCATGGTGATCTAGGAGATGTTGTTCAAAGAAAATATTATGCCACTTCATGAAGCACGATGGCTGTAAGGCGATCACCAAAGTTCACCTTAAGGACATTGTGCGCTGGTCAGCTAAAATGCACGGGAAATTTTTCATGAAATAATTCTAGATATACAGTGCAGGATATTGCAGGCATTGTTTGCATTTCATAACAAGAGGGCCAAGATGGCCCTATACCGCTCACATGAACAATCACTGTTCACTGTTCACTCATTAAAACATTGTTTTGAACCTGTGACCTAGTTTTTGACCCCAGATGACCCATGTTAGAACATATTCTACATATAAATAAGACAAACATTCTGACAAGGTTTGGTGAAGATCCAATCAAAACTGTGACATCTACAGTGTTAACAAAGTTTTCCTAAGATTTGACCTGGTGACCTAGTTATTGACCCCAGATGACCCATAATTGTACTTGACCATTATATCATTAAAACAAACAATTTGACAAAGTTTGGTGAAGATCCAATTATAACTGATTTGACGAAGCGACCTAGTTTTTGACCCAAGATGACCCAGGTTCGAACTCGTCCAAGATATTATAAAGACAAACATTGTGACAAGGCTTCATGATCATCCAATCAAAACATTGACTTCTAGTGTGTTCACAAGGTTTTCCAGCAATTTGCCTTGGTGACCTAGTTTTTGACCGAAAATGACCCATTATAAAACTTGACCCACATATTATTAAAATAAACATTCTGACAAAGTTTCATGATGATCCAATCAAAACAGTGATTTCTAAAGTGTTCACAAGGTTTTCCCTTATTTGGCCCTGGTGACCTAGTTTTTTACCCAAAATGGCCTAATATCGAACTCAACCGAGATTTTGTCAATATTAACATTCTGACCCAGTTTTGCTAAAATTGAGCTAAAAATGTGGCCCCTAGTGTGTTCACAAGGTAAAGTTTGACGACGCACGGCGCCGGACGGAGACTGATCCAAAAAGCTCATCCTGTCACTTTGTGACATGAGAGCTAATAATCAATATGGCCGTCAGTGTGTCAAAGAATACTAGCTGGTGATGTATTATTTTATTGGTTTTGAGAGTATTTTTATGTTTTTTGAGAATTAAATTGTTTCATGATTGCATACTAGTATTGTCATGAATGTTAAGCTAAGTAAAGAGTTAGACTCGAGGTAATATGTATAACCAGGATACTTGTGAATAAGAAAATTTCTAACCCAATGGTGTACTTCGAGTGAATTAAATGAAAAGTTGTGAGTGAAGATCATTTTTAAAGTTACAAACAAACAATGCATTTAGAACATCCCTTGTACTTTGATAAAATAAGTTTACACTTTCAGTACTCTACCTTGCTGCTTTCGGACCACTGTGTCGGAAGTTTCTTGATAGGCATGTTAGAACAAATGATATTTTCCAGTCGTTTACCCATAAATAAATCATCAGGAAATGACTCCATGTCTGTGTTAACAATCTGAACAATCTACAAGATGAAACAGTTGGTACAAATATATAATTATACCATATATCCATGTGTATCAAGTGAAATGACCAACTAGTTTAGACATTAATAGAAAGTTAATCAGTGAATTATGAAAATAATGTATTCTTATATTTCAAATGAAAAAATATAGAAGTAAAAATCTTATAATAAAAAGCCAATCTCACCTAAGAAGAGAACAGGGAATATGCAGATATTACAGGTACAGTTTAACAGCTTAATTAACAACATACCTTTAGCTTCTTTGCTTCTCCAATTCCACAAGGTAATGATTTAAACTGCGACATCTTCACTCCAGGATAACCCAGGTGGAATATCTTCAGGTTGGGAAATCGTTTGAAGAAATCTTGTGGTAACATAGTAAGCTTGCTATGATTCCAGTTAAACAAGCTGACAAGCTCATTATAAGGTTCAAAGTACTCATACTTAAACTGAAGCTCATCAGAGGTAAATTCATCAGAGCAGGTATTCATAAAGTGAGCTTTACAAACACAGAATCCAAAATTATCAATCAATACATGAGGGTTGAGATAATTCTCATTTTCCTGGGTTACAAAATGTGTATCTGCATGCTTGATAGCTTTATGTATAGATCTCACATCATTCATCTGTGCAAATGTGATTCCTCCCCAAGAAGCAGCATATATACCACACAGTGAGGTGTATGTTTGTAACATACTGTAGAGAAGATCCTCTATTTGTACACGTGACAATTTCCCATCATGATCTGGTATCATTCTTTTGTATGAAGGTAGATACAGCTAGAAATAGATACATATAAAACTTTTAATGTGAAAAAAATGTTGAAAACTTAACATAAATATCAACCGTTTATGATATGTCAATAATCTTTTATTATAAGCTGCTCATTATGCACATTTCATTTAGTTTTCTTCTAAAATATTATGCACATCAGTATTCCTTTTCATTACTCTTTCTTCATTGAATTAAATACTTTTAATTTTCCATAACCAAGGAATGGAATGACTGATGCATTTAATAACTATGAAAACAAGAGGGCCATATAGCCGCTCATCAGAAGAAAAAACCTTTAGAGAAGAACATTTTCCTATAAGAGCCTACATGTATGTCAAATCAAGTAAATCCTGGGGCGAAGCCAATTTAGACCCTGGAACCACAACTTGAATAATGTTGGTAGAAATTCACTAGACAATGCTACACACAAAATATCCAAGCTCTAGGCCTTGTGGTTTCAGACAAGAAGATTTTTTTAATTTTCCTATATAAGACTATATAAATCAAATGACACCCGGGGCAGGGCAAATTTTTAACCCTGTGCCATAATTTGAACAAACTTGGTAGAGGTCTACAAGACAATGCTACATACCAAATATCTTAACACTAGGCCTTGTGGTTTTGGATAAGAAGATTTTTTTAAAAATTCCCATATAAAAAAAGAGTAACCCCAGGGTGGGCCAATCTTGACCCCTGGGCCATAATTTGAACAAACCTTGTAGGTCCGCTAGGCAATGCAACATACAAAATATCTGTTTTGGACATGAAGGTTTTTGAAATTTTCCTTTAAAGGCCTAAAAAAATCAAATGACCACCGGGGCAGAGCCAATTTTGATCCCATTGCCAAAATTTGAACAACTTGGTAGACGTCCACTAGAAAATGCTACACACCAAATATCTAAGCTCTGTAATCTAAGGCATTGTAGTTTCTGACAAGAAGAGTTTTTAAATTTTCCTTTACAAGTATATGCAAATCAAGTTACCCCAGGGGCAAACACCAAAAGCAAAGTTTGGTTGCAATTGGCATAGTGATGTAGGTGGAGATGTTGTTTGATTTGAACAAACTTGTTAGAGGTCCACTCTAAAAATGGACATAAGGTGATCATAAAGCTCAAGCAATCAAATCTCTGGATGCTTCTTTCCTAAGTCAAGTTCTACAGAATTTCCTAGAGGTAAAATTCACCTCCACATAATTATCAGTGGTCAGTCTCACATCCACATCACTAGAGCTTTGTTACAGGAATGACAAATACCCCCACAAGCTGCTTTTGACACAAAATGTTTAAAATCTGTGGTGTAAAGGTTTTTCAGAAATGTAATAGGTCTTTTTTTTTAAATGCAAACATGATTTCTTTTGAGAAAAATCATGCGCGATGACATATTATTTTTTCCTTTTATTATTGCTTGTTAAAATCTCCACAAAATCAACATGTGATTCATTAGTTGATTGAATCTACTTCAGTTAACCAAAAGTACACCAAAACATAGTTGGGTGTCAAAATTACGGTAGAAAAAAAGGGACTTATTTTTAGTGCTAAATGTTTCGCCAAGGAAATAATGATGGCAAATCCCCATTAAAACTTATATCAGCTTATTCCGCAGATAGAGATGTTGGTGTATTCGAAATTACAATAGCGGTATGTTTGAACCAATTATGTATGTAAAACATTGATTTTACACCACTGGCATTTGACGTAGTGTTGCTAGGAAACGGGGAGCAAAACAGAAAAAATAAAACAAACAAAAATCGAAGAACATGCTATACTACCATTGTACAAAATTTCAGAACAATCGGAGAAAAATTGATTTTTTGACCCATGACGTCAAGGAAAGGTCGCATACTACCTTAATGTTGTCATTTAGTGATTGAGCGAATCTCCTAGGGCGCTGCCATTTTGAAAGAATAGTCAAGTGTTGTGACGTCGTATTGCACAAAGTGTAAAAGCCAGTACACCCGTTCTGCGGGAATGAAAACTGTTACGGTGTTTGAAAGATTAAAACTGTATGCCACCATTATAAAAGATACGGCCTTAAAAGATATTGTATTCTATATTGTATTATAAATTACAATATTTTTGACACCTATCCAAATTAATGGTTATAAGCCGTTCGGTACAAGCAATTTAACGTTGCTATTTGTTTTAATATACATGTATACAAAAAAGATGTGATTGTTGGTGTGACAATTGCAAATTATCAACTTTTTTATGTCATACCGACATAATTATTATTAATTGTTTAAATGCGCAGGAATGCATTATATATTATGATGTTTGAACAAATAATTATGGTGCAATTATTTTGTCTGTATAATAAAGAAAAAAAGATGAAAATATGATTGTTAGTGATATTTCATAATGGTAAATTAATAATAAACAGAAACATTTCATGAGAACAAAATAAAACTAAGTATGATTTTATGTGTAATTCTTAAATCGTTTTACTGATAAATTATAGAGAACTGCATGACACTACTTGTTTATTTAGTCTATGTCACATACCTAAAACAATAACCAAGGGTCCCAATTTGCTACTATTACTCCAATTTCATATGAAATCTTCAATTAACAATCAGATAAGCGGTAAATTACACATCACACTGTCTCAGCAAGTTTTATGACACCGAAATATGCACAGGACAACGCTATGTTGAGACAGCTGACTTCAAAAAGAAACACTAATAGACACGTGTAATATGGCAATGTGGTCGTGTGATCAACTGATTAGCGACTTTTCATTGGTTGATCAATTAGAACTAAGACCTAAAAATTATTTTCCAACAGAAGTGTAAGAAGTCTATGATGCAATATTATGTCTGGTTTTTGTTGTCTTGTGACATAATTTTCATCAGTGTGCGAGATATTGATTTTTAAAGTGAACATACAGAAGGTGGAAAATAAATGTGTAGTGATTATGAATTGACAGTCTGAAAGGTAATTTAGGCAAAAGTTTAAGAAGTAACTACACATGATTTTGACTTTTATGTATGATTATTAAGGACATATCCGATAGTTGCTATTGTGCATCTTCAGGGTTTCCACTGACCATTATATTTTTTCCGCCACATGAATTAATGAATAGCTTAAAGGGTAGGATTGAATTGAAACTTGAAATATGTTATCAACATGAAGTGTACTTGTGCAAGACACAATTTTCATGCCCAGTGATTCACTCATTCCAGAGTTATGTCCCCTTGAACTTAGCCATATAGTGTACAATGGCACTCTTAGATTGTTGAGCAAATTTCTTCCACATTTTTCAAGGGATTGAATTGAAGCGTGAAATATATTATCAATATTAAATGTAGATGTGCAAGACACAATTTTCATGCACAGTGATTCACTCATTGCAGATTTATGTCCCCTTGAACTTAGCCGTATTTATAAGTATGGTAATCAGCGTTTTTGCAAATGTCTGAACGCAGTCATGGCAAAAATGATTTGTGAGAACCTGTGTGCTGTAGAAGAACAGTGTGTTATTGCTTGATCTCATTCAGTATTGATTTCAGTAATTCTTAACAATAGTCGGGTTTTTCTTTTCATTAAACCATTCTGTTTTTTATAATTTTCATATACTTTTCATTTTATATATCTTGTTTGTCATCTTCTGTTTTACGGGTCATAAAAGCCATCCACCTCCGTGCTCGAGTGGTAAAGGATGCTGACTTCAAGTTAATATAACCTCTAAGTAAAAGAGGGTCGTGGGTTTGAGCCCAGCTACCGACCATGTCTTCAAGTGCGAAAGTAGACGGTTGCTTAAAGAGGATGGGGTTCTAGTGCTGGTTCTTCCCAGGAGTGATGGTTAGGTGAACTTACTGGCTCACATGACTCTGACTGTTAAAAAGGGGTGTAAAATTGTATGTCTTATATGAACATTAACAAGAACAGGTCGTAACTTTTCTTAAAATAATTCAGAACTCGTCTTTTTACACTTTCTATGTCATTAGGACAAGAAGATCATTCTATAAATAGCAGCTGCGTCATCAAGCTAACACTTGCGTATAACTTTATATTGATGTACACATTGCAAGAGGATTAAATACGAAAATACTGACCACACCTCTAATCCCTCCCCTTAACGCTTGCACAATAATAATGAAGTAAGATCCGATCGCGCGATTGTTTAACCATTTATTCAACCAACAATATGGTTAAATAAAGTTAACCTGTCGACAAATTTGAAAAATACTGCGATGCCATTGGTCAAAATATAAATCCAAACATAATACTTGTTGCACTTCATAGTGTTTGATCTTAATTCTTATAAATGAAATATTACTATAATTAAGTTTTCACGTCAGTATTTTTTACGCAATTTATAAATATAAAAAAATTTGTTAGTTTTAGTTTATGTCATTATAAAAATGGATTTACAAAGTGTCAAATGGAAAATTAAGATATGATTCAGTTGAAGAATTTTGTCACTGTGAAAATTGTGTTTTGGTGGATAACATGGAAGAAAATGTTGACTGTGATTCAAAAATACAAATGTGTGATTTCCTAAGCTTATTACGCACAATTAAATGAGATATCTATAATATTCAACCATTCTCTTTCACTCCCGCTTATTCGCCTTATCCATGTTTGTGCAATACGACGTCACACACACCTGCTAATCGATTGTAAATGAGTAAAATGGCGGCACCCAGTACACTTTCAGATATCCCAGTTTCTACGATATTTTCGTAAAATATCTTCAATGTGCGTATTTTAACGCTCAAATGATTTAATTTGTTCAGAATAATAATGAATAATTGTTTAAATGAGATTAATTCATAATTAGGGTTGCGTTGTCCTTTAACATTTGTGGTAACTTACTTCAATATCCTCCCATAAATGACAAAGTTACAGCCCGAACAAATTTCAGGACAAACAGACAGACAGACGAGGTGACGATATAGCCCTCACTATTTTATAGTGGGGGTATAATACATATCAGGTGGTCAAAATTACTTCCATTATCTTCAGGATAACCCCTTGTATTCCCTTTATACTAACCTTTGATAAAATAAGAGCTACATAAGTCCATACATTCTTGGCTTCACCAAACAAAACATCAACTGATAAGTGTGATTCTGGTGGGATACCAGGTATGTCAGCAAAATGTACTGCATAATTTAAAGGCATTTCAAACATTGACTTTTCTCCACTATATGTTTCAATAGTCATCATCTCATCTGTAAATGAAAATATAAATAAACTGCTTGTGAAACTAGAGGGCCAAGATGGCCCTAGATCCCTCACCTGAGAACAAAGACACTATAATTAACGACCAGGTAATATAGTTTTCATCTCATATAACCCTTTTTCTACATAGATTTTGATCAAACCAACTCTAATTTTCATGAATACTGGATGCAGGTCAAATTCTGTGTAAATACGATTATGATTATTGAAGAAATGAAGGTGCTATTACTAAGTCGAGGGCCCATAACTTTACAAGTACCTGATGAATACTAATGATAGTTGGAAATAATTAATTGAGAAAAAACACGTTGTCTTTGTCATGTGTTCCACTACACTCCTTTATTGTTGCTATTAGTTTACAAGTACTAGTTCAATTCCACCCATAATCAAACTCATCAAAGACCTTAAGGTTATACACATTCACTGTAAATTTATTTAGGATTAGCGAAGAATTGAAGGCACTAGACTGTAAACAAGATGAAATATAGCAAATTTTCTATGCCAAGGGCCCATAACTGTTGAAGCCCTGATCCAGATTTGCCCTTATTCGAACATGTCCAAGACCTTTAGGTCATACACATTCACAGAAAATATTATTAGGATTGGTGAAGAAATGAAGGCGCTAGAGTGTAAACAAGCTCCAATACAGCAAATTTTCAAAGTCAAGGGCTCATAACTCTTGAAGTTCAGGTCCGACTCTGCACATAATCAAACCTGTCCAATACCATAAGGTCATACATATTCATTCTAAATATGATTAGGATTGGTGAAGAAATGAAGGCGCTAGAGTGTAAACAAGTTAAATATAGCAAATTGTCAAGGGCACATAACTCTTGAAGTCCTTGTCCGATTTTGCCCATAATCATTGCCCATCAGACATTGTGGCCATGTACATTGTGACCAAGTTTGATTACGTTTGGTTAAGACCTGTGGATGCTAGAGTGTAAACAAACTGATTGTGGCTGGATGACAGACATTCATTGATCCTAAAAGCTCACCTGATATATCAGGTGAGCTAAAAATTAAGTGAAATACAACAACAGGTGTAATAAAGTCATGGAAGTAAATCAAGTTAACCATCAGAACATTAATCTAAAGCAGATATCTAATAATATACATAGATACATTATAGCATTACTAAGTACTTACTTTGAGGGACACACAGTCTATGGACAGATATATCACTAAACATTTCTGTAGGTTGGGGAAACAGGAGTTTCTCTTCTGTCAACTGACTAGGTAAGAATGAGAAATGATGTGAATCATCATTGTAATGTGAAAACCAGGACGCCAGAGACTTTGCTGCTTCCCAAATATGACGTTCTTGCACTATAAATACAAAACAGGATTCCTCATACCTGACAAACTTCTACAAGGGCATTGTATATACATCAGGTAAAATATATAATTATATATCAGGGAGAAATATATATATATCAGAAGGAAATATATTTATCATGGGGAAGTAAAAATATATCAGGGAGAAATATAATTTTTTTTTTTATATAACAGGGAGAAATATATATATAAATATAATATAAAATGTTAAAACTTGTCTGAGACAAGTAAATTAATAATGAAAATAAATAACATTCCAAGTATGCAGTCTGCAAAATTAGCGGTTGTCCTGTTGTTCGAGACAACCAACTTTTTGTTAATAAATCAAATGAAAAGCAGTAAAATTTTCAGTTTCGGGCAACCACATTTCAAACCTGGGTATGATATATATATTTTAATCGCCAACCGGTTTCGTCCTTCGACTCATCGGGGCAATAATACAAAAATGGCATCAAGATTTACGTTGTTACATAGCAACGTCACATTTATGCGTACACAAAATTCTAATGTATATATATCAGGGAGAAGTACAAACATCATGAAGAAATATATTGTCGCATAGTTACAGACTTCAACAAAAATTAAACAACTTTACACTTGTATTTGATTGATAAGTAAATAATTTTGTCTTTCAACAAAACAGCAAGCTGGAAAATATCCCTAACACCAACACAAATTGTCAAATAAAAGTAATCTGGTGCTAAGATCTTTATTAGTTTGAATGTTCAAACAATAAAACAATAATAAAATAATATTAAGTTTATAGCTGCTGTGTAATATTCAATCAGAAACCATGTGAGTTTAATGATAAACAAATTAATGAATCATAAATAATAGCAGGATTTTGTTATCATCATTTATAAACTACATGTATATTCAAGCATCTTAATATGTCATAAATTCTCACAAAATTCAAATTTATAGGATAAATTTTGTACATGGTTGCCAATTCTTTAAGTACTATAGTAGTATATTATGTACAATAAAATTTTGTTATCTCGAGGAGTCATCGGACAAGACCTATAGCTAAAGATAAACCTGGTGCTTGTAATTAACGGGTTTTTGTTCATTAAATGAAATATATTGTGTGTATCATGGGTGTCATGTGCATTAATGGGCATATTTACAGTAATAATAAGAATTGCTTACGTAAAATGTACACCATGATAATATAAGATGAAAATACATGTTTATTGAATGTACTAAATATGCATTGATTGTTTAAATAAAGTTCCTTATCCATAAATATGTTTGTGTGTTTTCAACTGCGCAATACCATGTCCGAAAATAGTGTTATTATATGTTAAGTATGTCTAAAGCTAATAGTAAATGAGCCCTTCACTGGATTATTTGGCTTGTGTTTTTGTGTGATATTTCTCTGTTTATTGATAGCAGTAAAAAATCTATGTGAATCATAGATGTATGTGCTATTTTAGCGGTATCTAGTATCTACTTTTCAATCTTGAAATTAAGTTCACATAACTCATTATTAAATTTTCACAATAAATCAGCTTCTAGAACATTCATCTTTTACTAACCTGTAACTCTTGTCAATACTTGAGAGCAATCAGCAAATGATTTCAACATGGTGGCTTTCCATTCTGGATTCATGAATGTAAGAGCTTTCTTTGCGCCCTATATTTCATTAAAGCAAAGAAATAACACTGTTAGTAAATAATTGATTCTGAAACATTGAACACAAAAATGTACACTGCCCAGGTGAAATAATGCCATGGTCAGCACGGTATTTGATGGTTGACCATCACATATCATGTTCCTCTATCAAATACCATGTTGGAACAAGATCAGGAGCATTGTCGACCATTGCTGGCCATAGTAAGAGAATATGGACGATCGTCAGGCCATGGTTGGCCATGTCTGACTATGGTTGGCCATTAAAAAATGTAAACTACTTAAGAGGTAAATGAATTAATTTAACATGCAACAATAAAATCAAACATTCTACAGTATAACAGTACACATGAATTGTTCAACCCAGCACTTAGTATTGAAAATGTCAAATACAGTGAAAGACAGTTATAATGAATTCCAAGGGACCCAAATAATTACTTCATTACATCCATATTTTTCTACACTATAACTAATGACCAGGTAATATAGTTTTTCATCTCGTATGACCAATTTCTATATAGATTTTGATCAAAATGAACCCTAATTTTCAAGAATACTACAGGTAAATGTACATTCTGTGTACATATGATCAGGATTGGTGAAGAAAATTGAAGAAGCTAGAGTGTAAACAAGCTGAAATATAGCAATTTTGCTAAGTCGAGGGCACATAACTCATAGTCTGATTTCACCAATGATTAATCTTGATCAAGACTTCATGTCATACACATTCGCTGTAAATATGTTTAGGATTGGTGAAGAAATGAAGAAGCTACAGTAACATAGCAAATTTCTATGCTAAGGGCCTATTACTCTTGAAATCCTATTCCGGTAAAATCATGCCATTAATTATATATCAAAATATTGCTGAATGATATTAATGAATTGATAAACATGAGATATACCTCTGAGAGAAGATATGGTGGTGTAGTCACAAAGGTCTGTGTAAGGCTTGATGGTGTATCTAAACATAAAACAACAACAGTGTTAACTTTAATCAAGCATTAAACATTACAAGTGGTAACAATTGATAAAACATAAATTGTTAGGACACATTTGAATGCGTAGTTCGAAATGCCACGGGAACGTCCGAAAATTTCAAACTATCGCTTTTTTCGAACTATCGCATCGTTTTGTGTATGTGAAAAAGTCAGGAATATTGAGATGCCACAGCCCATTGAAGCGTGATTTCTACCTGATTTCAAGATGTTAATGTTCAATCGGAATTTTCTGTGGCTAATAAGAACAAAATCGGAATAAACTAAATTTAATTGTTTAGCGGAGACAAGCTTTGTAAATGATAGTTAAATACACAAGGGAAATAAATCTTTCGTTAAGTTTATCTAAACCTATATCGCTCACCAGAAAAAAGACCCTTACAAACAAACATTCTTCTTTTCTTTCATCCTGTATGAGCCTATGTAAATTCAAGCGACCCCAGGGAGGGGCCAATTTTTACTCCAGGGCCATAATATGAACAAACTAGACAAGACAGAGGCCCATCAGATGATGCTACACACCAAACATCTAAAGTCTAAGCAATGTAGATTCTGACAAAAAGATTTTTTTTTAATTTTCCTATATATGCCCATGTTAAATCAAGTAATCCCCAGAGTGGAGCCTATTTCGACCCAAGGGCCACAACTTGAACAATCTTGGTAGAGGTCAACTAGACGATGCTACACACCAAATATCTAAAGTCTAGGCAATGCAGTTTCTGACAAGAAGATTTCTTAAAATTTTCCTATATATCATAATCTTAAATAAAATAGAGTAACCCCGGGGACAGGGCCAATTTTGACTCCAGGGCTATAATTTGAATAAACTTGGTAGAGGTCCACTAGACAATGTTACAAACAAAATATCTAAGCTCACAGCCCTGTGGTTTCAGACAAGGAGATTTTTAAAAATTTTCCTACATAAGCCCATGTAAAATCAAGAAAACCCCGGGGCGGAGTCAATTTTGACCCCAGGGCCACAATTTGAACAATTTTGGTAGAGGTCCACTAGACGATGCTACATACCAAATATATAAAGTCTAGGCAATGCAGTTTCTGACAAGAAGACTTATCAAAATTTTCCTATATAATCTTAAATAAAATTTAGTAAACCCCTATCCCTAAACCCAAACCCCGGAGACAGGGCCAATTTTGACTCTAGGGCTATAATATGCACAAACTTGGTAGAGGTCCACTAGACAATGCTACATACAAAATATTTAAGCTCTAGGGCTTGTGGGTTTGGACAAGAAGATTTAAAAAGAAATTCCTATATAATCCTATATAAAACAGAATAAACCCTGGGAAGGGGCCAATTTTGACCCTAGGGCCATATTTTGAACAAACTTGGTAAAGGTCCACTAGACAATGCTTCACACCAAATATCTAAGCTCCAGGTCTTGTGGTTTCAGACAAGAAGATTTTTAAAGCTTTTCCTATTGGTTGCTATGGCAACCAGAGTTTTAAATGAAATTTAATTTTTTTAGTAATTTTAGTAGAGTTTCATGCAAGCAACATCCCTAATAAGTTTTGTTGAAATTGGCTAATTACTTAAGAATGAGATGTTGTTTAAAGCAATTGTTGATGAACAGCGACGCACGCACGGACAACACACGATCACAATAGCTCAACTTGTGCACTTTGTGCTCTGGTGAGCTAAAAACAATATGGTTCCTTACTTTTTTCGGATTACATAGCAAAAACAAACATAATGGCTCCGATCTTTTTCATTTTCTCATCATTTATTTAGTCATAAATATCTTTGCTAAAAATGTATTTGTGTCTTACACATGAATATATTTTCCCTGGATTGCCGCAGATCATTTACCTGCGTCTGATACGCACATGCTATTTATACCCGAATGATTACAGTGACAAAATACACACGACTTTTATAGTAGAAATTTTAAAAGCTTATAATTATTTAGATTTCAGTTTTACGGCCAAATGATTTCTTTTTAACAACAGCACTTGTCAAAGTGGTCGATAATCGTGCGAATAAATTGAACTAGAATTATCACTAAAGGTGATGAATACCCCCAGAGGCCACTTTTAATACCTGCAAATTGTTGCTTAGAAATATCCTGACTATTTCTAAATACTCATTATATAAAAAATAACAAAGGGCCATAACTCATTAAAATTTGCTTGGACAAAACCTATTGTGGACATGCACAACTTGGCAAACTACTTATCACTTCTAAGAAGTTTCACTGAATTCTTGCATGTAGTTGCAAAATTTACCTATTGTATAAAACAAATGGCCATAACTCAGTGAAAATAAATCCAAACAAAACCTGGTTATTGCATGCACAACTTGGCTTACTTTTTATAACTTCTGTGAAGTTTCATTGAATTCCTATGAGTAGAAATTGAGACATTGTATACACATTGTATAAACAAGAGGGCCAAGATGGCCCTATATCGCTCACATGACAATCACTGTTCACTCATTAAAACATTGTTTTGAACCGGTGACCTAGTTTTTGACCCCAGACGACCTATGTTCGAATTTGTCTTACATATCATTAAGACAAACAGTCTGACTAGGTTTGGTGAAGATACGATCAAAATTTGACATCTACAGTGTTAATAAGGTTTTCCTAAGATTTGACCTTGTGACCTGGTTTTTGACCCTAGGTGACCCATATTTGAATGTGTCCTTAATATCATTAAGACAAACAATCTGACAAGATTTTTACCTAAGATTTGACCTTGTGACCCAGTTTTTGAACCCGGCTGACCCATGTTCATCCTTGACCCACATATCATTGAGGCAAACATTTTGACAAGGTTTGGTGAAGATCCAATTAAAACTGTGACATCTACAGTGTTAACAAAGTTTTCCTAAGATTTGACCTGGTGACCTAGTTATTGACCCCAGATGACCCATATTTATACTTGACCGTTATATCATTAAAACAAACGATTTGACAAAGTTTGGTGAAGATCCAATAATAACTGTGAAATCTACAGTGTTAACATGGTTTTTCATAAGATTTGACCTAGCGACCTAGTTTTTGACCCAAGATGACCCATGTTCGAACTCGTCCAAGATATTAAAAAGACAAACATTCTGTCAAGGTTTCATGATCATCCAATGAAAACAGTGACTTCTAGAGTGTTCACAAGGTTTTTCAGCAATTTGCCCTAGTGACCTAATTTTACTACAGATATTACCCATTATCAAACTTGACCTACATATTATTAAAATAAACTTTCTGACAAAGTTTCATGAAGATCCAGTCAAAACAGTGATTTCTAAAGTGTTCACAAGGTTTTCCCTTATTTGGCCCTGGTGACCTAGTTTTTGACCCCAAATGGCCCAATATCGAACTCGTCCGAGATTTTGTTGATATTAACGTTCTGACCCAGTTTTGCTAAAATTGAGCCAAAAATGTGGCCCCTAGTGTGGTCACAACATAAAGTTTCACGACGCACGACGCCGGACGGAGAGTGATCCTAATAGCTCACTTTGTCACTTTGTGACATGTGAGCTAAAAACAACAAAGGGCCATAACTCAGTGAAAATTTAACCAACCAAGAAAAGCTTAATGAATGCACATCTAGGCTAACTACTTATCACTTCTGCGAAGTGTCATTAAATTCCTATCAGTAGTTAATGAGAAATAGTCCGGACAAAATTTGCCTATTGTATATACTGTATAAAAAAACAAAGGGCTATAACTCAGTAAAATATTAATCCAAATGAAAAATGATTTAAGCATGCACAAATAGGCTTACTACTAATTACTTCTGTGAAGTTTCATTTGAATCCTGTCAGTAGTTAATGAGAAATAGACCGGACAAAATTTGCCTATTGTATATACTGTATAAAACAAGACGGCCCTAGATCGCTCACCTGAGAACAAAGACACTATAATTAATGACCAGGTAATACAGTTTTCATCTCGTATAACCCATTTTTACGTAGATTTTGAGATCAAAACCAGCAATGAAGGTATAATACTGTTAAACAAGCTAAAACGTAGCAAATTTTCTAATCCAAGGGCCCATAACCCTTGAAGTTGTGGTCCAATTCCGCCCATTACTAAACTTGTCCAAGACTGTAAGGTCATACACATTCATAATTGTAAATATGATTAGGATCGGTGAATAAATGAAGGATAGAGCGTAAACAAGCTAAAGTATAGCAAATTTTCTACGTCAAGGGCTCATAACTCTTGAAGTTTTAGTCTGATTCCACCCATAATCGAACTTGTCCAAGATCTTTTGGTTATACACATTCATTGTAAATATACATTAAGATTGATGAATCAGGTGAGCTAAAAACAAAAGGCTATAACTCAGTAAAAATAAATTCAAACGAAAAATGCTTTAAGCATGCACAACTAGGCTAACTACTTATCACTTCTGTGAAGTTTCATTGAATTCCTGTCAGTAGTTGATGAGAAATAGTGCAGACAAAATTTGCCTATTGTATATACTGTATACAAAAACAAAGGGCTATTACTCAGTGAAAATCAATCCAAATGGAACATGCTTTAAGCATGCACAACTAGGGTTACTGTTGATCACTTCTGTGAAGTTTCATTGAAATCCTGTAAGTAGTTGCTGAGAAATTGTCTGAACAAATTGTGTCTAGAGATGCACAGACTGACCGGCCGACCGACAAGCGTGAATCCAATATAGCCCCCATATATTTCATATCTGGAGGTATAATAAGTGTGAAAAACAGCAGTCATTTCAAACTTTCGCATCTTATCATAGTGTAAAAGCGTATCTGAGGACATCAATTTCATTTCGAACTTTCGCATTATTCGTACTATCACATTTCAAACTTTCACATCTAATCTATATTGAAAATAGAAGGAAATTCGCCGCGACTGACGAACAATTTCGAACTATAGCATTTGGGACTATTGTGATTCAACTGTGTAACATATTACAACATATCATTTGTTGTAAAAAATATCTCAGCATTTTTATATACATGTATGATAGCAAATTTCAGAAATATCTATGTAAAATAAAGGCAATGAATATACCTCAAATTTTTTATTATTTGTTTGGGTTTAACGCCGCTTTTTCAACAATCTTTCAGTTACGTACGACCACAGATTCACCTAATCAGTTTTCCTGGACTGTATTCTAACTAGTACTAATTTATCCTTCCACAAGGAACAAGCACATTCTCCACATGTGGAGGAAAAATAAATATTTTTGTCAAATTTTCATGAAAGGGTGACCAGCCGTAATTGAACTTAGAAATCTAGCATACTAACCACTGGACCGTGGCTGCGGCCCTCAAACATTTGATATACATGTATGATAACATATCTCAAAACATGTTAGATTGTTGTGTATTAAAAATATTGTACAGTTTCCAGTTAAACCAGAATTCCTATCAGCCATTTGAAACAAACATTAATAAAAATATCAAGAAAATGAAAGAATACAAGATATAAAAATAATTTTTTCAAACAAATAAAAATAGTAATAGTACTTAAACCAATAAATCATGGAAGCTTTCATATAACTAAGTCATATCATTAATTGCAATAATCTTAGTTTAAGAAAGTATAATTTACCAAATTGATCCATTGAGGTACACAAAAAGAACTATTTGATATATTAAAGGGGAATGCCCAGGAACTGCTGTGTCTTTTTTGCGTACACCAAAAATGCGTTTGTCACTTGTAAAACCAATTATTACCGAAAAGTCAAAGAAGAATGTGCTTTAAAAAATGACCCTATAACGCACGCGTCAGTATTTGTATGTCGGTTTGAATAAAAGGCTGTCAGCCTTTTATTGACGACAACGATATTTCCGATACATCTGAGAGTTTAACTGAGCATGTGCGCTGTCTTTCAAGTAAACATAACTGGAGCAATACTTACTATTTCTGTTTGTTGACATTTTTTCCGCGATGTTTTCGGTTTTGACAAGTTGTGAAAATGACGCATAATTTCTAAGGCCAAAATCAGCAGGTTTGGTAAATCTTGAAATGAGTATTTTGAGTAAACTAGCGGGATATTTTGTAAATATTTTACAGGGCTTTCATTAATTAATTTAGGCATTAAAATGATACCAATCTGATTGCTATTCGAGACGCTTCAGTTCCAGGGCATACCCCTTTAAACTAATTCAGTCTTAGTGGTTAAGTACAAAATAATTAGATTACAATTTTTAGACAATTCTAAACAATACTTCCTTCAAACAATAACAAATTTCACAAATTCATTTATACATGACAAGTCCAATATTACCTCTACAACACTGATAGACAAAACAGAAGTAAAACTTACTGCGTGATTCATATGGAAGTATTGTAGCATTCTCATCAAAATCCTGAAAGTTGAAGCTAGTAGAACTTGTCATCATACAGATAGTAATGTTAGATGTTTGTCTATCCTTAGGTGAATACTCCAGAGCTACATTCTTACCATTAGCATACACATCAACAACAACACACTCAGCATAGGCTTGCTCACTGGGAATAGAGAAGTTTTTAATTAAGATAATCAGACTTTCATTCTAATATGGTTACAATAAGGTTCAATGGACTCTCATTGTTTACAATAAGGTATAGTGGACTCTCATTGTTTACAATAAGGTATAGTGGACTCTCATTGTTAACAATAAGGTACAGTGGACTCTCATTATTTACAATAAGGTATAGTGGACTCTCATTGTTTACAATAAGGTATAGTGGACTCTCATTGTTAACAATAAGGTACAGTGGACTCTCATTGGCTACAATAAGGTATAGTGGACTCTCGTTGTTTACAATAAGGTATAGTGGACTCTCATAGTTTACAATAAGGTACAGTGGACTCTCATTGTTCACAATAAGGAACAGTTGACTCTCATTGTTAACAATAAGGTATAGTGGACTCTCATTGGCTACAATAAGGTATAGTGGACTCTCATTGTTTACAATAAGGTATAGTGGACTCTCATTGGCTACAATAAGGTATAGTGGACTCTCATTGTTAACAATAAGGTACAGTGGACTCTCATTGGCTACAATAAGGTATAGTGGACTCTCGTTGTTTACAATAAGGTATAGTGGACTCTCATAGTTTACAATAAGATACAGTGGACTCTCATTGTTAACAATAAGGTACAGTGGACTCTCATTGGTTACAATAAGGTACAGTGGACTCTCATTGGTTACAATAAGGTATAGCGGACTCTCGTTGTTTACAATAAGGTATAGTGGACTCTCATAGTTTACAATAAGGTATAGTGGACTCTCATTGGCTACAATAAGGTATAGTGGACTCTCATTGTTAACAATAAGGTATAGTGGACTCTCATTGTTTACAATAAGGTATAGTGGACTCTCATTGTTTACAATAAGGTATAGTGGACTCTCATTGTTTACAATAAGGTATAGTGGACTCTCATTGTTTACAATAAGGTATAGTGGACTCTCATTGGCTACAATAAGGTATAGTGGACTCTCATTGTTTACAATAAGGTATAGTGGACTCTCATTGTTTACAATAAGGTATAGTGGACTCTCATTGTTTACAATAAGGTACAGTGGACTCTCATTGTTTACAATAAGGTATAGTGGACTCTCATTGTTTACAATAAGGTACAATCTGACTAAAGTATTCGATCTTCCTTACGGCAAGATCTGATGACGGCCTATACCAGTTTCTATCTTCAAAAATCGGAATTTCCATGATCACTATTTATATCTATTTATAATTCAGCCAATCGTATAACTCGTTTCATCGGTACTTTGGCCGAATGAACTTTCTACCTGACGATGTTATTTAAACGTTAGTAAACGTTAAAATACGTATAACATATTTGTCTGCAACCACTTTTTGATTTTTTTAGTAATCCTGATCGATTCGGCCATAGTAGAACAGAAAATTTAATAAACACGCCATATGTCACATGGGCGCTATCATTACATTTAGTTGCGTAGGAATAGGTGTTTGTTATAACTACAAGTCAAATATTGTTTTAACTGCGGTTAAAAATAGAATCAGATCACTTTCAGAATTATGAAAGTAAGGCGCTGATTGGCTAGTGGAAAAGGTCACCTGAGGTGACCTTCTATAGGTCGTCTTCAGATCCTCATAGCGTAGCGGGTTTGAGGATATGATTTTAATCAGATTGCAATAAGGTATAGTGGACTCTCATTCTTAACAATAAGGTATAGTGGACTCTCATTGTTTACAATAAGGTATAGTGGACTCTCATTGTTTACAATAAGGTATAGTGGACTCTCGCTGTTTACAATAAGGTATAGTGGACTCTCATAGTTTACAATAAGGTACAGTGGACTCTCATTGTTCACAATAAGGTACAGTGGACTCTAATTGTTAACAATAAGGTATAGTGGACTCTCATTGTTTACAATAAGGTATAGTGGACTCTCATTGGCTACAATAAGGTATAGTGGACTCTCATTGTTTACAATAAGGTATAGTGGACTCTCATTGGCTACAATAAGGTATAGTGGACTCTCATTGGCTACAATAAGGTATAGTGGACTCTCATTGGCTACAATAAGGTATAGTGGACTCTCATTGGCTACAATAAGGTATAGTGGACTCTCATTGGCTACAATAAGGTATAGTGGACTCTCATTGGCTACAATAAGGTATAGTGGACTCTCGTTGTTTACAATAAGGTATAGTGGACTCCCATTGGCTACAATAAGGTATAGTGGACTCTCATTGGCTACAATAAGGTATAGTGGACTCTCGTTGTTTACAATAAGGTATAGTGGACTCTCATTGGCTACAATAAGGTATAGTGGACTCTCATTGGCTACAATTAGGTATAGTGGACTCTCGTTTTTTACAATAAGGTATAGTGGACTCTCGTTGTTAACAATAAGGTACAGTGGACTCTCGTTGTTTACAATAAGGTATAGTGGACTCTCGTTGTCAACAAAAAGGTATAGTGGACTCTCATTGGCTACAATAAGGTATAGTGGACTCTCATTGTTTACAATAAGGTATAGTGGACTCTCATTGGCTACAATAAGGTATAGTGGACTCTCGTTGTTAACAATAAGGTATAGTGGACTCTCATTGGCTACAATTAGGTATAGTGGACTCTCATTGGCTACAATAAGGTATAGTGGACTCTCGTTGTTAACAATAAGGTATAGTGGACTCTCATTGGCTACAATAAGGTATAGTGGACTCTCGTTGTTAACAATAAGGTATAGTGGACTCTCATTGGCTACAATAAGGTATAGTGGACTCTCGTTGTTAACAATAAGGTATAGTGGACTCTCATTGGCTACAATAAGGTATAGTGGACTCTCATTGGCTACAATTAGGTATAGTGGACTCTCGTTTTTTACAATAAGGTATAGTGGACTCTCGTTGTTAACAATAAGGTACAGTGGACTCTCGTTGTTTACAATAAGGTATAGTGGACTCTCGTTGTCAACAAAAAGGTATAGTGGACTCTCATTGGCTACAATAAGGTATAGTGGACTCTCATTGTTTACAATAAGGTATAGTGGACTCTCATTGGCTACAATAAGGTATAGTGGACTCTCGTTGTTAACAATAAGGTATAGTGGACTCTCATTGGCTACAATTAGGTATAGTGGACTCTCATTGGCTACAATAAGGTATAGTGGACTCTCGTTGTTAACAATAAGGTATAGTGGACTCTCATTGGCTACAATAAGGTATAGTGGACTCTCGTTGTTAACAATAAGGTATAGTGGACTCTCATTGGCTACAATAAGGTATAGTGGACTCTCGTTGTTAACAATAAGGTATAGTGGACTCTCATTGGCTACAATAAGGTATAGTGGACTCTCGTTGTTAACAATAAGGTATAGTGGACTCTCATTGTTTACAATAAGGTATAGTGGACTCTCATTGGCTACAATAAGGTATAGTGGACTCTCATTGTTTACAATAAGGTATAGTGGACTCTCATTGGCTACAATAAGGTACAGTGGACTCTCATTGTTTACAATAAGGTACAGTGGACTCTCATTGTTTACAATAAGGTATAGTGGACTCTCATTGTTCACAATAAGGTATAGTGGACTCTCATTGTTTACAATAAGGTATAGTGGACTCTCATTGTTTACAATAAGGTATAGTGGACTCTCATTGTTTACAATAAGGTATAGTGGACTCTCATTGTTTACAATAAGGTATAGTGGACTCTCATTGGTCACAATAAGGTACAGTGGACTCTCATTGTTTACAATAAGGTACAGTGGACTCTCATTGTTAACAATAAGGTATAGTGGACTCTCATTGGCTACAATAAGATACAATGGACTCTCATTGTTTACAATAAGGTATAGTGGACTCTCATTGTTCACAATAAGGTATAGTGGACTCTCATTGGCTACAATAAGGTATAGTGGACTCTCATTGTTAACAATAAGGTATAGTGGACTCTCATTGTTAACAATAAGGTATAGTGGACTCTCATTGTTTACAATAAGGTATAGTGGACTCTCGTTGTTTACAATAAGGTATAGTGGACACTCATTGTTCACAATAAGGTAAAGTGGACTCTCATTGTTCACAATAAGGTATAGTGGACTCTCATTGTTAACAATAAGGTACAGTGGACTCTCATTGTTTATAATAAGGTATAGTGGACTCTCATTGTTCACAATAAGGTATAGTGGACTCTCATTGTTAACAATAAGGTACAGTGGACTCTCATTGGCTACAATAAGGTATAGTGGACTCTCATTGGTTACAATAAGGTATAGTGGACTCTCATTGTTTACAATAAGGTACAGTGGACTCTCATTGTTTACAATAAGGTATAGTGGACTCTCATTGGTTACAATAAGGAAAGTGGACTTTTATTGGCTAGACCTCGCTGAGACTGACGAAATCAGTTCCAGTTTTCTGGAATTCAAGCCATCCAGAGTCAAACACATTTTTCAATTCATAAAATATAGATATTTCCCTTGTATAATTTGTATTTTGTAACATGTTTGTGTTATTTGTATTGATCATATAACAACATGTACATAATAAAATATGATTTAATTAATATCATTCACATATGCTCATCCTTCCACTCATGGTAAATTCTCGAACTTTGTTGCCAAGTACAGAGGACTCCTATTCACTTGAACTCACCGGGACTGACAAAATCAGTTAACGCATTACATATTATTGTCTATTACTAACAGTGTCCGAACTCTCTGAATAAATGGAACATTTAAATCAACAAAACTCTTTCATGTCAACACATTGCTTGTGTACTACTCTCATGATTATATATCTCTATCAGTCAGATCATATCTGACTCTTCTTCCTGAACTGAGTCTTTATTTAACAAGAGGGCCCAGATGGCCCTATATCGCTCACATGAAGATCACTGTTCACTCATTATATAAAACTTTGTTTTGAAGTGGTGACCTAGTTTTTGACCCCAGATGACCCATGTTATAACTTGTCCTACATATAAATAACACAAATATTCTGACAAAATTTGGTGAAGATCCAATCAAAACCATGAAAACTACAGCATAGACAAGGTTTTTCTAAGATTTGACCTTCTGACCAAGTTTTTGACCCCGGCTGACCCATATTCAACCTTGACCCACATATCATTGAGGCAAACATTCTGATAAGGTTTGGTGCAGATCCAATCAAAACTGTGACATCTACAGTGTTTACAATGTTTTCCTAAGATTTGACCTGGTGACCTAGTTATTGACCTCAGATGACCCATATTTGTACTTGACGGTTATATCATTTAAACAAACAATTTGACAAAGTTTGGTGAAGATCCAATTATAACTGTGAAATCTACAGTGTTAACATGGTTTTTCATAAGATTTGACCTAGCGACCTAGTTTTTCACCCAAGATGACCCATGTTGGAACTCGTCCAAGATATTATAAAGACAAACATTCTGACAAAGTTTTATGAAGATCCAATCAAAACAGTGATTTCTAAAGTGTTCACAAGGTTTTCCCTTATTTGGCCCGGTGACCTAGTTTTTCACCGGAAATGACCCATTATCAAACTTGACCCACATATTATTAAAATAAACATTCTGACAAAGCTTCATGAAGATCCAATCAAAACAGTGATTTCTAAAGTGTTCACAAGGTTTTCCCTTATTTGGCCCTGGTGACCTAGTTTTTTACCAAAAATGGCCCAATATCTAACTCGTCCGAGATTTTGTCAATATTAACATTCTGACCAAGTTTTGCTAAAATTGAGCTAAAAATGTGGCCCCTAGTGTGTTCACAAGGTAAAGTTTGACAACGCACGATGGCGGAAGGAGACTGATCAGAAAAGCTCACTCTGTCACTTTGTGACATGTGAGCTAATAATGAAAAGCCAGCGTATCTAAAGTAATCACTCGTTTAATAGCATGGCAAACATATATTTTTTGATCAGCATAATAATCTTTAATATACAATTATATACAGTCATTGTTGGAAGCAAAAAGAAACAAATAATTGTTTCCAAAGTTATCTTCACACATGTTTCAGTTTTACACACCATTTCATACGAAGCAAACTTTTGATAGCCTATGACTCTGAAGCTGTTAAAATGTCTTGTTCGACAGAGAGGTGTGAATAACATAGTATACACTGACCACTGGACCCGATAATTGGTTCGAGCATTCGAGTCTATGTGGTTCCAGCCAAGCGAAGTCGAACTATATAGAACATAATTATAACAAAATAATTGGGACTGGAGAATTGAGTTCTACTTTTCTGGAGTGTTCGAATTTACTGAGTTCCAGCCATCGAGAGTCCACTGTATTACAAAATTATATGAATACATAGAAACAAGAAGTGTTTGTGAAACACGAATGCCCCCTAACGGTCAACGGGATAGTAACACCTCAACTTTTAACCTATTGAACTTAGGTCACTGTGTTCTTGACCTTTGACATATTGACCTCAAAATCAATAGAGTATAATATGATGACCAACCTTCCAATTAAATCTGAAGAAACTTGTCCAAGATCTTTTCGTTATACTCATTTACCGAAAATATTATTAGAATCGATGAATAAATGAAGGTGCTAGAGTGTAAACAAGCTAAAATATAGCAAATTTTCAAAGTCAAGGGCCCATTACTCTTAACGTTCTGGTCCGATTCCGACCATAATCGAAGTTGTCCAAGATCTTTTGGTTATACACATTTACTGAAAATATGATTAGGATTGGTGAGTAAATGAAGGCGCTAGAGTGTAAACAAGCTAAATGTAGCAAATTTTGTAATTCAAGGGCCCATAACTCTAGAAGTTATTGTCCGATTTTGCCGATAATCGAACTTAGTCGAGACATTGTGGCCATATATATTGTGAGCAAGTTTAATCACGATTCGTTAAGAGCTGCGGTTGCTAGAGTGTAAACAAACTAATTGTGGACGGACGACGGACATTCAACGATCCTAAAAGCTCACCTGATAAATCAGGTGAGCTAAAAATGCCCTAGGGCATAAAAACATAAAATGCAGATTTCACAGCAGCTATCAAATGTAATATCATAATGTAATCTATTACAATGCTATTTCTCAAATTAAAATATTGCAATACCATCAATTAAATTACCTTTCAAGATATATGTATAACTTCATTCCTTTTTGATATCCTCTTGGATATGAGAAGCCCTGAAATATCAAATAATCTTGATAAATGCCTGCATATGGGTAATACAAAATGCATCTTTTATTCAAATGAAAAGGGCATAGTTCAGTTGCTATTTGTACATGTGTATGTTGTTTATACATGAGTGTATGCTGTTTCTAAATGATTGTATGCTATTTCTAAGTTCTAAATGAGTGTATGCTGATTCTAAATGAGTGTATACTATTAGTACATGAGTGTATGTTGTTTGTATATGAGTGAATGCTGTGTCTGAATGAGTGTATGCTGTTTGTATGTATGCTGTTTGTACATAAGTATATGCTGTTTTTGTGAGAATGTGTGTTGTTTGTACAATGAGTTCTTGTTGTTTGTACACAAATGTATGTTGTTTGTACACTTTGTACATGAATGTATGTTGTTAGTACAAGAAATGTATGTTATTTGTATTGTTTGCACCCTCTGTACTTGAGTGTATGCTGTTTGTACACAAATGTATGTTGTTTGTACATTTTGTACATGAGTGTATGCTGTTTGTACACAAATGTATGTTGTTTGTAAATTTTGCACATGAGTGTATGCTGATTGTACACAAATGTATGTTGTTTGTACATTTTGTACATAAGTGTATTCTGCTTGTACATGAGTGTATGCAGTTTGTACATGAGTGTGTGCTGTTTGTACACAAGCATATGTTGTTTGAACAAGAGTGTATGTGGTTTATACATGAGTGTATGCAGTTTGTACAAGAGAATATGTTGTTTGTACATGAATGTATGCAGTATGTATATGAGTGTGTGCTGTTTGTATATGAGTATGTGCTGTTTATATATGAGTGTATTCTGTTTGTACATGAGTGTATTCTATTTGAACATGAGTGTGCTGTTTGTACATGAGTGTGTGCTGTTTTTAAATGAGTGCATGCCGTTTGTATATGAGTGTGTGCTGTTGGTATTTAATTGTATTCTATTTGTATCCGACTGTGTGCTGTTTGTACATAATTGTATGATTGTATTCTGTTTGTTTATGAGTGTGTGCTGTTTGTACATGAGTGTGTGCTGTTTGTATATGAGTGTGTGCTGTTTGTACATGAGTGTGTGCTCTTTGTATATGAGTGTGGGTTTGTATTACTATCTGGATGAGGTAGATTTTTGGTCATGAAATTATGTGACAATTTTAAGGGTACCATTTACAAGGTTTTACAAGGGTTTAGGGTTAGGGTTAGATCTCAATTAGTTGTCTATAAGTCATAACCAGTCAATTCCACCCTAAAAAAGGGGTTTTTAGGGGACCTGAGGTACATACCGAGGTATACCTCGGTTAAATTTCTATGTTTTTGGCAAACAAAGTGAGGTAAATTTTATAATGGAAAACCTCAGAAAGATAGTAAAAAAAGTTTGGGTGTGCTGTTTGTACATGAGTGTGTGCTCTTTGTAGTATATGAGTGTATTTTGTTTTTATATGAGCGTGTGATGTTTCTATTTGAGTGTATGTTTGTTTGTAATGTTGCATGTACTTGATAAGTGTAAACTAATTTCAATTTAATTGACCAGAACTTTGGATGCAACTACTTTTGGATATTACATAGTACAGAATATTTCAAGTCATTAACAAGTTGCAGACTAATTAAGTTAACTGAATTTCAAAGAAAGACAATATATATAGTATAAGAACTGTATTCTGATAGTATGTCCAGTTTTCATATCCAATTTTATCTTAATAGACCAACAAGAAGTTATAGAACAGTATAATTGATACATTAAAGTTTGACACTAACCTGAGACTTGGGATATCTCAAAACAAACTTAGCTGATTTTACAGAAGCTTCTACGGATACCTGATAATGACCATACTTTAACCAATATTCATTGACAAGTTTTAGATTCTTGTAAACCTGCATACATAAACAGCCCTGAAACAGATCAAGTCCTATAGTTAACACAAAGAGGGAAAATACATTTACACATATGAATATCAATCATTTCTATCTAAACAATGTAGCAACAATGAAGTATCCTCAAGAAATGAGATTTTTGTAGCTTCTCAGAAAACTGCAGAGTCATTTTCTTCTTTTAAAACACAAACTTACAGTTAGATTCTAAAGTATCATGGTGCCAATCGTGATTTTAAGTGAAGATAATTCTAGCAATTTTGATGCATGAAATAGAAAGAAGGTATGTAGCAGCACTGTACCTTATCTGAGGGAGGTCCATTTGACACTTGAGACAACTGTTGTTCTGATGCATCTAAATCAGGAATCTTTACTGATAACCTAGAATTATGTAAGTGTTAATTAACATGTATTTAGATCATGTTTAATATTCAATTTGATTCCATTAATATAAAAACTAGAGCTTTTGTCATAGAGGTGACTAATACCCCCACCACCACATTAACACTAAGAATGTGATAGTACATTTTATGGCTAAATTCAAGGGCACATAACTCTAGAATAAGTGGATTACTGTGTCTTGCCTATTTACATTTCATATTGATGATATATTTCAAGTTTCAATGCAAAGCGCTTAAGGAATGTGGAAGAAGTTCGCTCCACAAACTTATGATTTTGTTTGCAGACAGCTGGACTCACTGAAGTGACGTTGTAGGCTGCCACCTTTGATCTTCTTTTGATCTTTTGCACCCCACTAGCAACTTTTGCATTTGCACCCTATAAGCACAAATGTACCCCCTCTCAAACTACTTTTGCAGGGGTATAATTATCAGAAGTTGCAAAGACCAAACCGTCAGAGAAGGACAAAGCAAAAAATAAGAAATTGTTAATTATGTTTAATTCAATATACCTGGTACACATATTCTCCTGTTTAATATCATATATTAGCAAAAAAAACTGTCTATTATATGTTGAGGGGTTAAGAATTACTAAGGGTTTTTGTCCATGGTAAATTCATCAAGGTGCTTTTGTCCACTCAACTAAAACCATCAAATTTAATCTGAATGGGCTTTGGTTCCCTGTTCAAAGCTACCAATAGTCTATTGGACCCTGTTCATTTTTTGTCCATCTCTCTCTATGCATACCCAAATATTCTATACATTCAAACATATTTACTGATCACTTGAAATATAAAACTTCATTTATGGAGATTTGTTATGATGTTTGAATCAGTTTATCAGACCCCAAATTTTTCAACAACTAATTATTCCAAAACCCGGAGTAATCCGAAATGAAATTTCAGTCCCAATTTTTTCCTTACATATTTCTTTTTCAAAGCAAAATAACCTTAATTATCCAAAGTGATAAACAGGTCTTCAAAATCATTTAAACCTGTATTTCCCACTTGTCATCATAAAACCCCTGTCATACTAGGGCCGCATTCTCACGGCATCCATGAACAAGAGGGCCATGATGGCCCTATAAATGCTCACCAGGAGAAAAGGTCATTTGGAGATGAACATTGTTGAAGTTTTCTATACGAGTCCAAGTCGGATCAAGTGACCCATCTGGGCTGTTTTTTATCCCATGGCCATTATATGAATAGATTTAAAGAGGTCCATTAGACAAAGCTAGATACCAAATATCTTAGCTCTAGGCCTTGTGGTTTCGGAGAAGATTTTTTAAATTTTCCTATATAAAATAGAATAAACCCCAGGGCAGGGCCAATTTTGACCCCGGGGCCATAATTTCAACAAACTTGGTAGAGGTCCACTAGACAATGCCACATACAAAATATCTTAGCTCTAGGCTTTGTGGTTTGGGACAAGAAGATTTTTTTAATTTTCCTATATAAGCCTGTATAATGAATCAAGTGACCCCTGGGGCCAATTTTGACCCTGAGGCAATAATTTGAACAAACTTGGTAAAGGTCCATTAGACAATTCTACACACCATATATCTAAACTCTAGGCCCAGTGGTTTTGGACAAGTAGATTTTTAAAGTTTTTCCTATTGGTTGCCATGGCAACCAGAGTTTTATTGAAAATTTTTTTTTTTCATAATTTTGGTAGAGCTTCATGCAAGGAACATCCATGTAAAGTTTCTTTGAAATTGCCAATTGATTAAGAAGGCGATGTTGTTTAAAGCAATTGTTGACGCACGCATACACGCACACACACGGACGACGAACATCATTCGAGCACAATAGCTCACCAGGAACACTTTTTACTCTGGTGAGCTAAAAATATTGTTCGTTTGGTTTCAGACTGTACTTTAATATCTTGATGAAGAATGCATTACAGACCAAAAAATCAAAAGATGAGAGTTTTTAAAATACATTTTTCAATTTTTATATAGTTTAACATATGTTAAATTATCAACCATATGACATATAGCTAACAAATTGCTGTTTGTTAGAACAAAGCTACATACCTATGTTGATGAGCATGTGACGCAATATTATTTGTGTTTTCAAATAAAATTTTCATATCATCTTCACTATAACTTCTGCCAGACTCTAGAGATACCCATTCTACTACAATGGTGTTTGGCAAATTGTCTGAAAATTAAATTGTTCATTGTCAATCTTTTAATGCTAACCACCATTTTATTTTAAAACTTCCCAACGTTTCAAGCATGTAAGTTCTCCTGTAAGCATAACATCCATTGTGGAATTATGGAAATGAAGATCAATTTTTTTATGGTATTCAGAGGGAAAATACATTTAAATGAGAAGACTGCTTTTTGTTTACCTGAAAAAATAATATTTTTTTCAATACATTGCAATATCACAGTAAATATTGCAATATTTATTATATGATCTATAGATAAACTCATTTTGAATAGATTAAAGCCTGGTCAATCATTTAAATGTCATATTGCTATAAGCATAAATGTCATATTCAATAATGCAACATGATATTTAAGGTCTCCCCAGCCTTAGTAAATGCCCAAAATTATTATCTCAAAATTGCAGATTTTTTAAACATTTATCATTTTTATAGATTTCCATGATAGAAAATGATTTACAAAATGATAATCCTTTGTGTAATTGGCCCTTTGAATTTGCATTGAAGTCTATGGGAGTAGCCCATTTTTCAAAGACTAAAGAAAAAAGAACACCCATTTCAATAAATACTCATGGTAAAATGATGCCATAGCACAGAATCAATCTAATTTGATAAAGAAAAATATATTCACCATACAATACCACAGAAATTAATATTTATCTATTTTTCATGAAGGGCAACAACTCTTGCAATTTTTTAAAAATGTGTCATACAATAAAGTATCTATAGTACATATCTTAGAAATAATAACAATTTGGCTATACTATTTTTATAAAAATGAAATTTTTTGTGTAGCATTAAGCGGATATGTCAGAAAGTACAGTATTAGGCTGGTAAGACCTTTATGGAAATTTCGGAATTTACCAAGGTAAAAATAGTCAATATTCATCATCTGGAATAATTAATCATTATTTGTGAAATATTCAAATTCCTTCATGATTGATATTCATTGCTGTTTACTAAAAAGAGCAATAAAACTTGATATGAATCAGAATGTTATCCTCAAATAATTAAACAGTTGTTGACCAGCAAGCCATTCACTGGCAGAATGCCATTTTGACCTTAGGTTCACCTCCGTCAATATAGAATTCTGTCAGCGAATATCACATCATATTAATTGACTCACTAGTCAGTATCTGTAAAATATTGAACAGTTGTTAACAGAGCTGTCCAATGTGATAGCGGATATTTATAGTTTATGTAATAAATTATATGATATATAAATAAAGATAATAAATAACAAATAAAATATTTAACACTTTTAAATACAATTATTTGCACACATTAGTTGAAAGAAATACATGTAGTTAATTTTCACAATATGTAATGGTTGACAGCCAGTTGACTGATAAAACTATCAAACATAAAATCAGTATAGAAGTATTATTTGTCCAATTAGAGATTAACTACAGTACTGTTCATCAAATGTTAGTAAGAGAAATAACATTTCATGATACATGAAGTAGAACCTACCTTCAGTAAACTTTAGATTACCAAGCCAGTCTTTCTTGTGTTCGATTGTACCAAAATGTTCTATACCATTCTCTTGTTTACCATGGCCACTCACCTGCATGTCATTAAAATTATACTTATACTTATATAGTGTTTTCTAAGATAAGTTATAAATACAAACGTAACAATGTATATAAATTTCATCTGAATCATTAACAAAAAATTACTGATAGGATCAGTAAAGAAATGAAAATGACTGGGTAAAAACAAAATTATGTGTCGTTTTTATAAATTGAAGTCTCTTACTGTTGACCACATTTACTTTATCACAACTAAACATGAAAGAACAATATCACAAATGTATGTGTCTTATACAACATCACTAATGTATGTGTCTTATACAATATCACTAATGTATGTGTCTTATACAACATCACTAATGTACATGTCTTATACAACATCACTAATGTATGTGTCTTATACAATATCACTAATGTATGTGTCTTATACAATATCACTAATTATGTGTCTTATACAATATCACTAATGTATGTGTCTTATACAACATCACTAATGTATGTGTCTTATACAATATCACTAATGTATGTGTCTTATACAACATCACTAATGTATGTGTCTTATACAATATCACTAATGTATGTGTCTTATACAATATCACTAATGTATGTGTCTTATACAACATCACTAATGTATGTGTCTTATACAACATCACTAATGTATGTGTCTTATACAATATCACTAATGTATGTGTCTTATACAATATCACTAATGTATGTGTCTTATACAACATCACTAATGTATGTGTCTTATACAATATCACTAATTATGTGTCTTATACAATATCACTAATGTATGTGTCTTATACAACATCACTAATGTATGTGTCTTACACAACATCACTAATGTATGTGTCTTATACAACATCACTAATGTATGTGTCTTATACAATATCACTAATGTATGTGTCTTATACAAGATCACTAATGTATGTGTCTTATACAACATCACTAATGTATGTGTCTTATACAACATCACTAATGTATGTGTCTTATACAACATCACTAATGTATGTGTCTTATACAATATCACTAATGCATCACTAATGTATGTGTCTTATACAACACCACTAATGTATGTGTCTTATACAATATCACTAATGTATGTGTCTTATACAATATCACTAATGTATGTGTCTTATACAATATCACCAATATAAATGACTTATACAATATCACCAATATAAATGACTTATACAATATTACCAATATATGTGACTTATACAATGTTTCCAATATATGTGACTTATACAATATTACCAATATAAATGACTTATACAATATTACCAATATATGTGACTTATACAACATCACTAATGTATGTGTCTTATACAACATCACTAATGTATGTGTCTTATACAATATCACTAATGTATGTGTCTTATACAATATCACTAATGTATGTGTCTTATACAATATCACTAATGTTTGTGTCTTATACAATATCACTAATGCATCACTAATGTATGTGTCTTATACAACACCACTAATGTATGTGTCTTATACAATATCACTAATGTATGTGTCTTATACAATATCACTAATGTATGTGTCTTATACAATATCACCAATATAAATGACTTATACAATATCACCAATATAAATGACTTGTACAATATTACCAATATATGTGACTTATACAATGTTTCCAATATATGTGACTTATACAATATTACCAATATAAATGACTTATACAATATTACCAATATATGTGTCTTATACAATATCACTAATGTATGTGTCTTATACAATATCACTAATGTATGTGTCTTATACAATATCACCAATATAAATGACTTATACAATATCACCAATATAAATGACTTATACAATATTACCAATATATGTGACTTATACAATGTTTCCAATATATGTGACTTATACAATATTACCAATATAAATGACTTATACAATATTACCAATATATGTGACTTATACAATATCTCTAATGCAGGTGACTTGTACAATATCACTAATGCAGGTGACTTATACAATATCACCAATCTAAATGACATATACAATATCACCAATCTAAATGACATATACAATATCACCAATCTAAATGACATATACAATACCACCAATCTATATGTCATATACAATATTTATCACACCAATAACAATTATTTCTCTCATGGTAACCATCATTACCTTAAAGCCAACAGGATCTTTTATGGGGTTATGCAAAACAACCCAGCCACTGTACTCTTTTGGTTTAAGTCTCTTCACTGTGACTTCATCTCCAGGACTGAAAATATAAAATGAACACCATTGATTATAATATTCAGGATTTATCAGCATGATATACTTCATCAGTTGGTTAAATCAACCACATAAATTAACCTGGATTTTGTTCATATGAAGCAGACAGTTCACCTAACCATCATTCCTGGGAAGAACCATCACTAGACTCCCATCCCCCGTAAGCAACTGCCTACTTTCTCTGCATATCTTTCAGAAAAAAACAAAGAAATAAAACTAAGTATTTTATGCTGCTGTGTGTTTAATTCTTGAATTGGTTAATGAATGAAATAAAATTTAAAGCATAAGACGGGTTACTTTTGAATATGCCTGTTAATATTAAAACCAAAGGACTTTAATAGTGATGAGTGTATTTGAGATCTTGTGTCGGTTCTTTTTCACCTTTCAGTATGGAATTAAAGATAGGTTTTATTGACATTTTAAATACCAAAGTAACATTTTTTTGTTTTAAATGCATATTATGCACATATGGCTGGTCCCTTGTTTTATTGGTTTTGATGCATGTATTTTAACATTTTAGCAAAATAAAACTTAAAAGCTTTATTGTTTGGTTGTACAACTGCATTTGTATTAGTATACATGTATATGATAATACAAGCATTACGGAACAGTTATCATTCTTATTATGCAAAAATCCTGAAATCATGTAAGGAAACTTATGGATTGTAAAGGGATTGTGTCTAGTGACTCCCTGTGTCTAGTGACTCCCTGTGTTATAAGTGACTCCCTGTGTTAAGTGACTCCCTGTGTTATAAGTGACTCCCTGTGTTAAGTAACTCCCTGTGTCTAGTGACTCCCTGTGTCTAGTGACTCCCTGTGTATAGTGACTCCCTGTGTCTAGTGACTCCCTGTGTCTAATGACTCCCAGTGTCTAGTGACTCCCTGTGTTCAGTGACTCCCTGTGTCTAGTGACTCCCTGTGTTAAGTGACTCCCTGTGTCCAGTGACTCCCTGTGTATAGTGACTCCTTGTGTCTATTGACTCCTTGTGTCTATTGACTCCCTGTGTCTATTGACTCCATGTGTCTAGTGACTCCTTGTGTCTAGTGACTCCATGTGTTAAGTGACTCCCTGTGTCTAGTGACTCCCTGTGTTAAGTGACTTCCTGTGTATAGTGACTCCCTGTGTCTATTGACTCCTTGTGTTAAGTGACTATCTGTGTCTAGTGACTCCCTGTGATAAGTGACTCCCTCTGTCTAGTGACTCCCTGTATTAAGTGACTCCCTGTGTCTAGTGACTCCCTGTGTGTAGTGACTCCTCATGTCTAGTGACTCCCCATGTTTAGTGACTCCCTGTGTCTAGTGACTCCCTGTGTTAAGTGACTCCCTGTGTATAGTGACTCACTGTGTCTATTGACTCCTTGTGTTAAGTGACTCTCTGTGTCTAGTGACTCCCTGTGATAAGTGACTCCCTGTGTCTAGTGACTCCCCATGTCTAGTGACTTCATGTGTTAAGTGACTCCCTGTGTTAAGTGACTCCCTGTGTGTAGTGACTTCATGTGTTAAGTGACTCCCTGTGTCTAGTGACTCCCCATGTGTAGTGACTTCATGTGTTAAGTGACTCCCTGTGTTAAGTGACTATCTGTGTCTAGTGACTCCCTGTGTCTAGTGACTCCCCATGTCTAGTGACTTCATGTGTTAAGTGACTCCCTGTGTTAAGTGACTCCCTGTGTGTAGTGACTTCATGTGTTAAGTGACTCCCTGTGTCTAGTGACTCCCTGTGTGTAGTGACTCCTCATGTCTAGTGACTCCCCATGTCTAGTGACTCCCTGTGTCTAGTGACTCCCTGTGTTAAGTGACTCCCTGTGTATAGTGACTCACTGTGTCTATTGACTCCTTGTGTTAAGTGACTCTCTGTGTCTAGTGACTCCCTGTGATAAGTGACTCCCTGTGTCTAGTGACTCCCCATGTCTAGTGACTCCTTGTGTCTAGTGACTCCCTGTGTCTAGTCACCTTATTTGCTCTCCGATGGAAAGTCACTGTAGACATTCTCGACTATATTTATTCGATGGACATTGACCGACACTATAGTCCCCTCTGGTATGGCTGGGGACTAATACATGTGAAAACATGTGTCGTAAGGCCTGTTGTTATACAGGTTTTCCTAAGATTTGACCTGGGGACCTAGTTTTTGTAGAAGGTTTGTAGAAGATCCAATTAACACTGTGACATCTAAAGTGTTAACAAGGATATCCTAAAATTTCACCTGGGGACCTATTTGTTTACCCCAGATGACCCATGTTCGAACAAGTATCATTAATACTAACTTCAGACAAGGTTTGGTAAAGATCCAATAAAAATGTGACCTCTTAGTAGAGTATTCACAAGGATTTCCTGCAATTTGCCCTGATGACCGAATTATTGACCCCAGAAGACCTGTTATCAAACTTGTCCAAGATATCATTAAGACAAAGATTCTGACTAGGTTTGGTGATTGCATTTTCACTTTGTGCTCACGTGAGCTAAAATCAAACTAGAATTAAACAGTTTACCTTATCCACAAGTTTCCATATTCATATGTAGTAAATGCTGGTGGCAAATTACTTGCTCTCTGAAACACAAATTGTTTACAGACATTAAACATTTCATCAAATAAAAGTAATTAAATTCATATTACAAATAATTATATAATGACCTTAGAAAGCAAGTATGACCTATGACTGCATACATGACCTATGACTGCATGCATTACCTATGATTGTATACATGACACATGACTGCATACATGACCTATGACTGTATACATGACACATGACTTCATACATGACCTATGACTGCATACATGACACATGACTGCATGCATCACCTATGACAGTATACATGACACATGACTGCACACATGACCTATGACTGTATACATGACCTATGACTGCATCCATGACCTATGACTGTATACATGACACCTGACTGCATACATGACACAGGGATGCATACATGACCTATGACAGTATACATGACTGCATACATGACACATTACTGCATACATAACCTATGACTGCATACATGACACATGACTGCGTACATGACCTATGACAGTATACATGACACATGACTGCATCTATGACTGCATACACGACCTATGACTGCATACATGACACATGACACAAACATTAAACATTTCATCAAATGCTGTTCTTCAAGATAACAAGACATGTCATTGGTCAGTATCAAAAGCCCATTAACAATCATTAAAAATAATTAAATTCATATTACAACTAATTATATAATGACCTTAGAAAGCAAGAATGGCCTATGACTGCATACATGACCTATGACTGCATACAGTAACCTATGACTGTATACATAACGCATGACTGCATACATGACCAATGACTGCATACATGACACATGACTGCATAGATGACACAGGACTGCATACATGACCTATGACAGTATACTTGACACATGACTGCATACATGACTATGACTGTATACATGTCACATGACTGCATACATGACCTATGACTGCATACATGACACATGACTGCATACATCACCTATGACAGTATACATGACACATGACTGCACACATGACCTATGACAGTATACATGACACATGACTGCATCTATGACTGCATACATGACCTATAACTGCATTCATGACCTATGACTGCATACATGACACATGACTGCATACATGACCTATGACTGCATACATGTCACATGACTGCATACATGACACATGACTGCATACACACAACCTGTGTTTACCACAAGTATTCACACAAAACATAACACATCTAAAACAAAGTCTACCAACTTCTTGTTCAGTTTTTGGAGTCCATAAATCTTTCTCCAGGATTTGAACAGCTTCTCCGATGGAGTGAAATCCAATCATTGGAAAACAAGCTAGTTTGTTGAAATTCAGATTCAACTCAATCACTTTTGCTCCATTCTTCCTGAAGAAGCCTTTATTTCTGGTAAAGTCTACATAGAAGGACATAATATCACCAACAGCACACTTCAATGTTTTTCTTGTAGCAGATCCAGACTCTAAATATATCCTAAAATGAAATAACAAGAAAATAATCTATAATAATTAAAAAAGTGAAACACTGCCTGCAGATATTACTAAGTACTAATTTTACATCAAGCATATGTCAAAAACACAATAAACAACCGTACAAAAAGACCTCATTTTGAAGATATATTAGGTAAGTATGTCAATATCTAGAATTTTAAAAAACACACTTAAATTATTAACAGAGAAAAGTATTTAAAAGAATAATACTAAAAACAGATAATACCCTCCATCATCTGCATGGTATCCTATTGATTGTGTATTCCACCCTGGTTGACGGTTTGGAGCATAGTTTTTTGGTCCAAGACCCATACTTATAGTAGCACTCTCTCCTGTGGCCAAAACCTCTACAATATCAATAAACAAGACATTTTCACATATTCATAACAGAAATAAAAATTTACTATCACAAGAGGTTACAACTAACCAGAAGCACCACAATGTGGAGTAAAATACATATGAAGGTGCATTTGATACTGTAAAAAACATTATTTTTGGGATACTTTTCCTTCATGAATGTGAATGTTTTCATTTAACCATAGAATTACATGCCCACAAATATAAATACATTCACTATAGTTAGGTGACTGAAAGTAGACAATGGTTATAGTTTAATATTGTGATAATATATATCATTATTAAAATAGGCTTGTGCAATATTCTGAATCTGCACATCATCTCAATGTGGTGAATATTTGTATGAAGTTTCTTCAAAATCCTTTGCAGGTTTAAAGAGATACAGAGTGGACACAAAATTGCAGGTTTAAAGAGATACAGAGTGGACACAAAATTGCAGGTTTAAAGAGATACAGTGGACACAAAATTGCAGGTTTAAAGAGATACTGAGTGGACACAAAATTGCAGGTTTAAATAGTTACAAAGCTGACACAAAGTCATATGACCTTTGACCCCTGTGTGACCTAAACCTTTAAGTAAGCATTTCGAAACACACATTCTGCACGTCTTCTCAGTAAGGTGAACATTTTGAGTAAGTTTCTTCAAAATCCTCTGCAGAGTTACAGAGCGGACACAAAATAAGTAATATGACCTTTGACCCCTAACCTTAAAGCAATCCTTCTGAAACATGTGTTCTGCACATCAGATGTGGTGAACATTTTAGTCCAGTTTCTTCGAAAACCTTTGAGGGGTTAAAGAGTTACAGAGCGCACACAAAATTGCCAATGAACGGACGGACGTTCTAATGAGACGTATGTTGTGGGGTGTACCCTTTGATGTTTTCAGTGTTTTTATCCCCACAAGGTGCACCCCACAAGTCGAAATTATCCCCACAATTCCAGTTTGTACGTAATTTAAACTCACAATGCCAAAATGTACCAACCCAAACCCCAACCCCACAACCACCCTCTTGTGTGTACGGACAGACGGATGCTGGCACCATAACATAATACAGCCCTTCAGGTGTATGAAAACACTTGTCAGCAAAACCAGACAGACATTATTGTTTTCTCTACACAATACATGCAAGTAAAAAAACTTTTGTTTATAACGTAGAGTTATCATCACATAACCAAACAAAAAAGTGAAAGAATGATTAGTACAAAACATGAGGTTATTATGATAATTAAAATACTTTCTTAATTAGTTTGTACTCAGGATAACCAAGGAACCTCTGCACAACAACAACCTCTCTATACAAAGGCTCTTTTTTAATTCATGCTGAGTGGTTTTGTATGGAGGTTTGAGTGTATGTTGCAAATTGAATAAGTAATCAATTACTGATATACAACTAATAAAACATGGCAATCTGTGTTAACCATTAGCATCATGGAATTGGTTTAAATTGCATACAAACAATTTTCATCTCACTTACTAATAGAAAAGTTGTCATTATCTCTTGTCATGGGTTTTGCTCCAATTAACTGTCCTACAGGTATTTTATTTGACAGTGTGTCGTATCTGAAAAAAATATATTAGATGAAAATGATCAAACATTATTCTATAATAAACAAAATATTTAGTTGATGCTGTACAAACTGACGACAGTGATTATGATGAAACAGTTCAAAGAACATCTGAAAAACTCCTTATGTAAACAAATGCAAATATGGTATCATACATGATGCAGTGTAACTTCTGAAATCTAAACCCTCTGAAATCCGGACGATTTTTTGGTCCCCAAAATTTCTCCCACTATTTCAATGTAAATTAGACTTCTGAAATCCAGAACTTCCAAATTCTGAATTCCAGACGAAATGTTCATAAATTTTGGTTTATGTAAGTGCAATTTTACATCCAAAATCTGGACAGTGCAGAAAGTTTCAATCTTTAAATTAGTCCCACAATTGTAAACCCTGTGACAAAATGTCATTTTCCCCTCTTTCAATCCACGATGATCTATGATTTGTATGTATGGCTATAAATATGTACGTATTTAATGCCAAATAAAATTCTGTTCTGTTTACCAATCAGCACTGTTAGTGTTATGATTACAATGTGTTACGACAGATACACAGTAAAAACTAGAACTCCGCAAGTCGGATGTGTCGCCTGCCGCTGGATAGTTTACGTGAAATATGAGCAAAATGTTGCAAAGTGCACTTAACCTTGCTTTAATGTAGAATACTTTTGTGCCTGTTTACACTGTCTGAAAGAAATGCTCTAAAAAATCTATTAAAGTTTAATAATTTCAAAAATCGCACAACTTGGAGTTACGGTTCTTTTGCACTGCACTTTGGATCATTGCAAGAAACATGCACACCAAGTTTGAAGTCATTAAATTTTGAACTTATGGTGACAAAGTTCTGTTCTGGACAAGCAAAAGGCGCCGCCACCACCGCCGCAGACAACACCGCAGACAAACTAATCGCCCATATGTTGCCTAGTCTTAATTCCATTGATGTCTGTATCAATTAACACCGAAATCTTTGTTATCTTTTTTTTTTCACACATATTCGCGGCAAGACTTTGTGACTTGAATATTGTTTTACATCAAAGATGAGTGAAAGGGTTGGATATGACTTTAACTGCATCAAATTTGTTTGATGATACGAATAAAAGATTTAATTTACATACATTTCACCAAATAGCATAATTGATGTCAAAAATAAAGTGTGTGCTTGCAGACTTCTGTGTATTCTGATCGTCACATGACTTGTTTTGAGTTTGAATAATAGACGAAAAAAAAAATTTTTATATAGTGATTTGTCTTTATGGAATATTGGAAATTATAACTTTTGGAATAAAAGCATCGGCGATATTTTGGAGGGAAATGTAGCTTATTTAGGTTGAAAAATCAAATTGATTTGATTGGTTGAGTCTTACTGTTCTTCAATAAATAAGCCCTGCCCTGGAAAAGATTAAATCCGATATGGAAATTTGTCGCACGTGTCAGCTGTAAAAACAATGCGGCACCATAAAACTCCGGATGACATTAAAATTTGATAATAATTAGGGACCCATACTGTTAGCCAACTTAATCCCATTGATGACCACATCAATTAGCACATTTTTTTTGTTAATTTGAATGAATGTGAACGAACTCTAGTGGGTTATTTGTCATATTTCTTTGTCATTGTTCGTTGAAATATATATGCATTGATTATCAATTTCCTTGCTTTTACTTTCAACGGCTGAAAAACACACTTTTTATTAAACCTTGTGCCAAAATAATACCAGGTACAGTATATTATACTATGCTAAAAATAGAAAAATCAATACAGTTATAGCAGTATGTAAATCTCAGGGTGTTTAACTTTGCGCAGTACTTAACGCTCTGTTTGCAAGTTAGTATGTAAAACAACAATGATCAATGAAGTGTCAGATAGAGTGCGTATATGAAGTTTCCGAGAGAGTTGGGTCCTAAACGCTAAAATAGAAAATCAATATAGTAACAGCTTCGATGGTATTTGCTTGGTGACTGTCTGGATGAGTGTTTGTACTGCGACAATATCGCTCTGTTAGCGAGTAACGAAAAAGACCGAAAAAATGTAGTACGAAGCACTCCCTAAGACTACTGTACAGAGCAGTGCAGTGTTGAAATTCATAGTCTGTGTGATCGCTATATGAGAAGAATTTACAAGTAAATTCATCTCATAAAAATTAATAAGTCATTAACGGACAATGGGTTGATTTTCGTAATTGGCAGCACATCCACAAACTGTTGGACACAAATTAATACAAAATGTAACTATGTTTTCACACTACATGTATAAAACTTGTTTTTTATACATAGTATAACATAAAATATGATTATATTAGATTTTGACTTATAAATCATGAAAATATTTATCTTTTATTTTTGCATTATGTCTCAGTGATTAAAATACCACATTGTTTTATGCATAATCAATGATGTCTCAATTTTCACCATAAAGAACCTTTGGTGTTTAACATCTGTACCTATTCAGATATTTCTAGACTTCTGAATTCAGGAAACTACCAAAATTTAGACATTTTGGCCTGTCCCACGTGTGTCAGGATTTCAGAAGTTACACTGTAGACATACAGTCACATATATATCGTATATGATTAACACACATATAATATTGTACATGATTCACACACATATTATATTGTACATGATTTACATACATATATAATTATTGTACATGATTCACACACATATATATTGTACATGATTCACACACATATTATATCATACATGATTTACATACATATATAATTATTGTACATGATTCACATACATATATTTTGTACATGATTCACACACATATTATATTGTACATGATTTACACACATATATCAGGGTTTCCACTGACCATTATATTTTTTCCGCCACATCAATCATCATGAATGACGTATGGGGGAGGGTCCGGGAGGGGTATCCCCTCTTGGATGTTGATTTTTTTTCATTTCATACATGCAAAGACACAATTTCCAGTGTATCTGGGACATAAAATGTATAAATTCAAGTAAAAATGAACAGGAAAAAAGTATGCTTAATTTAATGTTCTACTGTACAAACAGAGGTGTGGAAATATCATATCTTTCTACTCATTAATGGAAAGGTAGACTTGAAAATCTTGGTTGTCCGGAACAAAAATCAACATGTCCAAATCAACTATCAAAATAACAGCTGTACTATATAATCTGATTTTTTTAAATAATCTTTTCTAGATCCTAGTCTATCTAGGTCAGTTTTAATCACATTCTGTTGCTCAGATTTTGTCTGGAAACCAATATAGGCCTATACACCCGGCCAAAGACTTTTATGACATTCACTTATTTGTGAGTTGTGTCGTTTGGTAGGAAAGGAGATAAATCTTTTACAAAATTTACAGATGGTTACTTCAATTTCTTTGGCTCTTGCCCCTTTTATCTTGTTGAGCCGCAATAACATCAAAATTGAAATCAACTTTTTTATAAATTGAATTATGATATATTTAAGACCATCACTACTGTCCTGGCAAATGGATATTTCATCATGAATGTGTGCCACATGATTAAGTATCAAGGATAAGATAACACAATTAGAACAGGCTTACATCAAATACCAACAGATGACATATGCTTGCAACGTGTAGTGCAGTTATCCGAAATTCTTTGTCATCCGAAAATTCGTACACTTCATGAAAATATAAGTGTAACGACTGTTCTTGGAAATTAATGAGTCTTTGATATTTTGTTGGTCATTATGCTTAATGCAACATAATAATGTCGTAAATATTCCATAAATACTATCAAAACATGTGATTATCAAGTAATTTAGTGTATAGCAATATTTGGAAAATACGATCCGGACCGTACTGTATGGTACGAACTTTATTCAATACCACTGACGATACAGAAAGTAAGAACTCTGGATTTGTCATCTGCATGCGCAGATCAACATCATACCATAAACAATCACTAATTGTTGTGAAAAATAAGGGTCAGACCTGCAACAATCTATGCCTCGCGGCAATCTCATTATTAGAGGTGCGAAGTTGGTGATGCGAATCACAATCTGGATCAACACGCGACGGCCGCAGGCAGTGGGATTATTGATTTTCACGACTGATTAAAACATTGAATCAGGACTGTTAAGGTAGATTATGAAATTGTGACCCAAAAATGTTTATGCTTGTTGAAAGTTTTTTTCGCCACTCATAATTTTTTTTCGCCAATTGCGTATTTGGCGAATGGCAGCGGAAACCCTGTATATAATTATTATACATGATTCACATACATATTATTATATCGTACATGATTCACACAAATATATAATTATTGTACATGACTCACACATATATATCGTACATGATTCACACACATATTATATTGTACATGATTCACACACATAATATATTGTACATGATTCACACACACATATATATTGTACATGACTCACACACATATATATCGTACATGATTCACACACATATTATATTGTACATGATTCACACACATAATACATTGTACATGATTCACACACATATATATTGTACATGACTCACACACATATATATCATACATAATTCACACACATATTATATTGTACATGATTCACATACATTATTTACACACATAATTATATCATACATGATTTACACACATATATGATTATTATAAATGATTCATACACATATTATGATATTGTTCATGATTCACACACATATATATCATACATGATTCACACACATATTATATCATACATGATTCACACACATATTATATCGTACATGATTCACACACATAAATAGTATCTATCATGATATACACACACATATATATCGTACATGATTCACACACATATATATCATACATGATTCACACACATATATATCATACATAATTCACACACATAAATAGTATCTATCATGATATACACACACATATATATCGTACATGATTCACACACATAAATAGTATCTATCATGATATACACACACATATATATCGTACATGATTCACACACATATATATCATACATGATTCACACACATATATATCATACATAATTCACACACATAAATAGTATCTATCATGATATACACACACATATATATCGTACATGATTCACACACATATATATCATACATAATTCACACACATATATATCGTACATGATTCACACACATAAATATCGTACATGATTCACACACATATATATCATACATAATTCACACACATAAATAGTATCTATCATGATATACACACACATATTATATCGTACATGATTCACACACATATTATATCGTACATAATTCACACACATATTATATCGTACATAATTCACACACATATTATATCGTACATAATTCACACACATAAATATCGTACATGATTCACACACATAAATATCGTACATGATTCACACACATATTATATCGTACATAATTCACACACATAAATAGTATCTATCATGATATACACACACATATATATCGTACATGATTCACACACATATATATCATACATGATTCACACACATAAATAGTATCTATCATGATATACACACACATATATATCGTACATGATTCACACACATATATATCATACATAATTCACACACATATATATCGTACATGATTCACACACATAAATATCGTACATGATTCACACACATATATATCATACATGATTCACACACATATATATCATACATGATTCACACACATATATATCATACATGATTCACACACATATACATAATACATGATTCACACACATATTTTATCGTACATGATTCACACACATATTATATTGTACATGATTCACACACATATATATCGTACATAATTCACACACATATTATATTGTACATGATTCACACACATATTTTATCGTACATGATTCACACACATATTATATTGTACATGATTCACACACATAAATAGTATCTATCATGATATACACCATCTCTTTTGTAAAATATTCAGAAAAGACCCTGCGTTCAATAAATGCATATGCCAGAGTGTACAGATGGACAGACGGACAAGGCAATAACTATTACTCTGCATTATTTGTTGGCGGGGGAAGCATAAAAAAGATAATTCTTAAGCCATAGAAGACTTTAATAAATAGAAAATAACAAACTTATCCATTCTTGAAAACATCAGTTTAAAGACATTTCAGAAACTTTTTGAGTGTATTTTTAACAGTCAAAATGTTGTAACTTGAGTTACAAATTTCAGACAGTTGTTATGTCAGACAGATCAGAATACAAGTTTATGCCACATGCATACAATGGCTTTACTTATTGGTGCAGAGATATGATGTTTTCAGAGAATGGCACATGTACATTTTGTTTCCATTGGGATAAAAAATTTATTTGTCAAAAATCGAAAATTACTTACAGAACAATACCAGACTCATGAATGACCTTAACTTCACGACCTAGACATGCAAAGTATTGTGGGAATATTTGGAGTTTATCACTTGTGGCCTGTGACGCCTTGGATATCAGGAATGAAGCACCCTACAATTGGAAAATCATATTATTAATAATATGATAGAATAGCATTAAACAGATGGAGACACCTATATAATGTTCAACTCCTTAGGGTGGGGTAGCAAAGAATAAACATACACGGAAATAGCACCCATGAAAGTATGAACCTCTAAAATTGTGGAAGCAACTATCTAAGGTAAAACTTAACAGGCAGAATAGGTTGGGGTAAGTAAATTCCGCAGCACATTTTCCCATCAAACCTGATATTGTCACACATGTACCTGACACCTGCTTTGTTTACTTTCAGAGGTTGAAGTGTGGAACATAATTTTGTTACAGAGGTTATATTAACCAAGTCATTCAACACTTCAATGGTGAATAGTTTGTAAATGTATGTCAACAGTGGGTGAAACATCATCATAAGCGTATTGAACATAATGGTGAATAATTACTAACCAATGGATCTGATAATTTCACTTTGATATGATCACCATCTGTTAAACTGAGTTCATTGCTCCCAGAGCTTGACAATTTTAATTCTGCTAACTTCAAAGCTGCCCCTGGAAATACCTTCATAATACTTCCATCTGATTCCCTAGAAATATAGAGCAGTAATATGTCATATTTAATTAGAACACAGACTGCTACCCTCTGATATGTATTAATTACTTGATCATGAAATACATACATACAATAGAATTGTCATACATTCATTCAATTTATACAAGTATAATCATGTAACATCATGCATGCTGACATTCCATAATACAAGTATAATCATGCAATGCTGGCACACAATAATACAAGTATAATCATGCATGCTGGCACACAATAATACATGTATAATCATGCATGCTGACATTCAATAATACATGTAACATCATGCAATGCTGGCACACAATAATACATGAATAATCATGCAATGCTGGCACACAATAATACATGTATAATCATGCATGCTGGCACACAATAATACAAGTATAATCATGCAATGCTGGCATTCAATAATACATGTAACATCATGCAATGCTGGCATTCAATAATACATGTAACATCATGCAATGCTGGCACACAATAATACATGTAACATCATGCAATGCTGGCACACAATAATACATGTATAATCATGCATGCTGACATTCAATAATACAAGTATAATCATGCAATGCTGGCACACAATAATACATGTATAATCATGCATGCTGACATTCAATAATACATGTAACATCATGCAATGCTGGCACACAATAATACATGTAACATCATGCATGCTGACATTCCATAATACAAGTATAATCATGCAATGCTGGCACACAATAATACATGTATAATCATGCATGCTGACATTCAATAATACATGTAACATCATGCAATGCTGGCACACAATAATACATGAATAATCATGCAATGCTGGCACACAATAATACATGTATAATCATGCATGCTGGCACACAATAATACAAGTATAATCATGCAATGCTGGCATTCAATAATACATGTAACATCATGCAATGCTGGCATTCAATAATACATGAATAATCATGCAATGCTGGCACACAATAATACATGTAACATCATGCAATGCTGGCACACAATAATACAAGTATAATCATGCAATGCTGGCATTCAATAATACATGTAACATCATGCATGCTGACATTCAATAATACATGTATAATCATGCAATGCTGGCACACAATAATACATGTATAATCATGCAATGCTGGCATTCAATAATACATGTAACATCATGCAATGCTGGCACACAATAATACAAGTATAATCATGCAATGATGGCACACAATAATACATGTAACATCATGCAATGCTGGCACACAATAATACATGTAACATCATGCAATGCTGGCACACAATAATACATGTATAATCATGCAATGCTGGCACACAATAATACATGTAACATCATGCAATGCTGGCACACAATAATACATGAATAATCATGCAATGCTGGCACACAATAATACATGTAACATCATGCAATGCTGGCACACAATAATACAAGTATAATCATGCAATGCTGGCACACAATAATACATGTAACATCATGCAATGCTGGCACACAATAATACATGTAACATCATGCAATGCTGGCACACAATAATACATGTATAATCATGCAATGCTGGCATTCAATAATACATGTAACATCATGCATGCTGACATTCAATAATACATGTAACATCATGCAATGCTGGCACGCAATAATACATGTAACATCATGCATGCTGACATTCAATAATACATGTAACATCATGCAATGCTGGCACGCAATAATACAAGTATAATCATGCAATGCTGGCATTCAATAATACATGTAACATCATGCATGCTGACATTCAATAATACATGTATAATCATGCATGCTGGCATTCAATAATACATGTAACATCATGCAATGCTGGCACACAATAATACAAGTATAATCATGCAATGCTGGCACACAATAATACAAGTATAATCATGCAATGCTGGCATTCAATAATACATGTATAATCATGCAATGCTGGCACACAATAATACATGTATAATCATGCAATGCTGGCACACAATAATACATGTATAATCATGCAATGCTGGCACACAATAATACATGTAACATCATGCAATGCTGGCACACAATAATACAAGTATAATCATGCAATGCTGGCACACAATAATACATGTATAATCATGCAATGCTGGCATTCAATAATACATGTAACATCATGCATGCTGACATTCAATAATACATGTAACATCATGCAATGCTGGCACACAATAATACAAGTATAATCATGCAATGCTGGCACACAATAATACAAGTATAATCATGCAATGCTGGCACACAATAATACAAGTATAATCATGCATGCTGACATTCAATAATACATGTAACATCATGCAATGCTGGCACACAATAATACAAGTATAATCATGCAATGCTGGCATTCAATAATACATGTAACATCATGCATGCTGACATTCAATAATACATGTAACATCATGCAATGCTGGCACACAATAATACAAGTATAATCATGCAATGCTGGCACACAATAATACAAGTATAATCATGCATGCTGACATTCAATAATACATGTATAATCATGCATGCTGACATTCAATAATACATGTAACATCATGCATGCTGACATTCAATAATACATGTAACATCATGCAATGCTGGCACACAATAATATATGTATAATCATGCATGCTGACATTCAATAATACATGTAACATCATGCATGCTGACATTCAATAATACATGTATAATCATGCATGCTGACATTCAATAATACATGTAACATCATGCATAGCTGGCACACAATAATACATGAATAATCATGCAATGCTGGCACACAATAATACATGTATAATCATGCATGCTGGCACACAATAATACATGTATAATCATGCATGCTGGCACACAATAATACATGTATAATCATGCATGCTGACATTCAATAATACATGTAACATCATGCAATGCTGGCACGCAATAATACAAGTATAATCATGCAATGCTGGCATTCAATAATACATGTAACATCATGCATGCTGACATTCAATAATACATGTAACATCATGCAATGCTGGCACACAATAATACAAGTATAATCATGCAATGCTGGCATTCAATAATACATGTAACATCATGCATGCTGACATTCAATAATACATGTAACATCATGCAATGCTGGCACGCAATAATACATGTAACATCATGCATGCTGACATTCAATAATACATGTAACATCATGCAATGCTGGCACACAATAATACAAGTATAATCATGCATGCTGACATTCAATAATACATGTAACATCATGCAATGCTGGCACACAATAATACAAGTATAATCATGCAATGCTGGCACACAATAATACAAGTATAATCATGCATGCTGACATTCAATAATACATGTATAATCATGCATGCTGACATTCAATAATACATGTATAATCATGCATGCTGACATTCAATAATACATGTAACATCATGCAATGCTGGCACACAATAATACAAGTATAATCATGCAATGCTGGCACACAATAATACAAGTATAATCATGCAATGCTGGCACACAATAATACATGTATAATCATGCAATGCTGGCATTCAATAATACATGTAACATCATGCAATGCTGACACACAATAATACATGTAACATCATGCAATGCTGGCACACAATAATACATGTATAATCATGCAATGCTGGCACACAATAATACATGTATAATCATGCAATGCTGGCACACAATAATACATGTATAATCATGCAATGCTGACATTCAATAATACATGTAACATCATGCATGCTGACATTCAATAATACATGTAACATCATGCAATGCTGGCACACAATAATACAAGTATAATCATGCAATGCTGGCACACAATAATACAAGTATAATCATGCAATGCTGGCACACAATAATACAAGTATAATCATGCATGCTGACATTCAATAATACATGTAACATCATGGAATGCTGGCACACAATAATACAAGTAAAATCATGCAATGCTGGCATTCAATAATACATGTAACATCATGCATGCTGACATTCAATAATACAAGTATTATCATGCAATGCTGGCACACAATAATACATGTAACATCATGCAATGCTGGCACACAATAATACAAGTATAATCATGCAATGCTGGCACACAATAATACAAGTATAATCATGCATGCTGACATTCAATAATACATGTATAATCATGCATGCTGACATTCAATAATACATGTATAATCATGCATGCTGACATTCAATAATACATGTAACATCATGCAATGCTGGCACACAATAATACAAGTATAATCATGCAATGCTGGCATTCAATAATACATGTAACATCATGCATGCTGACATTCAATAATACATGTAACATCATGCAATGCTGGCACACAATAATACAAGTATAATCATGCATGCTGACATTCAATAATACATGTATAATCATGCATGCTGACATTCAATAATACATGTATAATCATGCAATGCTGGCACACAATAATACATGTATAATCATGCATGCTGACATTCAATAATACATGTAACATCATGCAATGCTGGCACACAATAATACATGTATAATCATGCAATGCTGGCACACAATAATACATGTATAATCATGCATGCTGGCACACAATAATACATGTATAATCATGCATGCTGACATTCAATAATACATGTATAATCATGCAATGCTGGCACACAATATTACATGTATAATCATGCATGCTGACATTCAATAATACATGTAACATCATGCAATGCTGGCACACAATAATACATGTATAATCATGCATGCTGACATTCAATAATACATGTAACATCATGCAATGCTGGCACACAATATTACATGTATAATCATGCATGCTGACATTCAATAATACATGTAACATCATGCAATGCTGGCACACAATAATACATGTATAATCATGCATGCTGGCACACAATAATACATGTATAATCATGCATGCTGACATTCAATAATACATGTATAATCATGCAATGCTTGCACACAATAATACATGTATAATCATGCATGCTGGCACACAATAATACATGTAACATCATGCAATGCTTGCACACAATAATACATGTATAATCATGCATGCTGGCACACAATAATACATGTAACATCATGCAATGCTGGCACACAATAATACATGTATAATCATGCATGCTGACATACAATAATACATGTATCAGCATGCATGCTGACATACAATAATATATGCATAATAGTAAACATACAATAATACATGAATAATCATTACGGATGTCAACCTATTATTACCATTGAACTCTAAACGTGAGTGACTTTGGAGCTAAAGCCATGGGGGAGACACTTTGTCTATTGATTGTTTACATTCGGGTAACTTATTTAATAATCCTCCAATGAATGATGAAGTTACAGACCAGACAAGTTTCTGGACAGACAGACAGACCGACAAAGTATTTCTTATAGTCATAGTAATCAAATGATAAACCTGGAATATATACACTGGGGTACTAAGGGTCAATAGACCTGTGTAAGTTAGGTCGTAATCATTTAGGAAATGTAAAAGGAGTATCATAGAAGAAATTGCGTCAACCTACCCAAAAGCTGACATTAATTTTGTCAATCCAATAACTAGTTTTTTCCTTCAGATAACCTGACTAAATATTTACACACACATATGTATTTTTGTATTATTGCCCTGATGAGTCTAATGACGACCCCGGTCGGCTATTAGATAATATAAAATACCTATGGAATGTTGACTCGGATATTTTTTAATATTTTATATATAATATACATAAACATACTTACTCTTTTAAACAAAGCATTTTGGAATCTCTAGACAAATTAATGAACTCAACTTCATTAAACATGTGAGGATCCAGAGTCATTATTGATTGTTTTAATGGATCTTTGAGTGCCTGTCTCTCTTCAGCCTTTGCTTCATCCTCCGATTTTTTTATCTTTGTGTTCTTTTCAGAAATCGTCATTGGAACTTCTGTCATAACTATACCATATGGCCGCAATCTAGATCTCATAGCCTTTAATACATAAATGCAGATTTTTATCAGAATATTAGTAAAACAGTAAACTTGTTTATAAATTGTGAATTTATATCATTCAAGGATATGCCTGTTCTATCTGTATTTTAATAAGAGGTGTTTGTAAAACACAAATTGTTAATTGATCAGACAATAGTTTTACACTGAGAGTAGCTATGACCATGACTACAAATATTTTCTTTAATTTTTGTTCTTTGTTACCTTGAATTTTAACACTATCAAATTTAGGCTCAATAAATCACTATGACTTTGAACTTTGACCAACTGACATTAAATTTTCAAGGTCATCTACATGTAATTACCAACCTCTAAACCCAGTGTAAGTACAGTATGATATGTCCTTCTCCAGTTCTTCATAGGACAAGGTTTAATGTGTTGGAAGATCACTGAGACTTTGACCTTTGATCTACTGACAAACTACTGACTTCAAATAAATTGGATTCATCCACATGAGATGAGCAACCTTCCTACCAGGTCTGATGGTAGTAGACATATTATTCTGATCATTGGTCAGACAAGGTCTTTGTGTTGAAGGTCACTGTGAACTAAACCTACTGACCTCAATTTCAATAGAGGTCATCTGAATTTGATGACCAACCTCCCTACCAAATCTTTCCCTGGTTATTGGTTGGACAAGGTCTGGCTACGGTTGGATGTAATTACCAAAGGGGGGCATAATTCCAACAAAACAAGCTAAATATAATTAAATATTGAATATTACCCATAATTCTTGAGCACACGGGATACAGATCCCACATCCTTGACAACCAGATGTTGTAGAGCAACAACCAGATTGTCGTAAATATTCTCCTGTGATGCCATTCCAGTTACATTTATCTCCACCATCACAGCATGTGTTACATAATGTACAGATAGACTGTACCACTGCATTACCAGATTCACTCATCCATGTATGTTTACATCCAACAGATATATTCACTCGAAAAAATAGTAATATATAGAACAAATAGTAATATACAATTATATTTCTTAACCAACCATAAATTCTTACCAGAGTGAATAACCAATATAAGCAAACTTTCAAGTTAAGTCATCTCACAGATCTATATCATAACAGCCACAAATTTATAAGCAAACATCAATAAATTCCACTTACCAAGGTCCTTTTTTGTGTGTTTTATCATGGAAAAGATTATATTTGATCTCGATAAAAGGTCATCTATAATGTCTGTGTAAACACAAAAAATGTTCCACACATAATCCTGTACATATGAAGGGGTGAGTTTGGACAATCTACAATCTTCTATAGATTCCAAATCTGGCAGGAAACACTGAGACTCAATCACAATCTCCTCTGTAAAGATACAAAGAAAATGTTAACTATGTACTCCATTCTGATCTTCTTAACAATACATGTATTGAGATCAACTTCTATCAGCTATACATTGGATATACATGTATTGAGATCAACATCTATCAGCTATACATTGGATATACATGTATTGAGATCAACATCTATCAGCTATACAATGGATATACATGTATTGAGATCAACATATATCAGCTATACATTGGATATACATGTATTGAGATCAACATCTATCAGCTATACATTGGATATACATGTATTGAGATCAACATATATCAGCTATACATTGGATATACATGTATTGAGATCAACATCTATCAGCTATACATTGGATATACATGTATTGAGATCAACATCTATCAGCTATACATTGGATATACATGTATTGAGATCAACATCTATCAGCTATACATTGGATATACATGTATTGAGATCAACATCTATCAGCTATACATTGGATATACATGTACAGTCCAACCTGCTCATGTGATCGACCACCTTTTTTCGGCACCACCTGCTGTAAGCGACCACTCTCAGGTCCTTCTAACACATTTCCCTATATAATTAACCTTCATTGAATGATCACTTGAATTTTACACATTAATTCCTTTACACATTACATAGATAGCGTGGCTTTATTTTCCACTCATCATTTTACACTGGACTTTCAGAACAAGCCATGTCAGATGAAGGGAAATAAATAACATGTTAATGAGCATTTATTTTTAATGTACACTGTTCTATGGTGTTACAAATGGGTACATAATGCCTAACCACTAAAACATCATTCCAGCTTGCACCTGAATTAGGAGACCACCTGTATTAAGACCACTTTTGACAAGTCACCTGAGTGGTCTCTTAATACAAATTAGACTGTATATTGGATATTAGAGACACAATGGATTTATTCTATAACAAATTCCTGTAAGTATGTGTTCATAGAAGTTTATAAAAACAATGCATTGTAAGATAAACTATGAGAATAAACTTGGTGGATGGGCTAAGATCAAAGTGAGGCACATTTAATAAGACTGCATCCTTATATCCCCATCTTCCATCACTATGTGGGAAAATAAACAATTAATGAGAAATTGAGACTTATACAGGTTTATGCTAGTATATGACAAAAATAGTGATATCAGTATTTGTATTTCAGATTTTGACATTAAATATTTGTAAAATATTGTCTTGATGGGATTTCATATACCATGAGTATTCTCCATAGAGTATGCCGTTAGGAGCCATGTTGCATCACATGGTCACATTATCTATAAACAGCCCCTTGAATATAATGGTAACTGTTTTAGCATATAATTCTTATACACATCACAAAGAAGCAATGACTAAATGAAAAGCATCCTACTTACCAGTCTCCTGCTGTTTCATGATGATAGTTTGCACTGCTCCATTCTGATAGACCACACCCCTTGGTGACAGAACTAATATATGCCCATATTTGTTAGTGTTAGAAACAAGGAGAGGTAGAACGCTAACAGGTAAAGAAAATGGAAACTTGTATGTCTGCTTCATTACAACAAATTTTGTCAGGTCTTTGTTGTTTGTCCAATAATCCATCTGGAAAAACAACATGTCATATATCCACACAATGCAGGCAAAAAATTCATCTAAACATTGTCAACAGTTGCTAACATACATATGTGTTTGTAGTACTATTCACTCATCTACAATAATACAATGTATAATCACAGAGTAGGTGTTTCCTACTTGACTGATAGATTTAAAATACAAGATAGTAAAGTAAAATGAAGTAGGACAAAATGTAAATAGATTACTAACCAGTGGTTTCTGAGGCACAGCAACATTTTGTAGTATAGTAAACACATTCTGTTCCTGGTCTGGTTCTGATCGCAAACATTGAAGTCTGATCAAAGCTAAACATTTCTCCATTAACATCATTAACAAGTTCTTCTGTCAATAAATAAATTGTGCACAAAGATCAGTAAAATATAGGACAATAGTCTTGACTTGAGGTAAAGACATGGTTATTGTGCATTTTCTTTCATTCAAGGTAACATGACCGGATCTCTGGTGATATCAAGATTCACCAATTATAGATTTAAAAACTAAACCATAATTATATACTGAAATAAACCCACTGTATAAAGTCCATTGCAAGTGATTTGAAACAAATATTACATTTCATTGGTCTTCTATAAACCAATATCACACGTAATTTACAAATTTTTGAACAACGATAACTACTCTGTATATAGGAATACATGTATATTACAACAAGTAGCCTTAAAATTACTTAAATGTTTAATGCAGGGAACCGTGCCTCAGATTTTTTTAACATCCTCCGTTCATTAGATACTTGACTTTAAAGAAGTTCCGTACCCAGAACCCCGCTGTTTATTACGCAATACGCCATAGATAAACTAGAGCTATTACTAAAGGTGATGAATACCTCCAGATGCCGCCTTGACACAGTTATTGTTACATTTTACAAAGGGAAATATAACACTTTTTCAATTTTTTTTAATACTTGCAAATAGTTGCTGAGAAATATCCTGACAAAGTTCTAAATACACATTATATAAAAAGGAACAAAGGGCCATAACTCATTAAAATTGACTTGGACAAAACCTATCATGGACATGCACAACCTGGCAAACAACTTATCACTTCTGTGAAGTTTCATTGAATTCCTGCTGGTAGTTAATGAAAAATAGTCAGGACAAATTTGCCTATTGTATGTACTGTATAAAAACAAAGGACCATTACTTGGTGAAAATGAATCAAAATTAAACCTTATTCGTGTATGCACAACTAGGCTAACTACTTATCACTACTGTAAAGTTTCAATGAATTCCTGCAAGTACTTAATTAGAACTAGTCCGGACAAAATTTGAAAAAGAAACAAAGGACTATAACTCAGTGAAAAGTAATCCAAACAAAACCTGGTTTAAGCATGCACAACTAGGCTTACTACTGATCACTTCTGTAAAGTTTCATTGAATTCCTGTCAGTAGTTGCTGAGAAATTTTCAAGACAAATTGTGTCTACAGACGCACAGACCGACCGACTGACAAACGGACCATCAAGAGTGAATCCAATATAACCCCTACATATTTCATGTCTGGGGGTATAAAAATATCAAAGCGCTGGTAGCGCTGGAAGAACAGGGTTTGATCCTGAGGTTAGACAGTTGTATTATCAGCAAGAGAGTGCCACACACACAGCCACGACCGTGGTCCATTGGTTTATTATTTATCACGGAAAATAATAGTAATTTATTTACATGTTTTAGGCAGTTTGTTGATTATTGATATTGTTTTTATCAATTTTCATGATTTGGACTTTTTATGTAGATTTGTTTTTTATTTCATTGAAATACTTTTTTTTTAACACAACTATACTTTCTCTTTGATATCCTAGCTAATTATTTGAAAAAGAAATGTTGACATAATAAAAAAAATTATGCTACTACCGAGTATCGAACCTAGGACCTCTCGCTCCGTAAGCGAGCATCCTTACTGCTGAACCACCAATCTCCATGCTATGTTGCAGTTCGTTTTTAATATAAATACAAATCAGCTGTCAATAGTTCAGCTGCGCAGTAATCTCATCATGTTCAACTTTTGTTTTAACGTATTTCATTTGATTCCACTCATTAAGCAACATATATTACATTATAATCTTTACATCAAAGTCGTTGAAATGGATAGTGTGAACCAGATATGACCGATTTCCGTCTTCTCCTTGGAACTATTTTTTGGCGTTTGGCGATGAACTTCTTCATTGGTTGTGATAGGGGAAGAATTACATAAAAAACTCATACTTAGTTTTATTTTGATCTCATGAAATGTTTCTGTTTATTATATATTTTTTTTTTATGAATATTTTACATTGTCAGTAAAACGATTGAAGAATTACATAAAAAACTCATACTTAGTTTTATTTTGATCTCATGAAATGTTTCTGTTTATTATATATTTTTTTTTTTTATGAATATTTTACATTATCAGTAAAACGATTGAAGAATTACATAAAAAACTCATACTTAGTTTTTAGTCCAGTCAAATTAACAGATGGGGTAGGACTAAATGGTACAGAATTTATTTTGTTATAAAACGATCATGAATATGATAACTTACATAAAAAATAAAATAGGCCAAAATCTGACCAGTTTTAACAAAATAAATAAGCTTTTCATTTTCGGATAATTTCACTATCCGAAAACTGGTACAGTTGCGTATAAAATCCGTATTGCCTCGTACTTTAGTGCGTCGTTTTCATTAATTGACGTCTAATAAATCAGCCTACTATCGTCTTGATGTTCTTAGGAGTTGATATATTAAGAAATCACTCTATATAGCTGAATATCTACCTAGCTATATTAAGGTATGATTTTGATAGTCGGTTATCAATAAAGAGTCCTAACCTAATGTATACTTGACCAGGCTTACGTTAATGTATTGTTGATCACGACCGAAGGCTTTTGGAGCCTGTTTTTGTACTGAACGTTTCAAAAGAGGAATCTTTGGTTTAGTATCCCACTTTCTATCAAATGAGACCACACTTTTTGCGGCAAAACCGTACATGGGGTGAATATGTATATTATATCACGGACTCCCGACTTTTTATTTGTCTAGAAAAACAAAGAATGAACATATGTTTTCTTCCTATTTTTGTTCATGTTTATCAAATATGTGAACAATGAAGAGTGACTTCTTGCAGAAAAAATGACTTTTTATGAAAATACAAATAGAAATAAATGTAGCAAACTTCCAAAAATGTAAACCAATGAGAAAGTAATGATAATGACTGGCTTTTCGATAATCACTGAGATTGGGAACTATCAAACATAATATGACAGCTTAACAATCCGCATTTTGCGCATGTGGGTAACTAATTTCAAAACTAGACATCTGATGTGAATGAATAAAGAATAAACAATCAAAATATATCAACTTACTATTAAAATAGTTTAAGTTATTAGTAATACTAGTTTTCATAGCATAAACAAATTGCAGCAAAGAAATGATGATTGGTCCAATACTGTTCATGGTTGTTTCGTGCATGCAGGTGACTAACATGCTGCAGATGCTTTGTAGTTTTCGATTTAGGCTGACTATTTTCACCGAATATTACTCAAACTTATAACCAGGATAAAATCAGATTTCTGAGCGAATGTCTCATTTATTAAGGAAGACCAACTGAGTCCAAGTATGAACATATGTATGACATTTCAATTTTTAAAATAGTTAAATATATATCATGGATAGTAAAGAATATAAAATGTTATGTATTGAAGAAAAATTATGATAAACACTTCCTGAGCAGACGAATATATTCTTAATATATACTTTAAAATTTATACTTCCGTTATTTTTTTTTAAATTGACATTGTTATCCGAAAACATTGTCTTTCTGCATCTATTAATGTCATGATATTATAGGCTGAAAGTTGACACGTAATACTTGTATTGCAAAATTAAAGAGACCTTCTACACAAATATTTAGCTGATAAGCCAAAATAAAACCTGACATTACAAAAACAGTTGATCAACAATACCAATAATTTGTTGCGCCCGATGACAAACATACATTCAAACGCGATTATTACGCGGTCAGTGCAGTACTTTTTCACGTGAGTTGAAAAATGGTTCACTTCATACGATTGCATTATTATATGTCTACAAGTATTCTCTGAGGTCAAACAGAACAAGTTGTTTTGTTAATTTTACTGACCAATCATCCAATTAAGACTCTGTTTCCATGAAATAACCCATCTCAAATTTTACATGGATGTGTTTATAAATGAAATAAGCTGAAATTAAGATTAGAACTATTAAGACACCTATAAGTAAATAGGAATGTATTAGGATAATGATATTTTTACTGCAAGAACAAAATTAATCTTTTCACAATAGCGTACAACAAATTCAAGTACAACAGCACAGTTGAGTTAATTTCTATTCAGAGTCGACCAGCAGCCCCTGGCAATCTCCATGATCTGAAGTAGGCCCTTGTGCAGGAATGGGGGAATATTCCCAAATGGGTATTCTGATCGTATGCGCTGTCGATAAGAGAGAGGAGACCAGTTCGATTGGTCAAATGGAAGAGCTATCGGAAGAGGCAGAGCTCTTCCAAACGGTTCGATCAATCGTCTTCTAATTTTAGAAGCTCTTCTATTTATTCCGCCCGATGGGTAGAAGAGGGGGGGGGGGGGGGGGGGGGGCGAGATATTATATTCACATGACCATACAGCATGACCAAACAAACAATACCGTTTGAAATTGCCTTTTCTTAAAAACCCTATTGTTTCCACTCACAATAAAAAAGAAAGTTTTAATAAATACATTGTTTACAGTGTCAGCGTGTTCAAAAGTTTATCCATATGATTCAAAGATTATTGGGATGCAGACATTTCGGCCGCGATTGCGTTCGATTGGGTTTCTCTTCTAAGCTCTTTCAGCTGGCGTATTCTCTTCTTACGAGAGTCCAATTGAACCGGCCTTAGATGTTCATGTTGTGAGAGCCATTTGAGGACATACATTATGAACTAATAATTATTACTCGGACGTATAACCTGTTCCGCTAAATTAACTGACTTTACAGATTATTAGAATTTTGCGTCATAAGCCATTTTGTGAATCGGGATTTTACAATTATATTTCTGATTTGTTAAGTTTTATATCTGTATGTTTATCAAGTAAGACCAAATAATGGGGAAGTATGACTACAGTGTTCAGTTATCTATATTCAAAGTTTAAACAAAACACGTTAAGGCCACACCAATTTAATTACAGTACTTGTTCATCCGATTTGTCGCTCCTATTATTATTATCAAAATTAGAAAAACAATATTTTTATTTTTGCTTCCTATTATCGCTTGCTCATTCCCACAATGTTTTTTTACAGATAAGTGCTGGTCTTAAGGTGCCCACATTTGTCTCGGCTGATAAAAATTCTGACTCCTTTCGTTCCGGGTGATTCAACAATTTTCATCAGAAAACAATTGAATAAGGACATTAAAAGCGTTTTTACTGGTAAACGGTAACAGTTATTGAAATAAATGAACACAGACTTTTTATTCGCATTCCCACTTTCTTGTTTGAAAAGAGGAATTAAAGATGATATTTTTCAAAAATATTTCGCCCGCTCGCTAAAATCGGAAAAGTAAAAAGTATTATTAAAAACATATTTCGCTCGCTCGCTTGCTTTCGTCAGAAAAAAATCTTATGAACAAGTTATTAAATTGGTGTGGCCTAATAAATAATCATAGTAGGTGGCATTTTATTAATGTCGGGTTAGAAATGCCTACAAGTGCATTACATTGATACATGTACGTATTTACAAAGCTTTGCCAGATTTTCATAGGAAACTCAATATAAAATAAAGAATGATCAGGGATCTGGACTGAAGGAGTGTGAATTTTCGGACTTCATGAGGTATAGAATCAATGGGCCGCGGTCGTGATCCAGTAGTTAAGTGTGCTGGACTTGTTGATTTCCTTATGTGGAGAAGTTGTCAACTCCATGTAGGATGGTAATTAAGCAAGTACTTGTTGGAATGCAGTCTGGGAAAACTGGTTTGGTGAACTGGCCGTCGTTGAATATCATTGAAAACAGCGTTAAACGCATCGAAACAAAGACCCACCATGCATGATGGATGCAAATCAAATACCTTAGTTAGACCATATCATGATGGAGCCCAGGAGCGTAGCCAATTTTGACTCTGGGGTAAAAATTGTTGGATTTAGATTGAAGGATCATTAGACATGGCGTCAAATAACAAAGCTATAGGCTTTTCGCTTTGGAGTGGAATTTAGGATTTTTTAACTATTTTTAGTTGCCATGGCAACCAGACTTCAAAATGGATAACTAATTTTTCAGGAATCTGAAAGAGATCTACTTTCTTACGGGTTATGTTGTAAAGATCTGTAAAACTTTCACGAGATTAGTCTAATTTCTATGTTACCATAAGTGGGTGGGGTAATTTAACATCTAATTTTGACTTCAAACAGTATTTTTTGTATTTTTGTATTATGCAGGGCTGATATTATTCATGTTTTGTAAAATTTAATAGATATTTATAATTTATCTGATGTATTTGTCAAAGTTATCGAATCAGTTAACATGCTATTGACGTATTATTTGATAAATGATGGCCTATACTTAAAACGAATTTCTGGAAAACGGCCGATCCGATTTTGTCCTATTTTAATCTTGATATTGTAGAAAGTCTAAGCTTTCAAATGAGCCATATTTCATTTCTGTACCATTTTGTCCTGGGTTCGACCAAAATTTGTCATAACTTGACTAGACTATTTATTTTGATCTCATGAAATGTTTCTGTTTATTATATATTTTTTTTTTTATGAAATATCACTAACAATCGTATTTTCATCTTTTTTGCTTTATTATACAGACAAAATAATTGCACCATAATTATTTGTTCAAACATCATAATATATAATGCGTTCATGCACATTTAAACAATCAATAATTATTACGTCGGTATGACATAATTTTTTCTATAATTTTCGAAATTAACTGAAGTTTGTCACACCACCAATCACATTTTTTTTGTATAAATTCAAAACGAATAGCAATGTTAAATTGTTTGTACCGAACGGCTAGTAAACATTAATTTGGATAAGTGTAAAAAATATTGTCATTTATAATACAATATACAATACAATATCTTTTAAGGCCGTATCTTTTATAATAGTGCTCGCAGAACGGGTGTACTGGCATTTACACGTTGTGAAATATGACGTCACAGTATGTGACTATTCTTTCAAAATGGCGGCGCACTAGGAGATTCGCTCAATCACTAAATGACAATATTAAATCACCAATATTTTTGTTAAATGGTGGATTTTTTTTTTTTAAAATGCAGGAATCATCATAACTTTAATATTTCTACACGACTAAGTGCTTGAAAAGTCAACATTGCGTTGCCCTTTAAAATACCCCCACATACCGCCTTGTCACAGATGTATGGCTTCTAGTCGTACAAAATCTGTGCAATAATCCATGTGGATGCTTGTTATTATAATGATGGTGATCAGCTAATTTAAAATCCAACAATAGATAACTAAAAAACAAGCTAATTTATGGCCATTTTTGAGAATTGATATTCAAGAGTGACCATGACCTTGGAGATATTGACGTAATTCTATCGCATGACACACCGTCCCATGATGGTGAACAAATGTGCCAAGTGATTTTAAAATCTCAAAATGAATGACATAGTTATGGCCCGTACAAGCTAATTTATGGCCATTTTTTACCTTTGAACTCCAAGTGTGACCTTGACCTTGGAGATATTGACGTAATTCTTTCGCATGACACATCGTCCAATGATGGCGAACAAATGTACCAAGTAATTCAAAAATCCTTCAATCCATAGAGAAGATACAGCATGGACAAACTTTGGGACAGACAGACAGACAGACCGACAGACCGACCGACCGACCGACCGACCGACCGACAAAGTGACTCCTATATAGCCCCCCCTACCAATGGTAGTGGGGGTATAACAAGTATCAAAATTCTGAGGCACGGTTCCCTAGATTAACATTTGGGCTACAAAATACTGAAAACTGTCTTCAAATAAGACGGCAATGTCAATTCGAAAATGACACCTACTGTTTTATTTTAAGCGAGCAATTAACAATAAAAGTGTCGGATCATTATTGTCTCATGAAATCAACGAATTTGTTTACGCAAATGCTTATGGTTCAATAATTGAAACCACGCCCAGGTTTGATGTATTATTAATGATATTGTATCAATACAATGCAAAACACGTTAGAGATGGTTAACGCTGATAATGTAAAGTCGATAAAGGGGTGCAGTGTTTATCGCAATAAAACACTTTTTTTGCGCGTTCAGTTAGAATGTATTAAAGTATGATATCTAATCTTTGTAAATAATTTAAAATATTACTTTATGCTTTTTAACGATTTTAGCCAGTCCCGTTACATTAAATCATTATTCTAATCACCTTACTTATATCAACCTGACAATGACTTATGATTTCTGCTCTGTGTACTTTCTGCTATATTTATCTATTCTGCAATTTTACTGAAATCCCTTCAATAGGTCAGGGCAAGATAAGATTATTCTTGTACCAACACAATTATAACAAGAAAGCCGGCAATGTCACCAAACCAGGTTTCCCAAGGCTTTAACACCACAGTACTATAGAATTCTGTGCTAAGGCTTCAGCAGTGGTTCAGTTTCCAGTGTGGCTAATAAGTTAACAGTGACCTTTACCCTATTGGCATAGAATGCAATCCCAAGCTTGGTTTCCATGTCAGCTACCTACACACAAAATTTCATTGCAATATCTTAATCCTGAATTAAAGTATTCACCAGAAACTGATTTTCTATTTTTAGTAACTGTGACCTTGACTCTACTGACCCTTGATGCAATTCAAAAGCATGGACTGTATGTAAGCTACCTACACACAAAATTTCATCGTAATATCTTAATCCTTAAGTTATTCACCGGAAACAGATTTTCTATTTTTAGTAACAGTGACCTTGACCCAACTGCAAATACAATCCCAAGCAAAGCTTTCATGCAAGGATGCAAAATACCCAGTTTAGTCAAGATTAGTCATTCCAAACTTAAGTTATTGACTGGAAACTGATTCACTATTTTCACCCGAATGGCCCCAAATACAACCCCAAGCTAGGTTTTGATTCAAGAATGCTAAATACCAAGTTTAGTCAACATTGGTCATTCCAAACTTAGGTTATTGACCGGACACTGATTTTCTATTTTTAGTTACAGTGACCTTAACCCCACAGATCCCAAGTACAATCCCAAGGAAGGTTTTCATTCAAGGATACTAAATACAAGTTTGGCCAACATTGGTCATTCTAAATTTAAGTTCTTGACCAGACACTGATTTTCTATTTTTAGTAACAATGACCTTGACCCCACAGATCCCAAATACAATCCCAAGGAAGGTTTTCATTCAAGGATCCTACATACCAAGTTTAGTCAAGATTGGTCAATTCGAACTTAAGTTATTGATCGCACACACCTGTTTGATGACAGCCGCCCGCCCGCCATATTCGGCATTCTAATAACCAGGTTTCACTTTGTCAACTAGAGATGTGTGTTGGCTAGTCATCAAAGTAAACACACTAGAAATGTCAACTACACCTCTGGGCTCACAATATATATATATATATATATATAATTAAAAGGAAAAATGTTCCAAATTCTTTGTTAAATTTATTTTTTAATATTCTTGAAATAAAGTTAACGGGTTCATTTAAGAAACATTTTTTAAACAACTCCGCATTTTCGAATTCTTACAACAAATTTCGTAAATAAGTATCTTATGTTGGGATATTAATTATTAGGAATAGATACAAAATTATTTTGTTTCTTCTCTACGTATGCATATGTTTTATTCAAGCGAAACGTAATCATACATCCATTGTAATATTTAAATAAAGGCTATAAACACAAATATACTTTTAAACTTGTGTAATTATACAATAGATCTATTTGTTTATCTCAAATTTCGGTTATGTCAAACTAATTTCCACGGTCCATAGAAATTTGAGATAACGAGATTCAACTGTATATATATATATATATATCAATAATTGAGCAGCGCTATGAGATCTGGGGTTTTAATAAAGAGTTTGAAGTATGACATAGTAAAAAAATTTGTCAAATATTTGTATATAATGTGTATTTAAATAAATGATCTTACTTGCTGATCTTGTCCACTACCAGACAGTATTTCCTTACTGATCGTATCCATCAACCAAACATGGCTTGTTCCACCAATATAAGGTACCATTGTGTCAACACTTACAAGCTCTGCAGGTTTTAAACTGTATAGCATGTCCTCCAAGTTAAACACGAAACCTATATCAGCCACAAGCATGTCTGTTCCAATATCTAGTAACACCAGTTTTCCCTGAATTAAATTAGATTTGTGTAACAACTATAATAATAATAATAATAATAAAATCTTTATTTCTTGAAGGTAACATATAAAGTATAAAACTTATATACAATATGGCCCTCAGTAAAAATACATGTAATTCAATAACTATATAAAAGCAGAATTAAAAGGCATACAAACATGAACAAAATATTTATAACAAAAACATAATAACTATAAGTTAAAAAAGAAGAAAAAGCTTAAACATTTATACATATTTAAACACTATAAATGTTTAATGTCACTTGATTGTTAATCATAATAATATAACAATTTTTTTTTGTCAAACAATGACAGTCATTCCAGAGAAGTCTGTACAAAAATAAAGTCATGAAAAAAATAAAAAATAACTCAGCTAATACCTCCCCCCCCCGAAAAAACAACAACTGCATAATGTTTAAAGTAATTGTAACTGAACTAAATGGCGTTTGCAATTTCTTTTAAAAGAGTTAATTGTTGCTGCAGAGCATACTGTGATAGGTAAACTGTACCAAACAGTCCTATTGTGAATTGAAAATGAATATTGTTTGAGTTTAGTTTTGCATTTTTTCATGGCAATGTCTTTATTTGTTGATGATCGTAGGTTGTGATTTTCAATATTTGAAAAAGAAATTAAAGTACTGTATTATAATTATCTCCTTCATATACTGGGGACATTGTCCATTTAACGTTTTATAAATTAAAATACAACAATGGTATTTGATCCTATTTTCAAACATTAACCATTTCAACTCTTTAAAGATTTCGATACTTGGCGTTATTTTTGGCTTACATAATATTATTTTACCTGTTCGTTTCTGTAATAATGTTATTTTTCTGATGTGTGCTCGATTATTGGCCCATACAGGGCAGCAATAATAAAATGTTGACATGATGTATGAATTATAAAATAAAGATTTCATTTTATCATTTATAAAATAGTTTATCCATTTAAGAAGAGATATTTTAGAATTTATTCTATTACAGATATATGTGACTTGTTCATCCCATAACAAGTGCTGGTCAATATAAACTCCTAATATTTTCTGAGATTTAACATTTTTTATTTTTATATTATCTATAAATACATTCAAATCATTCATGCGTTTAAGTTTATTTCGTGAGCATATAATTATGCATTTTGTTTTATTCGGATGTAAAGCCATATTATTGGCTGAACACCATTTCATTACATTATTAACACTTTCTTGGAGTGTCGTTTCTATCTCTTTAGAGGTATCTCTGATGGCGTAAAGTGTCGAATCATCTGCATACAGATCAACTGAGGAGTTTTGCACATTGAAACTAATATCATTTATGTATAAAATAAATAGCAATGGACCTAGGATAGAACCTTGAGGTACACCAGATTTGAGAGTTAGTTTAGATGAGCACACATTTCCAACCTTTACTAACTGTTGTCTATTTGAAAGATATGATTTAAAGATATTCAATGTGTTAGCTGAGAAATGGTATAACTGAAGTTTGTATAGTAAAATTCTATGATCGACGAGATCAAAAGCCTTTCTCAAATCAAGAAACAATGCCCCAACAGCTTTGCCTTTGTCAATCTCGGTTGTCCATTCATCAACCAGTCGAAGTAGAGAGGTTAAACAGGAGTGGTCTCGGTTGTCCATTCATCAACCAGTCGAAGTAGAGAGGTTAAACAGGAGTGGTCTCGGTTGTCCATTCATCAACCAGTCGAAGTAGAGAGGTTAAACAGGAGTGGTCTCGGTTGTCCATTCATCAACCAGTCGAAGTAGAGAGGTTAAACAGGAGTGGTCTCGGTTGTCCATTCATCAACCAGTCGAAGTAGAGAGGTTAAACAGGAGTGGTCTCGGTTGTCCATTCATCAACCAGTCGAAGTAGAGAGGTTAAACAGGAGTGGTCTCGGTTGTCCATTCATCAACCAGTCGAAGTAGAGAGGTTAAACAGGAGTGGTCTCGGTTGTCCATTCATCAACCAGTCGAAGTAGAGAGGTTAAACAGGAGTGGTCTCGGTTGTCCATTCATCAACCAGTCGAAGTAGAGAGGTTAAACAGGAGTGGTCTCGGTTGTCCATTCATCAACCAGTCGAAGTAGAGAGGTTAAACAGGAGTGGTCTCGGTTGTCCATTCATCAACCAGTCAAAGTAGAGAGGTTAAACAGGAGTGGTCTCGGTTGTCCATTCATCAACCAGTCGAAGTAGAGAGGTTAAACAGGAGTGGTCTCGGTTGTCCATTCATCAACCAGTCGAAGTAGAGAGGTTAAACAGGAGTGGTCTCGGTTGTCCATTCATCAACCAGTCGAAGTAGAGAGGTTAAACAGGAGTGGTCTCGGTTGTCCATTCATCAACCAGTCGAAGTAGAGAGGTTAAACAGGAGTGGTCTCGGTTGTCCATTCATCAACCAGTCGAAGTAGAGAGGTTAAACAGGAGTGGTTTTGTCTAAAACCTGACTGATATTTGTGCAAAATATCAGTTGAATGAAAGTAAGATTGAAGTTGATAAGCAATGTGCTTTTCATATAATTTGGATATTGTTGGAAGAATTGAAATTGGTCTATAGTTATTAGCATCATTCCTGTCTAATGCTTTATATATTGGTATAATAAATGCTTCTTTTAAAGCATCAGGAACAATGCCCGAAGATGTACTATAATTTGTGATAATTTTGACCCCCATTAAGCACAGTAATATCTCCCTGATACATTGGATAGGTTAAATTTGTTATTAAAAAATTCTATATAAATTTGAATGATACTCTTAGAATGCACACATGACTGTTACAGTAAAATACCATCTCAACATTGTAATATACAACTAACTGATTTTGAACAACTTATTAATAAACCCTACTAGATGACTGAAACTGAGACTACTAAACAATAATTGGGGAATATATCAGTCAGTGTGTTACATTCTGCTTCATATACTATATTCAATCAATGATAGAATAAATATAACATATAAGAATGATGATGCTCAAACAAGCAAACACATGGAAAAGAATGCTGGACTAACTTTAAAGCAATGTCCATAAGTACATCTATAATTAAATGGAGCATACCTTAGACTGCATAATGTTCAGACAAATCTTCAAGGCATGCCCATCAAGAGGAGATAATGCTGGAATTGTTTGGAACATCTTTGATAATTCCAGTATTTTGGATGAAGAAAGCTGTTTCAGTATTTCTTGTTCTATATTATTTCTAGTGTCAGAATTAACATATTTAACTGACTGTAGCTCCTTCAGTCTTGTTTCAGCCTCAACTAACTCATGTAGTATAGTTTCTCTGTTCTGAAAAATAACATCAAACTTGAATGACAAAAAAACATATTTTGGTTTATAAAAGAAGAATTCAATTTCAGGCCTGTTCATATTCTCAAAATGTTCTGTATGGTTCAATTATCAACACAGTCTAAAGCTCTTGTACCTATTATCTGACATCTTGATTATGAAATGCACCATACTTCCCACCTCTTGTTAAATCTGGGGGTTCTAGATACAAGATATTTCATGTCACAACTGTGCAAGTAACAACACACTTTCTAAAGTCATATTTGAATATTGTTTACAATGATGTTTGAAACTGTAATAAAAGAATTAATTGCAAGCAACAGGTTCAGATGATCAATGGACACAACTTGACATTGGGCAGTAGAGTACTAACTTTTAACTCTGGAGGCAAGAACTACGCTCAAGATCTCTGCTTTACCAGATCTCCTTTTAAAATGAACTAATTATGCCAGTCCCATTGAGCCAATGGAAGTCCACTGCAGTTAAAACATACTAGAACACTGACTTATCTTGCCAGGTTTGGCTCTTTTTATACCACTTCATTGAAATACCCAACACCCCGAATAAATCTCAGCCCCAGTTCTTGTACTTATCTCCATATAAAGTGAGCAAATGGGCAGGAGATAATAGGATATGATCAAGTAAACAGCAAACATTTAAAAGGGACATGCCCTGGTACTGCTGTGTCTTGGTTTTCATACACCAATATTGCATTTATCACTTGTTTAACCAATTATGACAGAAAAGTCAAAGAAGAATGTGTGTTTAAAAATGCATGTCAATTTGAATAAAAGGTTGCCAGCCTTTTATTGAGACAACGATATTTCCGATTCGTCTGAGAATTTAACTGAGCGCGCTCTGCCTTTCAAACCAGCATAACATTGATATTTACCTATAATTGATCGATAGAATAAACTTGATATCGCAAAAATGAACATAGCATGAGCAATACTTATCATTTCACTGTTTGTTGACAGTTTTTCTGCGATGAATTTGATTTGACAGATCCCGAAAGGGTCATGTTGTGAAAATGACAAATACTTTCTGACGCCGAAATCAGCAGGTTTGGTAAATTTTGAAATGTGTATTTTGAGTAATCTAGCGGGATATTTCATAAATAATTTACAGGGCTTTCACAATTGATTTAGGCATTAAAATGATACCAATTTGATTGCTATTCGAGACGCTTCAGTTCCAAGGCATGGCTCTTTAACAGGAAATGCTAACACTGACACAATTATGAATGCCGTCTCTGAATGCCTTATCTCCACCTATTCTAACAGTGAGGGTAACTTCTTTAAACCACTGGACAAATTAAATTATCAAAGATCTAATACTCTGAGAATTTAATGCAGACATTCAACCATACCTGCTTAGTTTATCTTTTTAAAACGAGTATATGTGTACAATACACAGTACACATGATTTTATCTATTCTGAGGACTACTGTTGTCCTATAGTTTCATGTACAGTTTGTATATGGATGTGATAGAAGAGGGAAGACATTATTTGGTAACATGATAGATAGAAGGAGACTTATTTAACCTACAACATCCTGGTGATAGAAGTCAGTGTAATGTCAAGATTAAAACATCATTAATTTACTACAAAATTTACTTGAATAAATTACCTTCTTCAATTTTTCGTCATCATCGTCATGTTTACAGTTGACAGATAAATATCTAACTCTGTGCTTCATATCTTTCTGGAATTGTTGCATGTTATCTCGCACACCACATAACTCTCCATACCTCTGCTGTCCTTGGAAATCAAGACTTGAGAATTCTCTACAAATACAAACATTGGTATTTATTAGGGATGTAAACGGTTAATTGATTAAACGATTAACCATTTGTTTGTCCGATTAACCAGTTATTAAATCATTAATCGATTAACCGAAAAAAAATAGAAAGAAGCAAGTAAAATTTTATAATAAATTATAGAAAAATCGAAATTTTCAGTCAATACGCGAGAGTTATCTTGCCAATAAATTAGTCAACCAAAGGTGCGAAAAATACGCTAGTTGAGCAAATCAACAGTTCATTGACACTGATCTGGGACAATTATACACACTGACACATATATTGTTGATTGTGTAATTAACTAATTGAGGAGCGATTTTTGGATATGCTTGGTCTGGGACATCCTCACAATTTGATATTTGTTTGGCAAGTTATAATATATACACTATAAGTTTGATAAGTTAAAACTATCGTAAGAAAAATCGCCTGTCTGGACATATTTTAGACGCAGTATAGTGATGAAAAAAAACTGTAAAATGTAACCTTTGCGGTAATGAATGTATGAAAGAACGATTAACCGATTAGTAAAATCTTAACGAATTGACATCCCTAGTATTTATACAACAATACAAAAATTATTGTTACTTGATTGTAAGTAAGAATGATATAACATTATACATGAATATTATTTGTATGACAATATCTTATTTCAATGTATAAGATGATTGATAATTTTGCAACCACTGTAGGTGAAACTTAATGTTATATATTTCATGTGTGTTGTAATCACAGGTAGATATTTCCTGATATATCCACATCAAGTGTAATTTTTTAACTACTTAAGTACTGGTATGTATTAGATTAAAATATTTAATCTATAAATCTAGGAGTATAAAAGGCTTAGTTAAAAAAATATTTATACGGACAGAGTCACATATTCCAAGTCTATCAGATGCCTATAGAATTGTGAATTCCACCATGACAAGCTTTTATCAGTGTTGACCAAAACATGTTGTGAATTCCACCATGACAAGCTTTTATCAGTGTTGACCAAAACATGTTGTGAATTCCACCATGACAAGCTTTTATCAGTGTTGACCAAAACATGTTGTGAATTCCACCATGACAAGCTTTTATCAGTGTTGACCAAAACATGTTCTGAATTCCACCATGACAAGCTTTTATCAGTGTTGACCAAAACATGTTGTGAATTCCACCATGACAAGCTTTTATCAGTGTTGACCAAAACATGTTGTGAATTCCACCATGACAAGCTTTTATCAGTGTTGACCAAAACATGTTCTGAATTCCACCATGACAAGCTTTTATCAGTGTTGACCAAAACATGTTCTGAATTCCACCATGACAAGCTTTTATCAGTGTTGACCAAAACATGTTGTGAATTCCACCATGACAAGCTTTTATCAGTGTTGACCAAAACATGTTGTGAATTCCACCATGACAAGCTTTTATCAGTGTTGACCAAAACATGTTCTGAATTCCACCATGACAAGCTTTTATCAGTGTTGACCAAAACATGTTGTGAATTCCACCATGACAAGCTTTTATCAGTGTTGACCAAAACATGTTGTGAATTCCACCATGACAAGCTTTTATCAGTGTTGACCAAAACATGTTGTGAATTCCACCATGACAAGCTTTTATCAGTGTTGACCAAAACATGTTGTGAATTCCACCATGACAAGCTTTTATCAGTGTTGACCAAAACATGTTGTGAATTCCACCATGACAAGCTTTTATCAGTGTTGACCAAAACATGTTAACAAGATGCTTACAACAATAATAAAAACTTGAAACCATCTCATACTTTCCTCAAATTAGGATAAGAATTAACTTAATACTTTTCTATAGCCCAATACATGATATCAGGAATGAAAAAAGGAAATTGACTATAAATGAATCGTTTTAATAGATGAAATGATATCTTTTCTCATAGTGTATCCAATGTGTGACAAATACACTAACTTTTCCAAGTTCTGAATTGAATCATTAATATCATGTAACTCAGGCCAGTCAGACTGTAGTCCATCAATTTGTTGTTGAATAATTTGCAGTTTGCCAGCAGGATCTGAGGAACCAGCTCCAACTCCTAACACTATGAACTCGGTTCCCAAGAAATTCCTGGTTTCTTTCTTCTTCATCGGCTCTTTTTTGGTATCACTTTTCTGAAAGAAATACTTCTACAGTCAAATCTGGTTAGCATGAAGATTTCAGGACCCTTAAAAATACTTTACATTGATGAAAACTTGAGTAGCCTATTTTGCAACATCACAAGAGAATTACAAGTTTAAGAAAATTTGGGTAATACATAGTCATACAGAGATGTATCTTATGGAAGAACACAGAAATAACAAGAGCTCCGTGGTCTGAAATGTATGCCCCCAAGTAGGGCCTTGACGCAGATTTTTTTACATAAATATCATGGCAAATCTTTGAAAAAGAACAGGCAATGAATGTCAAAGATATACCGGTAAGATGAAGGTGGCTTGTCACTGAAGTGAAAACATCAAAAATCACAAAGTCAGAAATGGAAGCTTTGTCACATGATTAATTTTTTGTCAACTTTAATGTATATGTATGCTTATTAAATCATTGAAAGGTTGAGGATATGAAAGCATTATTTGTCTCTGTGATCTTGACCTTTAACTGACTGACCTCAAAATCAGTAGCAGTCATTTACTGGCTATGACCAATCTACATACTGAATGCGAAGATAGCACATCTTATAGTTATATAGTTATTGAGTGGGCAAGGTTTTTTATTCGAAGGTCACTTTGACCTTGACCTTTCATTGACTGACCTAAAATATGATAGGGGTTATCTATTGGCCATTACCAGTCTACATATTGAATACCAAGATAGCACACCTTATAGTTCTCAAATTATTGAGTGGACAAGATTTTTTAGGCCAGAGGGTCATTGTGACTTTGACATTGACCAACTGACCTCAAAATTAACAGAGGTCATCTACTGGCCATGACCAACCTATATACTAAATATGAAGACAGCACAAGATATAGTTATCTAGTTATTGAGCAGACAAAGATTTGGCCAACAGATTTAAGTTACTTTTGACCCAGCGCCCCCAAAATCATTTGGGTCATCTGCTGACCAATGCAAATGTTCCTGTGAAGTATGAGGGTTGAAGGTCATTCAGTTAACGTGTTATTGATCGGAAACCATCTGGTCTACCGACCCGACATCTAGCGATGCAATATACCCCCAGTTCTTCGAAGGGGGCATAATAAAGCTATGGTTGCAAGTAAATAAATGGACTACTTAACTCTGTATAATATAGTCTGACATTCAACCTTGAGATATTGACTGTGTCATACACATTTAACCTAGTACATACTGACTGTGTCATTCATATTTAACCTAGTACATACTGATTGTGTCACACATATTTAACCTAATAGTACATACTGACTGTATCATACATATTTAACCTAGTACATACTGATTGTATCATACATATTTAACCTATGTAGTACATACTGACTGTACCACACATATTTAACCTAAGTAGTACATACTGATTGTACCATACATATTTAACCTAAGTAGTACATACTGACTGTATCATACATATTTAACCTAAGTAGTACATACTGACTGTATCATACATATTTAACCTAAGTAGTATATACTGACTGTATCATACATATTTAACCTAGTACATACTGACTGAATCACTAATATTTAATTTAAGTACATACTGACTGTGTCATTAATATTTCATTTTAGTACATACTGACTGTATCACTAATACATACTGACTGTGTCACTAATACATACTGACGGTGTCACTAATACATACTGACTGTGTCACTTATACATACTGACTGTGTCACTAATACATACTGACTGTGTCACTAATACATACTGACTGTGTCACTAATACATACTGACTGTATCACTAATACATACTGACTGTGTCACTAATACATACTGACTGTGTCACTAATACATACTGACTGTGTCACTAATACATACTGACTGTGTCACTAATATTTAATTTAAGTACATACTGACTGTGTCACTAATATTTAATTTTAGTACATACTGACTGTGTCACTAATACATACTGACTGTGTCACTAATATTTAATTTTAGTACATACTGACTGTATCATTAATATTTAATTTTAGTACATACTGACTGTATCAGTAATATTTAATTTTAGTACATACTGACTGTATCACTAATATTTAATTTTAGTACATACTGACTGTATCACTAATATTTAATTTTAGTACATACTGACTGTATCACTAATATTTAATTTTAGTACATACTGACTGTGTCACTAATATTTAATTTTAGTACATACTGACTGTGTCACTAATATTTAATTTTAGTACATACTGACTGTGTCACTAATATTTAATTTTAGTACATACTGACTGTATCACTAATATTTAATTTTAGTACATACTGACTGTATCACTAATATTTAATTTTAGTACATACTGACTGTATCACTAACATTTAATTTTAGTACATACTGACTGTATCACTAATATTTAATTTTAGTACATACTGACTGTGTCACTAATATTTAATTTTAGTACATACTGACTATGACTAATATTTAATTTTAGTACATACTGACTGTGTCACTAATATTTAATTTTAGTACATACTGACTGTGTCACTAATATTTAATTTTAGTACATACTGACTGTATGACTAATATTTAATTTTAGTACATACTGACTGTATGACTAATATTTAATTTTAGTACATACTGACTGTATGACTAATATTTAATTTTAGTACATACTGACTGTGTCACTAATATTTAATTTTAGTACATACTGACTGTATCACTAATATTTAATTTTAGTACATACTGACTGTGTCACTAAAACATACTGACTGTGTCACTAATACATACTGACTGTGTCACTAATACATACTGACTGTGTCACTAATACATACTGACTGTGTCACTAATATTTAATTTAAGTACATACTGACTGTGTCACTAATATTTAATTTTAGTACATACTGACTGTGTCACTAATACATACTGACTGTGTCACTAATATTTAATTTTAGTACATACTGACTGTATCACTAATATTTAATTTTAGTACATACTGACTGTATCACTAATATTTAATTTTAGTACATACTGACTGTATCACTAATATTTAATTTTAGTACATACTGACTGTATGACTAATATTTAATTTTAGTACATACTGACTGTATCACTAATATTTAATTTTAGTACATACTGACTGTGTCACTAATATTTAATTTTAGTACATACTGACTGTGTCACTAATATTTAATTTTAGTACATACTGACTGTGTCACTAATATTTAATTTTAGTACATACTGACTATGACTAATATTTAATTTTAGTACATACTGACTGTATGACTAATATTTAATTTTAGTACATACTGACTGTATCACTAATATTTAATTTTAGTACATACTGACTGTGTCACTAATATTTAATTTTAGTACATACTGACTGTGTCACTAATATTTAATTTTAGTACATACTGACTGTATCATTAATATTTAATTTTAGTACATACTGACTGTATGACTAATATTTAATTTTAGTACATACTGACTGTATGACTAATATTTAATTTTAGTACATACTGACTGTGTCACTAATATTTAATTTTAGTACATACTGACTGTGTCACTAATATTTAATTTTAGTACATACTGACTGTATCACTAATATTTAATTTTAGTACATACTGACTGTGTCACTAATATTTAATTTTAGTACATACTGACTGTATGACTAATATTTAATTTTAGTACATACTGACTGTATGACTAATATTTAATTTTAGTACATACTGACTGTATGACTAATATTTAATTTTAGTACATACTGACTGTATGACTAATATTTAATTTTAGTACATACTGACTGTGTCACTAATATTTAATTTTAGTACATACTGACTGTGTCACTAATATTTAATTTTAGTACATACTGACTGTATCATTAATATTTAATTTTAGTACATACTGACTGTATGACTAATATTTAATTTTAGTACATACTGACTGTATGACTAATATTTAATTTTAGTACATACTGACTGTGTCACTAATATTTAATTTTAGTACATACTGACTATGACTAATATTTAATTTTAGTACATACTGACTGTGTCACTAATATTTAATTTTAGTACATACTGACTGTGTCACTAATATTTAATTTTAGTACATACTGACTGTATGACTAATATTTAATTTTAGTACATACTGACTGTATGACTAATATTTAATTTTAGTACATACTGACTGTATGACTAATATTTAATTTTAGTACATACTGACTGTGTCACTAATATTTAATTTTAGTACATACTGACTGTATCACTAATATTTAATTTTAGTACATACTGACTGTGTCACTAAAACATACTGACTGTGTCACTAATACATACTGACTGTGTCACTAATACATACTGACTGTGTCACTAATACATACTGACTGTGTCACTAATATTTAATTTAAGTACATACTGACTGTGTCACTAATATTTAATTTTAGTACATACTGACTGTGTCACTAATACATACTGACTGTGTCACTAATATTTAATTTTAGTACATACTGACTGTATCACTAATATTTAATTTTAGTACATACTGACTGTATCACTAATATTTAATTTTAGTACATACTGACTGTATGACTAATATTTAATTTTAGTACATACTGACTGTATCACTAATATTTAATTTTAGTACATACTGACTGTGTCACTAAAACATACTGACTGTGTCACTAATACATACTGACTGTGTCACTAATACATACTGACTGTGTCACTAATACATACTGACTGTGTCACTAATATTTAATTTAAGTACATACTGACTGTGTCACTAATATTTAATTTTAGTACATACTGACTGTGTCACTAATACATACTGACTGTGTCACTAATATTTAATTTTAGTACATACTGACTGTATCACTAATATTTAATTTTAGTACATACTGACTGTATCACTAATATTTAATTTTAGTACATACTGACTGTATCACTAATATTTAATTTTAGTACATACTGACTGTATGACTAATATTTAATTTTAGTACATACTGACTGTATCACTAATATTTAATTTTAGTACATACTGACTGTGTCACTAATATTTAATTTTAGTACATACTGACTGTGTCACTAATATTTAATTTTAGTACATACTGACTGTGTCACTAATATTTAATTTTAGTACATACTGACTATGACTAATATTTAATTTTAGTACATACTGACTGTATGACTAATATTTAATTTTAGTACATACTGACTGTATCACTAATATTTAATTTTAGTACATACTGACTGTGTCACTAATATTTAATTTTAGTACATACTGACTGTGTCACTAATATTTAATTTTAGTACATACTGACTGTATCATTAATATTTAATTTTAGTACATACTGACTGTATGACTAATATTTAATTTTAGTACATACTGACTGTATGACTAATATTTAATTTTAGTACATACTGACTGTGTCACTAATATTTAATTTTAGTACATACTGACTGTGTCACTAATATTTAATTTTAGTACATACTGACTGTATCACTAATATTTAATTTTAGTACATACTGACTGTGTCACTAATATTTAATTTTAGTACATACTGACTGTATGACTAATATTTAATTTTAGTACATACTGACTGTATGACTAATATTTAATTTTAGTACATACTGACTGTATGACTAATATTTAATTTTAGTACATACTGACTGTATGACTAATATTTAATTTTAGTACATACTGACTGTGTCACTAATATTTAATTTTAGTACATACTGACTGTGTCACTAATATTTAATTTTAGTACATACTGACTGTATCATTAATATTTAATTTTAGTACATACTGACTGTATGACTAATATTTAATTTTAGTACATACTGACTGTATGACTAATATTTAATTTTAGTACATACTGACTGTGTCACTAATATTTAATTTTAGTACATACTGACTGTGTCACTAATATTTAATTTTAGTACATACTGACTGTATCACTAATATTTAATTTTAGTACATACTGACTGTGTCACTAATATTTAATTTTAGTACATACTGACTGTATGACTAATATTTAATTTTAGTACATACTGACTGTATGACTAATATTTAATTTTAGTACATACTGACTGTATGACTAATATTTAATTTTAGTACATACTGACTGTGTCACTAATATTTAATTTTAGTACATACTGACTGTGTCACTAATATTTAATTTTAGTCATACTGACTGTATCACTAATATTTAATTTTAGTACATACTGACTGTGTCACTAATATTTAATTTTAGTACATACTGACTGTATGACTAATATTTAATTTTAGTACATACTGACTGTATCACTAATATTTAATTTTAGTACATACTGACTGTATGACTAATATTTAATTTTAGTACATACTGACTGTATGACTAATATTTAATTTTAGTACATACTGACTGTATGACTAATATTTAATTTTAGTACATACTGACTGTATCACTAATATTTAATTTTAGTACATACTGACTGTATCACTAATATTTAATTTTAGTACATACTGACTGTATCACTAATATTTAATTTTAGTACATACTGACTGTATGACTAATATTTAGTTTTAGTACATACTGACTGTATCACTAATATTTAATTTTAGTACATACTGACTCAAAGAAATGAGGAGGAGAAACATCTCATAATTATGAGTTTGTATATAAACAATTGCCTGTAATTTCATGGAGTAGAGTTCCCTCCTTACATTCCCATATTTGGTCAGTACTACATAGCCTTGACAAACAATGGAATGTATGAAACAATTCAAATTCTGAGATAAATAAATTGGAATAAATGAATATATCTCACAAAATTCTTGAGAATGAACAAAACAAAAAAATGAAAACTTACTTTTACAATGTTTTGTTTATCAATTTTCTCGTGAAGTGCAGCAGTTTCTGGGTAGAAATTATGAATTTTTATGCGTCCATTAAACACACTAAATGCTGGATGAACAGCCTCTCCAAGAGGTGTGTGGGGTTTTACATGCACCTATAATATCAACATAACAATTAGTTATCCATGAAAGCATAATTTAACAAAGCAAAAGTAAATAATATAGTATTTTGGCTGTAATCAGGAAAATCATGTGTAGCATACAAATGTACGTGCAAATAAGGCAGTAAAAACATGTATGATATAAATGCAAATATAGTAGTAAAGATATGTAAAGTATACATGCAAATAAAACTGTAATGATATCAAGAGTATAAAGGCAAATAAAACTGCAAAAACATGTATAGCATACAGGCCAATATAACAGTAAAGATATGTTAAGTATACATACAAATAAAGCAGTAAAGATATGTACCGTATGGTTTAAGTAATTCGTCCGAAAATCAGGAATCACCTCCGATTTAAAATCGCACTAAGCCACCCACAGGTAGATCGCTTCAATGCGCTGATTTGATTTTTAGCCATTGCGTTCAGAGCGACAATGACATAAATTAGAATCAACGAGTGTTGAGAACTTAATGAGCTGATGAGCTTTTGTTAATCAATCAGCTTTAATTTATTCAAAGTCTTTCACATCGCAAAATAATATTACATGTAAATAGTGGACTGGTTTTATTGATAATAAAGCACTGAACGACAGAGTTAAAATGAGAAAAAGCAACTTGGTCTAAATAATTACTGAAAATAGATATATGATCCTATTCCTACTTCACAAATTAATCTGATGCCTGGATTTCTGTCAGTCTCATACTGACGGACTTCAGTAAGTGTCTAATCCTAAATTACCTTACCATGTAACCAGTTTTCTGAAAATAAACAGTGCCTGTTTTCTGAAAATGAACAGACGACAGAAAACGAATCACAGTGATTCGTAGCGATCAAAGATTACCATCTGATAAAAAGTAATAAAACGCAGTGGAACATGACATTGCAGTGATTCCTGTTTTTTCAAGAACAATGTAACAAAGAAAATCGCCACTACCGTTGATAAAATACTGATTACAATCATGGGGAGAACGTGATTTTCTGACAAATCACCCGAACCATACTGTACAGCATACACGCAAATAAAGCAGTAAAGATGGGTATATACAGTGTAACCTCTCCAAAGCAACACCTTTTGGGAGTAGCATAATTATGTGCTGTCGAGAGGCTGTTGCTCTAGAGAGGATAAATAAATAGTTAAATCATGCAGAGGGAGAAAATAATGTTGCTGTTGAAGGGAGGTTGTTGCTCAAGAGAGGGCTGCTCTGGAGAGGTTGTACTGTAGTATAAATGGCAATAAAGCAGTAAGTATATGTAAAGTATACATGCAAATAAAGCAGTAAGGATATGCAAAGTATACATGCAAATAAAGCAGTAAGGATATGTAAAGTATACATGCAAATAAAGCAGTAAGGATATGCAAAGTATACATGCAAATAAAGCAGTAAGGATATGTAAAGTATACATGCAAATAAAGCAGTAAGGATACATAAAGTATACATGCAAATAAAGCAGTAAGGATATGTAAAGTATACATGCAAATAAAGCAGTAAGGATATGTAAAGTACACATGCAAATAAAGCACTAAGGATGAGTAAATAATATGTTTTTAAGATGTTTATGAATTGGAGGGTTTTATATTTGTCAACTGCCAAAATAAATCCATTTCCTGCCTCAATAATGGCCAAAATAAAAGCACATAAGAAAACAAGTATCCATCATTTTCAAGGGAAGTAGTTCTAACGTTTTACTAAATATATAGTAACTGACTACAATTGTATTAAATGATGATATACTGTATTGAATAAGATTCCTGAAGAGATGGTGATTGCTTGGGATCAAACAGGAGTTAACACAATGACTGACATTGGTTATTTGTTTAAAACATATTGATAAATTTTCTTTAAATTAACATATATCATTATAACAGGTTTAATTTAGCCTGTCTCTTTGTGCTGACAATTTAAATTATATAAGATGTGACAAATAAACCTGTATTGTCTGCATTGTTTAGATTTTACCTTGTGTCAATTAAGATTTACCCTAAGACTGGTATTTCAGCTGATGGAAGTACATAATGTACAAACATACTAAACAATGTATTATACAACAAGAGGGCCACATTGGCCCGTTATCGCTCACCTGAGAACAAAGGCCAATAATTAATGACCAGGTAATATAGTTTCCATCTCGTAAAACTCATTTTTACTTAGATTTTGAGATCAAAACCAACAATGAAGGTATAATACTGTTAAACAAGCTAAAACGTAGCAAATCTTTTAATCCAAGGGCCCATAACTCTTGAAGTTGTGGTCCGATTCCACCCATAACTCAACTTGTCCAAATCCATAAGGTAATACACATTCATTGTAAATATGATTAGGATCGGTGAATAAATGAAGGCGCTAGAGTGTAAACAAGCTAAAATATAGCAAATTTTCTAAGTCAAGGGCCCACAACTCTTGAAGATGTGGTCCGATTCTACCCATAATCGAACTTGTCCAAGATCTTTTGTTTATACTCATTTACTGAAAATATCCTAAAAGATCCTAAAAGCTCACCTGATGAATCAGGTGAGCTAAAAAGTGTTGATAACACCATTTTAATAAGAAGAGTTACATTTCTTTGACAAAATAATTGTGCGGTGTAAATTTTTTGATGATCTTTTATATTGGAATGGTCTAGATTTCGCGGATCCGATGTCAACCACCAAAATTGCAAAATAAAACGAGCGCCAATATTAAGACGTATACAGTAACTATATATTGCAATGAAGCAGTGAGGATATGTATAGTATGCATGGCAATAATGCAATAATGATGAGTATATACAGTTGTGACTGTGTTAGTGACCCCTCCTTAGCGACGTTCAGTTGACCCTTTTATATCCCTCCCGATGCATAATACACTTAAAACAGTTTGTCTGTAGCGACTCGCTGCGAGATGTGTTCTAACAACTTTTTTAATCGACCTTTGCAAAGGGAAGTAACTCTAATCTAAAAGCTGTGAGATCTTGAAATACCAAGTAATTGGAGTCATTACAGACTGTTGACAAACAAATCACTGTAATGTATGACCAAGATTGACGACATCTTTCTTAATAAGTCTAGGCCAGTGTAAATCTTTAAATTACAGTTCTTGCGACAGTGATACATGTTTGACTTTTCAGTATGGAATCAAATACATGTTATATTGACATTTTTTTGTTTTAAATGCATATTATGAACATATGGCTGGTCCCTTGTTTTATTGGTTTTGATGCATGTATTTTAGCATTTTAGCAAAATAAAACTTAAAAGCTTTACTGTATGGTTGTACAACTGCATTTGTATTAGTATACATGTATATGATAATACAAGCATTACAGAACAGTAATCATTCTTATTATACAAAAATACTGATAATGTAGTAAGGAAACTTATCGATTGTAAAGGGATTGTGTCTAGTGACTCCCTGTGTCTAGTGACTCCCTGTGTTATAAGTGACTCCCTGTGTCTAATGACTCCCTGTGTTAAGTAACTCCATGTGTCTAGTGACTCCCTGTGTCTAATGACTCCCTGTGTCTAGTGACTCCCTGTGTTAAGTGACTCCCTGTGTCTAATGACTCCCTGTGTCTAGTGACTCCCTGTGTTAAGTGACTCCCTGTGTCTAATGACTCCCTGTGTCTAGTGACTCCCTGTGTTAAGTGACTCCCTGTGTCTAGTGACTCCCTATGTTAAGTGACTCCCTGTGTCTAGTGACTCCCTATGTTAAGAGACTCCCTGTGTTAAGTGACTCCCTGTGTCTAGTGACTCCCTGTGTTAAGTGACTCCCTGTGTTAAGAGACTCCCTGTGTTAAGTGACTCTCTGTGTCTAGTGACTCCCTGTGTTAAGTGACTCCCTGTGTCTAGTGACTCCCTGTGTTAAGAGACTCCCTGTGTTAAGTGACTCTCTGTGTCTAGTGACTCCCTGTGTTAAGTGACTCCCTGTGTCTAGTGACTCCTTGTGTTAAGTGACTCCCTGTGTTAAGAGACTCCCTGTGTTAAGTGACTCTCTGTGTCTAGTGACTCCCTGTGTTAAGTGACTCCCTGTGTCTAGTGATTCCCTGTGTTAAGTGACTCCCTGTGTCTATTGACTCCCTGTGTTAAGTGACTCCCTGTGTTAAGAGACTCCCTGTGTTAAGTGACTCTCTGTGTCTAGTGACTCCCTGTGTTAAGTGACTCCCTGTGTCTAGTGACTCCCTGTGTTAAGAGACTCCCTGTGTTTAGTGACTCCCTGTGTCTAGTGACTCCCTGTGTTAAGTGACTCCCTGTGTTAAGTGACTCCCTGTGTCTAGTGACCTTATTTGCTCTCTCCGATGGAAAGTCACTGTTGACAGTCTTGACAGTAGTACAGAATGTATGTATAGCAATAAAGCAGTAAGGATATATAGTATGCATGCAAATAAAGCAGTAATGGTGAGTATATATGGCAATAATGCAGTAAGGATAATTATATAGTATGCATGCAAATAAAGCAATAATGGTGAGTATATATGCCAATAATGCAGTAAGGATAATTATATAGTATGCATGCAAATAAAGCAATAATGGTGAGTATATATGCCAATAATGCAGTAAGGATAATTATATAGTATGCATGCAAAAAAAAGCAATAATGGTGAGTATATATGGCAATAATGCAGTAAGGATAATTATATAGTATGCATGCAAATAAAGCAATAATGGTGAGTATATATGGCAATAATGCAGTAAGGATAATTATATAGTATGCATGCAAATAAAGCAATAATGGTGAGTATATATGGCAATAATGCAGTAAGGATAATTATATAGTATGCATGCAAATAAAGCAATAATGGTGAGTATATATGCCAATAAAGCAATAAGGATATATAGTATGCATGCAAATAAAGCAATAATGGTGAGTATATATGCCAATAAAGCAGTAAGGATATATAGTATGCATGCAAATAAAGCAATATTGGTGAGTATATATGGCAATAATGCAGTAAGGATAATTATATAGTATGCATGCAAATAAAGCAATAATGGTGAGTATATATGCCAATAAAGCAATAAGGATATGTAGTATACATGCAAATGAAGCAATAATGATGAGTTATATTTGGCAACAAGCAAATTCGTCAAATTGATACCCCCGCCAAGTATTTTTGTCAGTCAGTCAAAGCATGAAGGAAGCATAAATGAATGGTACTTTCTAGTATGCATGCCTGTGTAGGCTGTATTGCAGCAATACCTTTCAAATTATTAAGTACAGTATACCTTGCTCATACTGACACTTGATTATAATGATATTGGCAAAGTACCGACATATTTGTCCAGTCCCGTTAATTTTCTTATCAACTCTATACAAATTTGACCCAATAGTAAAATATGATCCGATAGTATCACAACTGTGATACCCAATAGCCGACATTACTTCTCAGTCCCGATTAATGTAATCACACTTAATTCACCCTTTTATATCCAACACATCAAATGCCGCCACGGCCATTTTGGTTTTCAATAAAGTATGTGCGAATAAATAATTACCGCTATCTTCGTTCATAACAAGTTGATTTTCGCTCAATTCGAACAAATTTACAAACATATATTGAGTAAAGATAATAATATTTTGGTGGATACATCATTCAGTTTGTTCATGTGTACATGTATAGTTTAGAGGATAATTAAAATGGCTTCATCAAGAAATCGTCACTTTAGTGATGCTGATGCATATCCATTACCAAAACGAAATAGGATGTTCTTCTGTTAGTGAAATTGTGTCTCATTTTCAAGTCATTATATAGGGAGTTATATGACAATAATACTGAACTTAAGGATATAAAATTTGAGAGAAATGTTCCATGTTATAATAGTATTTCTTGTGAATATATGCAAATTGATCCTTGCAATTATCATATTTTGCTATACCCGACAACTTCCCATATCCGACATAATCAACCCACCCCAATGAGTGTCAGTATAGACAGATTTCACTGTAACAGTAAAAAGACTATTTTTCTAATTCAAAAAAGGGGGAAATTCTGTAAAAAATGCAGTATAGAGTTATAGATCATGATAAGCACATTTCCACTCATCAGACTCTACCAATATTCTAAGTTTCATGCGGTTCCCTTAGGTACTTTAAAAGAAAAAGTAAAAGTGACAATTTTTCTAATTCAAAAGGGGGATAATTCTGTCAAAATGCATGATAGAGTTATGGTTCTTGATCAGTACTCTTCCACTCATCATGCTCTACCAATATATCAAATTTCATGTGGTTCCCTTTAATACTTTTAAAGTAATTAAAGTAAAAGTGACCATTTTTCTAAGTCCAAAAAGGGGCATAATTCAATAATTACTCACTGCACTATCTCAAATCACAGTCTATCAATATATCAAGTTTCATGTACTTTTCAAGTAATTGTAAGTAACAGAGAAAGTGACCATTTTTCTAAGTTGAAAAGGGGGAATATTTAGTCAAAATGCATGATGGAGTTATGGTTCTTGATAAAGTACTCTTCCACTCTTCACGCTCTACCTATATTACAAGTTTCAAAAAGAAACCATCAGCTTTAAAGTTATTGCGAATTTCAAAAAGTGTGACAGACGGACATCCGGACATGCAGACAAAGGCGTCCACATTTAGGTACATAATTATGTGGCTACATTCTGTATTTTGAGGTTTTGCGTGGCTGAATCATAGCCACCTAAGAGAAATTAATAGCCATCTAAGAGCATTTATAGCCACATAAAACCTAACCTAAACCTTCTATTTTCAACTAATTTGTCCATACAGAGAAGCCACTTAAATACCCAAAAGTAAGCATGGACAGACGCACAGATGGACAACTCCAAAACAATATCACTCAGGCTTTGGCCGGGAATAATAAAGCAGTAAGGATATGTATAGTATACATGCAAATAAGGCAATAATGATGAGTACATATGGAAATAAAGCAGTTAAGATATGAATAGTATACATGCAAATAAAGTAGTAAGGATTAAGCAGTACATATGCAAATAAAGCAGTAAGGATATGTATAGTATACATGCAAATAAGGCAATAATGATGAGTACATATGCAAATAAAGCAGTAAGGATATGTATAGTATACATGCAAATAAGGCAATAATGATGAGTACATATGCAAATAAAGCAGTAAGGATATGTATAGTATACATGCAAATAAGGCAATAATGATGAGTACATATGGAAATAAAGCAGTTAAGATATGAATAGTATACATGCAAATAAAGTAGTAAGGATTAAGCAGTACATATGCAAATAAAGCAGTAAGGATATGTATAGTATACATGCAAATAAGGCAATAATGATGAGTACATACGGAAATAAAGTAGTTAAAATATGTTTAGTATACATGCAAATAAGGCAATAATGATGAGTACATATGCAAATAAAGTAGTTAAGATATGTATAGTATACATGCAAATAAGGCAATAATGATGAGTACATACGGAAATAAAGTAGTTAAAATATGTTTAGTATACATGCAAATAAGGCAATAATGATGAGTACATATGGAAATAAAGTAGTTAAAATATGTTTAGTATACATGCAAATAAGGCAATAATGATGAGTACATATGGAAATAAAGTAGTTAAAATATGTTTAGTATACATGCAAATAAGGCAATAATGATGAGTACATATGGAAATAAAGTAGTTAAAATATGTTTAGTATACATGCAAATTAGGCAATAATGATGAGTACATATGGAAATAAAGTAGTTAAAATATGTTTAGTATACATGCAAATAAGGCAATAATGATGAGTACATATGGAAATAAAGTACTTAAAATATGTTTAGTATACATGCAAATAAGGCAATAATGATGAGTACATATGGAAATAAAGCAGTAAGGATATGTATAGTATACATGCAAATAAAGCAGAAATGATGAGTATACATGACAATAAAGCAGAAAGGATATTACAGTATAAATGAAAAAAAAAACAGCAAAGATATCTATGGTATACAGACCAATAACACTGAGGTTGATACCAGCAAAATAATAGAGATACCAGTTGAATTGTTTACTTATTTATCAAATAGATAAATGCCTGTCAATGACATTCATCATATCAAGGAAATGCTAAATACAGAATTGGTTTTATTGGTATTTCTCAAAATCTAGGCATTTTATTTTGAAGCAAAGAATACTAACTGGGAAGTGAATAAAAATATCAAAGGTATACTATTTTTATAAAAAAAAGACATATAAAACAGCATCCAAAAAAAGAACCAAAATCTTGCTTCATGAATGACTTAATTTTCTGAGACAATGATATCACTTTAAACACTGCCTAAAGCCTCAATAGTCTCATTTTTATTGTGGGTCAATTATGAAATGACTTACAAGTTGTTCATTTTTGTAAAACTGTACATAAAATGTTTGTCTAGTTTCCAGAATACCATCAGCATCAAACAATAACTCATTCTTTTCTAATGGAACAATCTTCATAGAAATCACATCTCCAGCTTTCATGATTATATCAGTAATCTTAGCATCAGAAGAACTTCCTGTCCCATCACCATGGTACACACTGAAACAATGAAAATACAAAACTTATATAGAGGAAGAAGATCCAAAGTGAAAATAAACTAATTAGTAATAATAACAAGAGGGCCATGATGGCCCTATATCGCTCATCAGAAAAACAGACCCTTAGATATAAACATTTTTCCTTTTTGTTCCTATAGCTACATCTGAAATATATAAGTTCTAGGCATAGTAGTTTCTGGTAAACAGATTTTTTAAAATTTTCCTATATAAGCCCATGTAAAATCAAGTGAACCCTGGGGCGGGACCAGGACAACAAAATGTACAAACTTTGTAGGGGTCCACTAGATAATGTCATATACAAAATATCTAAGCTCTAGGCCTAGTGGCTTCGGACAAGAAGATCTTTTAAATTTTCCTATATAAGTCTATATAAATCAAGTGACCCCAGGGGCAGAGCCAATTTTGACTCTAAGGCAATAATTTGAACAAATTTGGTAGAGGTCCACTTGACAATGGTACACACCAAATATCTAAGCTCTGTGCATTGTAGTTTCTGACAAGAAGATTTTCTTAATTTTATATGTAAGTATTATGTAAAATCAAGTGATCCCTGGGGCAGGGCCAATTTTTACCCCCAAGGCCATAATTTGAAAAAACTTAGAAGAGGTCAACTAGACATTGCTACATACTAAATATCTAAGTTCTAGGTCTGGTGTTTTCAGAAGATTTTAACAATTTTCCTGTATAAGCCTATATAAATATTAATTTAACAAACTTGGTAGAGGTCCACTAGGTGATACAAAACACCAAATATCTAAGCTCTGTGGTTTCAGACAGGAAGATTTTAACGTTTTTCCTTTTGGTTGCCATGGCAACCAGTTTTTGATGAAATTTAATTTTTTTAACAAAATTAATTTGGTAGAGCTTTATGCAAGGAACATTCCTGCAAAGTTTCATTGAAATTGGCCTACTCCTTAAGAAGGAGACATTGTTTAAAACAATTGTTGACGCACTGACGCACGCATGCATGGACAACGGACATCATGCTATCACAATAGCTTACCTTGAGCACTAAGTCTTGGTGCTCTGGTGAGCTAAAAAAATATTGATCTCATTTGTGATTGTAAAAATGTCATTTTCCCTACCAAACAATGATAGTAATGTTTGATCGCAAATGGCCAACACCAGGATACACCAACTGGATTGAATTGAAACATAAACACTGTTTTAGATGAACAGACAGATGTAAGTTATCATGATCTATTAGCTCAATGATGACATAGTACCAGATAACCCAACAAACAGTTAAAACAACATTTACTGTTGGAATCTGAAAAATAATAATTCAACAATATTACAAATTTCACCTACTTCCCATTATCAGCATGGTATGCCAGCTGGTCCTCTGCCCAACCAAGAAAGAAATTTTCTTGTACAAAATCTGGTTCTGTAATACCAAGACCAAACAACTTGCCACTATCAAGCTCTAGTATTTCAACAGTAAATTCAAGTTGTTCCCTATTTAGAGGTGTTTTACCCATAAACCATCCATACTTTCTTCCAGATGCAGAAAATGGATTACTGAAAAATACATGCAAAATTATATCAATGTACATGAAAATAGGTACAAATGCATATATACATGTAGAAAGGTTTATTATTTGAAAAGATAAGAATTTAAGAATGAATCGTTCACCAGAGTAATTAGATATGGATATAATTTTACTGACAAAAAGATACAGTGTTTGTAATATAAATAATAAGACTAGAACAAGCTGTACCATTTCCTTGGAAATATTTTATTGAGTAAAGTCTAGACAAGTATCTCTACATGTTGATCAGCTTAACATAACAGCGTCAATAATTGTAAGAATCATTCTGAGATGACCATGCTTACAATGAGCAAATCTGCTTGCAAGTCAGATTCTCTACCAACTGAGCTAATCGGACTGGTGAATATCCCAGCCAATTTATAATACAATATATCACAACTCTACATTCCTCCTTCCTTTTTATTCAAAGTAAATTAATCGCGACAACCACATGCGACAACCTCTTTAGACTAACCCAGCCATTTGCTTCACCCTAGCTCTAGGATTCCAAGGCTAGTCACACACACATGGCACCAAATGTAATAGTAGGAGGAAAATAATGTACCCGATAAATGGGCTCAAAGACGCGACATCCTGCTTGCAAGTCAGATGCTCTACCAACTGAGCTAATCAGGCTGGTGAATATCCCAGCCAATTTATAATACAATAAACCACACCCCCACAAAATTTTGGTACAATGTAAGTAGGGTAAACAAATACGCATCATGTATGATTTCAGCTGCGGTGAGTATCCGAATACTAGGATTCTTGTAGGTTTAACTTGAAAATCCAGTACTATCACTTGCCACCTCTGACAGTGTTGGATTTCATTCTTAGCAAAATGATCTTAGCTTGATAAATATAATTCATTCAGAAAGAGTGACTGACTAGGCAAGAAAAACATTCATCTTACATTCTGTGTGAAAAATATGACATGATTTACTCTTTTCTGTGAAAAATATCTGAAGTTGGCACATTAAGTGTTAATAATAATCATTAAGAATACAAATGTAGATACAGTTGAATCTCGTTATCTCAAATTTCTAGGGACCGTGAAAATTAGTTTGAGATAACCGAAATTTGAGATAAACAAATACTGTATAATTATATATGTTTTAAAGTATTTGTGTACGCGCACATACAGGAGCCTCTATTTAAAATTACAATGCATGTATGATTAAGTTTCAATTGAATAAAATATGTGCATACGTAGAGAAGAAACAAAATAATTATGTATCTATTCATAATAATTAATATATACAATTAATATCCAACATAAAATACTTATTAATGAAATTTGTTGCAAGAATTCGAAAAAAACGAAGCGTCTAGCTTTATATATTTTCGGATGTGTACGCATTCCGTACATAATGTAAGATGAATGCGTTTGTTGCAACGTTGATCACGCTTTCAGAATTAATTATTTTTATCAAGCTAAGATCATTTTACTAAGATTGGAATTCAACACTGTCATAGGTGACAAGTAATAGTACTCAAATTTTCAAGTTAAACCTAAGAGTATCCTAGTATTCGGATACTCACAGCAGCTGAAGTTATACGTGGTGCGTATTTGTTTACCTTACCTACCATAATTTTAGTTAAGTCAAATACCAGGTATGATTATCATGCTACACTACACGTGTGCTCTGTTTGTCACACGGTTATAAATCTCCCGGAGCCTTTAGATTGTTCAATTAGCAAAATGTCATGATAGGTGTGAAAGCGTCCATTGTTCGCTGATCAGCTCCAACTTTGAGATAAACAACTCAAACTACATGCTAATTAGAGTCACGGGGACAAAAATTTAGTTTGACATAAACGAAATTTTGAGATAAGTGAATTGGAGGTAAGCGGATTAATTTCATATAGAGAAAGAGCAAAAAAATCGGGACCCAACGAAACAGTTTGACATAACCGAAATATTGATATAAGCGAGTTTGACATAACGAGATTCAACTGTACATATTTTGTCAATAACTTAAGTTTGGAATGACCATTGTTGTAACAATGCTAGATGACCCTTACAATTCAGACCAGTAAACAGAATAACTTAAGATCTTGACAGCTATATAAACAATATCAGATACTTTGGTTAAATCTTACTGGAAATAATTTCTTATCATCTTTCAGTCACTTTACCAAACTTTAACTCAAATTATAACCCAACTTGAAATTTAACCAATACAGTATAACCCCTGAAAACCGGACTCCCTGAAAACCGGAATTCTCTGAATATCGGACGATTTTTCAAGTCCCATTTTTTCTCTTCTATAATCAATGCAAAAAAGTTCTCTGAATACCGGCACCTCAGAATTCCGGATACCGGACGGTTTTTACCGTCCGCTAATGGATTGTCAAACTATATTTAACCCCTGAATACCGGACACGCATATTTTTAAGTTGTATATTCAGACTGACAAGAAGAGTGTCATTTTCCTTTGTTTACCGATTAGCGGTCGCGCGTGTAATTAGTACAGGCGTGAAAAACATATTGTGTGTTGAAGTTGAACAATAAGGTAGAATCAATAAAGATCGTCATTATGCAGTTATAATTCGATGGCCACCTAGTTTGATTTATTGTTGTAAAGGCAAGTATCAAAACATAACAGGTCAGTGATAATAAACATATTTAGATACCAATAAAATATCAATAAGTGGAACTTGTACTCGAAAGTGCAATTAGCACGTATAATCTGTTGATTTACGAACCCGTTTAATTACGAACATTATGAAAGGATCACTGGAAATGACCAATAAAATTATGATATCTTTATTGAATAATGTTGAAATATTATTTTAGTATTTTTTTGGTCATTTCATGTCTGCTTTCGCTCTCGATCATTATCATTGCGCTTCTTTAAAATAATGTCTGAACCACCTTCTAAGCATAGAAGGTTTGAATTTTCTCTTGAAGACAAAATTAAAATTGTCAGATGATATGAGTCTATTCTTAAACCATCTTTAAAGGTATGAGTATGTTTTTTTCCTTTTAACCCTCACACAGAAGACAAAAGGGTACTATTTTTGGAAAGCATATTCTTTGCTTGGTTTAGCATTCATACAGTAATACATTTCAATACAACTAAGTATATAAAACAACAATGTGGTACATACACTGTACAAATCAGTCACCCACAAGACATAAGTATGGATAAATTTCCAATTTTATCAAAAATTCTCTGAAAACCGGAATTCTCAGAAAACCGGACTTTTGGCTCAGTCCGGAAGGGGTCCGGTTTTCAGGGGTTATACCGTATTTATACAGTTAGATGCTGGTAGATAATCCAAACTGGATAGGTTATGTCTAACCAGTCCCTTTACTAATCCAGTGAATAGTTAGATGATGAATGAAACAACATAAAGAAATACTTGAATAGCCTAACTAAGAAACACTTAGAGTCATGGTATTCTTCCTCTGCTTCCAGAGCATTTATAGGAGCCTTTGTTGCCCTTCAAAACTCGTCAAATTACATTATTTCAAAGGGCTAGATGTTAATGTCAAAGTTACAAAATCAATCTACAGAGAAACTCACTTTGTCACACTGTACTCTAAAGAATAAAATTATATCTTTGTTATAATCGTGTTAGTAATGTGGACAAAATCTAGCAAGCATTCATTTCATCACTAAAGTTGCGTTAAAATACAACAAAGAGGTGAAGTGATTGATGAATAAATGCATAGATAGATGGACAGTTTGGCATTATAACTCACCAGTATTGACATTCTCCATTGTCCATGACATTCAAATAATGGATTCTTCCAACTGTAACTTGGTTCAGAAATGGTGCCTGGAAAATAATTTAAAACATGTATTTGTCATTATGATGTCCTCTGATTGTATATATGAATGTTCCAATGCTTTATGTAGACAATCACATGCCTGCAGCATCACAATATATCAGAGAAGTGTAATACTGTATAGGGCTGCAGCAGAATTTTTTCATATTGCAGTACGCTGTTATGTGTACCTTATCAAGAGGGTATATATTGGCTGTAAAAATCAATTTGAATTGAAAAGTGCCGATACAGCCACTTTTCAATTCAAATTGATTTTTAGCAAAAAATAATTGGCATGAAATCAAACAGGTTACTGATTTATTGTTAATTTATGTGTCTATTTAACCTGTGTGTAACAGAGCTAACCTTATGGAAGTATTGGAATTACGGTTTGCTTTTAATAAAACCTAACTATTTACTAATTTAGAGTATGTCTCTCATTGCTAGCTTTAAAAGCCTTATTTGCAAGTAGCTTCCCTTGATGTTTCGATGATAGGAAGCTTGGGACTTGAATTCTGAAAATTTGCCGACTTTTTCTTTCCCTTATGAGGCCTGTGCATATACTGTTTAGCACATCTACAGTCCAGTACTGCTATATATATCATATCAAAAGTGGCCTGACAATACACAACCCTAATACTGTAACTTACGGCAGACATGAATGTCTAGGTCAGATATTTAGAACTGTACTGATCAAATACCAATTAGGAAGAAATTAGGGGTGCAAACCTCAAATAAAACTTGGCTGAACATAAAACTGCATTAATTATTATTAAGTAATTTCACTATATGTGCTAATTAGAGTAATACAGACGAAACATAATATATCGAAATCGCTTATATCGAAATCCTGCTTATATCGAGGTAAAGATAAAGTCCCGATTTTTATCCTTTATTACATATTAGAAAAACGCATGTATATCAAATTCTTGGTTCTCGATATTTTTATATATCAAAGTAGATTTTCGGTCCGAACCAAATATTTTCTACTATAAAGTGACCATCTATGTCGAACCAATTATGTCACCAACTAACAAAAGAAATGTTTGCACTTTTTCTGCCAACAAACACCTACAATTTAAAACTGATATTTAATTATTGACAGCTGTATAAACGTGTTAGTGTCCATTCTCACGATTATAAAACTGATACAAACTTTTCGTTGATGATACAAATTATTATTAAGAACTGCTATACGCTCATTAAAAACTATCTTATGCATATTTGACATGTATATAGCAAAATAAATATATCGAAAGTACCCGTATAAGTACCGGTATAAATGCCGTATTCTTATTACCCATTACCATCCCGTACACCAAATAACATGATTACGTTATCATTACTACACTCTGACTTTAGCTCTAAAATGTAAATACGAGTATCGAAATTCCTATATCAAAGTTCGTTTATATCGAACTATTTTGGCAAGTCCCCCGAACTTCGATATAATGAGTTTTGACTGTATATTGCAAATTGATATTTAAATTGAATCATCAGTAAACTGATTGGTTGGGTCAAGTGTTTAGAAATCCATTATGACTTAAACATTTACAGATAGAAGTCACTAATCAAGATTTCAAACAATAAATTGGAGCAATGAACATGCACAGCCATTTCTATTTGTGTTAAGCAGAGCATAAACACATAGGATCCAAATTAATGTAAATATAAACATGAAAGATAATGAACAGTCAAATATATTAAATACATACAGGTCTGTGATATGTTGGTCTGTAATTGTTCAGTTTAACAACACCTCTTTCCAAAGGACTGTTTGTGTCTTGTTTCAAGCTAATGTATGGCACAACTTTTTCTACACCTTTAATGTTTAGTACAGCTGTGTATGTAGATAGCTGCAAAGAAAACACAATATACATGATGTCTGGTTTGGTGCATTGATTCTACATTCATCATACCACATTTCCTATGGCATCACAACTCTCATTAATAAAAACAGAAAACATTTGTTTTGGGACACCAATTACTAAAATATGGTCTTTATCATGTTGGCAACATAGCTGACTTCAAATCATATTCTTTTATTTTTATAAAAAATATTTTGAAAGAATTCATAATTTCATCTTTTCAATTCTACCATAGCAAATACATGTTTATCAAACCTTTCAATTCTTTTAATATAATCTTCCTCATTTCGAGGTGAACAGGCATAAAAACATCCCTATCCACCCTAGTAAGGAACTACAATTTGTAAAACATGTCATCTCATAATATCATGAACATATTTACCATCTTTTTGTTGTGCATTATTTCAAGTGTATATTCAATATGTGTTAAAGACTTCTTTAAAAGTTTGATAGCTTTTACTGTAATGGTGTCTCCAGTGACAATAAGGTCTGTGCTTATCGGATTCTCTTCTTTTCCATCTGAACTTTTAAAGCTAAAATTAAAAACAATCAGTAAGAAATAACTCTCAATGCAATTATGTAATAAAGTTAGTCAAGCATACAAAATTCATTTTGTTATTCAGACAGATTTCTGGTTTACTATGTCCACATAAATATCACAAACCAAAATTCTTACAAATTTATGAGGAAGACCTTTTAAAAGAAATTTAAGTGAGTGGCAGGAAAAGTAATCTTAGTAGTCACAAATCAATGTCCTGCCAGTAAGGTTAACAATCAAAGTACTCAAAGTACTGTTGGAACACAATTTTTTTCCAAACAAAGCAAAAAAGAGAAATAGCTAGGTACTCATATCGTTCGAGCCGGTACAAATACTTTTAACATTTACACTTACGGACCAACTTTTCATTTATATACATGTATGTGTTTGACACTGAAGAAGGACATACGCTTTACTAGTCTCTTAGCAAGAAATAAATAATTGGAGAGTTTAACAGCACATTAAGTTAAGACAATTAATGAAATTGCATTCATTTAAAAACTCTTTGTTATAAATACACAAACAAATCAACAACACATAAGTAACAGTAAATATCAACATCAATACTCCTGATTTTTAACCTGACAGTTCATCACCACATTGAACACAATCAGGGTCACTCAAATCAAAAGACCCGATACATTAGTTTATAATTAAAAATGTAGGGCCTATAGTGTACCCAATGTTGCACAAGATTCAGATGTAATCATGTAATTCTAAAAAATCTTGCCTAAAAATAACTCTTCAACTATTACTTTTTAAAAGGACACAACCACTATTCTATGTTCATATTTAATGACTCAAATTATTATTCGTAAGCCGCAGTTTAAACATTTGACCTCCGCAGGTTATCCAACATGAACTTGATATTTACATCATCATTTTATGTAAAGTATCAGTATGATTAGACCAGAATTTGCTCTGAAATATCAAAGTAATGTCAAAAAGGCACAAAACAAATATATCGATGGTAGTTTATTGCAAATGCATGCATACATGAAGAGAAATTACTGACCCAACGAAAACTGAAAGTAGAACTATTTTACAGAAACAGGGTATATGCAAAACAGCAACACAGGTGCACTATTTCATTGGCTAACAGCGGATACGCGGGTTTAATTCTACGCATTTGAATACGTCATTATTTTGCACTTATTTAGATGCATGACTCTTTATATTTTGTTACAATAAGATGATTTAAAATATATTTAGATCCGACACACTTAATTGAGGAAATATACCAGATACATCTATATAATCACACTATTCAGTTGAGCACTATTTCCTCTGGTGGCTGTTCTTTTAACCAAGCTATGGAGTCCAAGGAGTATAGATAGCTACATGATTACGAAGGAAGGTGACTTTGATAAAAATCACCTTCCAATAAAAGAGTAAATTCATAATAGGATGTCAATGGAAATATTAAGATCAAGTGGTCCTTAGTCATAAGATGTCAAGAAAAGAAATAGATTCTATGTTAATGAATGAAAAATCACTATCAAAATTTTCAGTTAGACAGGTTTAAACTTTTTCTCAAAGTAACACTTAGAATTAATATATTACTAAGATTTTTGGATGAAATGTTTTGACATTGAATTATTTACCATTATGAGAATTTTCAAAGAATATTTTTCTGTAGTTTATTCAAAAATTCAAAAAAGGGCTCTCTGATATGAAACATGCATACAATTTTACAAAAACCTGCACCAGCGCCATCTAGTGGTTTATAAATTATAGTCCTGTTACCCCTTTAATATCAGCTGGGACCACTTTGGTTACAAGATTTAATATTAAAGTTTAATATTGTATGACTGGTTTAAATCATTATCTGGCAGAAAATATAACATTGATAATATATTCTGCATTATATTATACAACATAACAGAACATGAATTACCTTAGATGTAAACAATTAGAGCAAACAGTAGCAAATATGTGACTTTAGTACACCCATGTCAAGGTGACATTAAAATATGTGAAAGGTAAGTTGTGCAGTATTTAGTCACATAAAAGTATACTCTTAAACTGGAAATATATGTTTAACTAACTATATCCAGAGAATTAAACTTCTGAAGACTGTAACTTTTGCTAAATTGGAATAAGAAGAATAATTTATAAATCAAATGAGGATGAAAATTGATACTTGCCAACAACTGGTTTTGTCACTGAAATAAAGATAAGCATATGGATTTAATAACAACATATCATAATGTCACAATAGATATCACACAATGAAATATCACACATCTAAAGTGTAAACAAAGTCAGAGATGATGAATAATCAGTTTAGGGCTAACATCAGTATGTTGTAATAATCATACAATCATGTTTGTTTGTTTGTTTGTTTGTTCGTTCATTTGTTCGCACGTTCAGTCATATATTGCGGACAGTTCACCATTGTTCCTGGGAGGAACCTGGGAGGAACCAGGGAGGAACCTGGGAGGAACCAGTAGTAAACTCCCATCCTCCATAAGGAATTGTCTACTTTCTTACATAAAGAGACATGGTTGGCAGCTAGGCTTGAACCCACAACCCTTTATCAGTAAGAGGTTACAGTGATTTGAAGTCAGCGACCTTAACCACTCGACCACAGAGGCGGGTTGATTGAGGTTTAAGCTGAAGGGCTGAAATATATCAGCGAGGGATTTGGGGGGCCTTCTAGTAGTTGAATCTGTTTTGTTGTAGTTGAAATCCCCTGTCAATATGGACCTTCAGATAATTGACTAACATGTAATAGATATTAAACTTCTTGAGTCAAATTAATTTTGTCTCTTTTAAATGAGTGTAAATTCTGGGTATTTGGATAATTATTAAACAGTTTACCTTGCTTGAGTGAAAGACATACTGAGCATTTCATTTTTACTTTGAGGAGAAGAATTTTCACCAACTATACCAAGAGCAAACATCTCAGGCACTTTCTCAATCTCCACTGTGTATGACATGTTTTCATTAATCTCTTGCCGTCCTAAAAACACTGATGAACCATGCACATTCTTGTAATTTCTTACATAACTGAGAATAAAACATAAAAAGACATTCAGTAAACACATATGTCCCTGGTGGCATGCTTGAGAATAGATCTTGAATCTATATGAGGTCAATGTGTAAAAGTAGAAGCAAAGTTTCAATTAAATATAATTGCCCTATACATTACATATACTAAAATAAATGGTGTTTGTACTAGAAGAAAAGGTAAAATGTAGTTAACCCAGAAATATCCACAGATGTTAGACAAAATGGTATAATTTGGTTAACACAATTAACATTTTGCATACCCAATTAATCAAGATCAAGGTTAATTTGAGGTTGGGCGATATGGGTGGATAAGGAATAGTATATGGCAACAACTGTATAAGTATCTAAGCATTCTAGTAAATGGTGTTGGTGCTAGACAAATGGTAAAATCTAGTTTACCAAGAAAATACCAAGAAAAAGCCCATAATAAGCAGTTTGAGTTCTAATCCAGTCAAGGACAAGAAGAAACCAAGGTTGTGTGATATAGGTGGACAAGAAGAAACCAAGGTTGTGTGATATAGGTGGACAAGAAGAAACCAAGGTTGTGTGATATAGGTGGACAAGAAGAAACCAAGGTTGTGTGATATAGGTGGACAAGAAGAAACCAAGGTTGTGTGATATAGGTGGACAAGAAGAAACCAAGGTTGTGTGATATAGGTGGACAAGAAGAAACCAAGGTTGTGTTATATAGGTGGACAAGAAGAAACCAAGGTTGTGTGATATAGGTGGACAAGAAGAAACCAAGGTTGTGTGATATAGGTGGACAAGAAGAAACCAAGGTTGTGTGATATAGGTGGACAAGAAGAAACCAATGTTGTGTTATATAGGTGGACAAGAAGAAACCAAGGTTGTGTGATATAGGTGGACAAGAAGAAACCAAGGTTGTGTTATATAGGTGGACAAGAAGAAACCAAGGTTGTGTGATATAGGTGGACAAGAAGAAACCAAGGTTGTGTGATATAGGTGGACAAGAAGAAACCAAGGTTGTGTGATATAGGTGGACAAGAAGAAACCAAGGTTGTGTGATATAGATGGACAAGAAGAAACCAAGGTTGTGTGATATAGGTGGACAAGAAGAAACCAAGGTTGTGTGATATAGGTGGACAAGAAGAAACCAAGGTTGTGTGATATAGGTGGACAAGAAGAAACCAAGATTGTGTGATATAGGTGGACAAGAAAAAACCAAGGTTGTGTGATATAGGTGGACAGGGTAGTAACTGCATATGTATCAAATTGATGGACAAAACAGTAAAACATCTAGTTAACCTCATACAGTAGAATAGACAAAATGAACACAAGACATACTATTATACTGGTAGATTCATTGTTTTATAACAAATATTAAATAATCAGTCTGATTCTTCCATATTTCATCAACTTTTATGATGCTGGAAATCATATAAAAAAGACTGTGACTTTAAACAGTCAAGCTGTTTTTTATTTTCTTTCTTGGATGAAAAAAAGAAAATGGATCATCAGATTAGGAGTGATGTTATTACATACGTAATTCTTCCATTTTTGTCAACCAAACAATCTGATTTATAGCCCAGTTCCATCCATCTATCTTCCTTCTTCTGTTTCTCTAAAATACTCTAAAATGCACATGGTATGTTCATTAGAATTGGGATACTTATTTCAGCCAAATGAGGAATTTAAACTTGAGATCTTTCCATTCACATAAGTGAAAATGAATCATGTAAGACAATCTGCCACTGTGCATCTGATTTTGGACACATTTCCATTTAGTCATATGGGAAGAACAATCTTATACACTACTCACTCAGTCAGCCATGTTTTTGAAGAAGTAATCTCAATAAAAAGTCACTATTTGGTTGATCATAATTATTATGCTTTTAAACCATGCATCAACTGTCAAAATTGATTTTTGTACCAAAATAATTGTTCCATACCATAACTGTAACAGTTTAACAGCTATTTACACAAAGTCCATCTTGATTCAGTTTCCTTCAGTATAATGTTAGTGATGACTACTAACAATACAGAACAATTACACTACATACAAGTATGTATGAGAATTAAGATGAACCTATGACTGTTCAGTATAACGAGTAAATACCTGTGGTGGCTGAACCAGCTGTAATACTTCTACTTCAACAATATGTTCACCCATTGATGTAATCACAGGATACATGGAAGAATTGGGTTTCAAATCATTTTCATTAGTTTTACTTTTTTTCTAAAATAAAATAAGCAGCATTTATACAAACCAACGAACATAAATATAGAGAAACTGGTAAATGGTACATTTTTAACAAGCAATATCCAAAATGATCTTGATACACTCACATCCTGGATATGGACATATTCACATACTGGATATAGACATATTCACATACTTGATATAGACATACTCACATACTGGATACAGACATACTCACATACTGGATACAGACATACTCACATCCCGGACATAGACATACTCACATACTGGATATAGACATACTCACATACTGGATATAGACATACTCACATACTGGATATAGACATACTCACATACTGGATATAGACATACTCACATACTGGATATAGACATATTCACATACTGGATATAGACATACTCACATACTGGATATAGACATATTCACATACTTGATATAGACATACTCACATACTGGATATAGACATATTCACATACTTGATATAGACATACTCACATACTGGATATAGACATATTCACATACTGGATACAGACATACTCACATACTGGATATAGACATACTCACATACTGGATATAGACATACTCACATACTGGATATAGACATATTCACATACTTGATATAGACATACTCACATACTGGATACAGACATATTCACATACTGGATACAGACATACTCACATACTGGATATAGACATACTCACATACTGGATATAGACATACTCACATACTGGATATAGACATATTCACATACTTGATATAGACATACTCACATACTGGATATAGACATATTCACATACTGGATACAGACATACTCACATACTGGATATAGACATACTCACATACTGGATATAGACATACTCACATACTGGATATAGACATATTCACATACTGGATATAGACATACTCACATCCTGGATACAGACATACTCACATCCCAGACATAGACATACTCACATCCTGGATACAGACATACTCACATACTGGATATAGACATACTCACATACTGGATACAGACATACTCACATCCTGGATACAGACATACTCACATCCCGGACATAGACATACTCACATCCTGGATACAGACATACTCACATACTGGATATAGACATATTCACATCCTGGATATGGACATATTCACATCCTGGATACAGACATATTCACATACTTGATATAGACATACTCACATACTGGATACAGACATACTCACATCCTGGATATGGACATATTCACATCCTGGATACAGACATATTCACATACTTGATATAGACATACTCACATACTGGATATGGACATATTCACATCCTGGATATAGACATATTCACATACTTGATATAGACATACTCACATACTGGATACAGACATACTCACATACTTGATATAGACATACTCATATCCTGGATATGGACATATTCACATCCTGGATACAGACATATTCACATACTTGATATAGACATACTCACATACTTGATATGGACATATTCACATCCTGGATATAGACATATTCACATACTTGATATAGACATACTCACATACTGGATACAGACATACTCACATACTGGATATAGACATACTCACATACTGGATATAGACATATTCACATCCTGGATATAGACATATTCACATACTTGATATAGACATACTCACATACTGGATACAGACATACTCACATCCTGGATATGGACATATTCACATCCTGGATACAGACATATTCACATACTTGATATAGACATACTCACATACTGGATATGGACATATTCACATCCTGGATATAGACATATTCACATACTTGATATAGACATACTCACATACTTGATATAGACATACTCACATACTGGATATGGACATACTCACATACTGGATATGGACATATTCACATACTGGATACAGACATACTCACATACTTGATATAGACATACTCACATCCTGGATATGGACATATTCACATCCTGGATACAGACATATTCACATACTTGATATAGACATACTCACATCCCGGATATGGACATATTCACATCCTGGATACAGACATATTCACATACTTGATATAGACATACTCACATACTGGATATGGACATATTCACATCCTGGATATAGACATATTCACATACTGGATATAGACATACTCACATACTTGATATAGACATACTCACATACTGGATACAGACATACTCACATACTGGATACAGACATACTCACATACTGGATATAGACATACTCACATCCTGGACATAGACATACTCACATCCTGGATATAGACATACTCACATACTGGATACAGACATACTCACATCCTGGATACAGACATACTCACATCCCGGACATAGACATACTCACATACTGGATATAGACATACTCACATACTGGATACAGACATACTCACATACTGGATATAGACATACTCACATACTGGATATAGACATACTCACATACTGGATATAGACATACTCACATCCTGGATATAGACATACTCACATCCTGGATACAGACATATTCACATCCTGGATACAGACATAATCACATCCTGGATATAGACATACAGTACGGTTCGCCACAATCCACCGTAAATTATTGCCCTTCAGTGGTGACGGTCACCGTCGATCATCGTCGCTCTGAATGCGACAGCTAAAATTCAAATCGCCGCGTTGAAGAGATCTACCTGTGGCTTAGCGCAATTTTAAATCCGCAGTTATTTGCGATTTTCGGACAAATCACCCAAACCGTACTGTACTCACATCCTGAATTTTCACTTAAAAAAGGTACCTTAACACCATCTTCAATATAGTAAAAGTCAGCATCCGGACCAGGAACATATTCCGATAACCAATCACCTTCAATACCAAACCCTATTGTCATAACATCTTCTGTCTTTGCTTCAAAACTGAAATAACACATTATCTAAAAGACAGCCACATCACCTATGTACCTGAGAAAGTAAATTACTCAGCTCTTTCATACAGACAAATGAAAAACAGAACTTGATGGGCAATACCAAGAGACAAACCCTCAGAAAAAAATGCAAAAACGCATAATGATGAAATATTAGGCAGGTGTGGTTGTAAATGAAGTATTTACACTAAATTAATGCCTTGATTTACTTTTTATTTGAATCATAGAAAACTCTTATTATTCATCAACATATTTATCTGAAAACCTGGTGTAATAAAAAAATATTTTTGGTCATGATTTTTTCCCTATAATTTCAATGTGAAATAACCTCGATTATCCAAATCATGTAATCCAAATACCATGGCTGATCCAATGTGATAAACAGGTTCCCAAAATCAATCTAATGCTATTTTTACACCAGTGATCCAAAGTCAACAATCAACCAGATTTGTCCATTGAAGGATGTCATTAACATTTCAATAGGTGCGAACAACAAATTTTATTTCCAATGTGAAGTCTCCTATACCAGAGCGGGCGTTAATTTTTTGTAACACATGGTACTAACACATCCCCACTAACACCCTCTCGGAAAAGTGATATTTATATAATGAAACCATACTGAGAAAAGTAGTTTGTTTGGTTCTTCATTCCTGATGATGGGAACATGATAAAAGCCTATTACTATACCATGCAATTCAGTTATATGATTCACCTTTTAGCTTGATAATTAAATTGCATGTATGATGTCATAATTTGACTTAAATAAGAAATTAACATTGAAAGAGTCCTATTGGCTTATAATATACTATTGATAATGGACCATACATTTTACATACAGATAATAAAACATCATTCATTTTGATATTTACATGTATGTTGTAATTTATTTGGGAGTGATCTCCCTTTATTTTCATACAACACAGTCTAGATTTCCTTTACCCTGAAATGTCTGAAACCATGGATTATCCTGACTATAATATTTCAGATCCATCAATTTCAAGTAATCAAGGTTCCATTGTACTTTCAGAATAGATCATAAATCTGAAGTCTGGTCCTTGTAGTGAAACTTTCTTCGGTATTTGATGTTTATACAATATCTACGAGTCATCAGGCTGTTCTTAATAACATTAATAATTACTGACACATGGTTCTTAAAATGCATTTTTCAATTATATTCTGTATAATCTCATAGAATGACATTAAAATAAGGTCAGTTGGTTGAAGATAACCGTACATTCAATAATTTATTGGATTCTGACATCTGGTATCATCATTTTTATAGGAAATAGAAAGGTCATAAAATTATACAATATGATTGCTCAAACTGACCATTATAGTGTGATTTATATACAGTGAGGATTTATCATGAACAGCTGTCTAAACACACCATTACAATGTTAATAAAGATGTTGAAAATTAATCTTTCTCACATATCAGTATCTGTTTCAGTTCAAAACTGGAAATAATTTGCTCAACTAATGTGTTCTTACCCATCCACCATTCCACCAATCTCTGATGTTGATTCCATAGGGTTTCTATCTGAGTGTAAAATATCATATAAACAACCAAGCAGCAATCCAGCCTTGCCACCAGTAACAGAACTTTTTGCTTTCACTTCTATATAGTTGTTGGAACGAGTCAGTCTCTCACTTGAAATGAACACTCCAAAATTTTCTCCCTGACCTAACCTATTCCTGAATGAAAGAAAAAACATCATCAAATTAATGTATATTTTTTACACACAGGCCACACAAGTCTATTCATAAAAGTTATTTGTCAACTGACTCTTGAACTGAGCACACAATTTACGATACATTTGACACCCAAGCAACGCAAAAATATTTAGAAAGCATCAAGGATATTTAGAAAGCATCGAGGATATAAACAGAAGCTTACTTAAATATGGTTTTGTCACCAATCTGCTCCATATCTAAAGAAGGTAATTTTAACATCTCCATAAATACAGTTTTCTTCCCATCAAGAGGTATATCATCTTGAACTGTTGTTGGTACAGTTGCTTTCATATTTTCCCAAACTGGCTCCTGAAATAATATGAAGAAAATTCAAAAATAAAGATACACAAAAAGTCACTAGTAAGCATTACATACCCTATGTGGTCTTGAAAATAGCTGTAACAAGTGATCAAAGTTTTGCATGTGCCCCAAACTATTGAATAACCCAATCATGTTATTTAAAGTCACATACAGTAAAATCCTGATTATTCAAATTTGTCTGGTCCAGTGAAATCATTTGGTTATTCCATGGCTTTGAATAATCTATTTCAGTATGATATACTGGTTAGAAAACGATAAGTTCCATACTGTCCGTACATTGAAAGGGAATTAATGCTTGTACGCAAATATGGTGTTACTTGATTGATCATAATACTAAAATTAAATGTACAACAAAATATTTTTCATTTTTTATCTGTGTTTTATGAATGCAATTGAGTTAAAGAATGTAATACTTATTCTTCTTAAAGATATTTGCTACAGTTCCATACATTTTCACATGTATGGAGATCGAGGCAAAATGAAAACTGATCGCTAGATTTTTTAAAACTTTGCATGATAATAACATATGATAACAGAAACATGTTAAGCAAAACAAATTGAGGCTCACTGATCTCGTTTTTTAGTTACCGGTACCTGCCCTTGAATTTGAATTTTGCTTATCTTAGGTCACACACAGTGGTGTACAACTTATTCACACAGACATTAGCATACAACCTATACACACAGACATACAGACAGTGGTGTACAGCTTTCACATACAGTCAGTGGGCAGGTGTACAATTTACACATACAGACAGTGGTGTACAGCTTACACATACAGTCAGTGGTGTACAACTTACACATACAGACAGTCGACAGGTGTACAATTTACACATACAGTCAGTGGTGTACAACTTACACATACAGTCAGTGGACAGGTGTACAATTTGCACATACAGTCAGTGGTGTACAACTTTCACATACAGTCAGTGGGCAGGTGTACAATTTCCACATACAGTCAGTGGTGTACAACTTACACATACAGTCAGTGGTGTACAACTTACACATACAGACAGTGGACAGGTGTACAATTTACACATACAGTCAGTGATGTACAACTTACACATACAGTCAGTGGACAGGTGTACAATTTACACATACAGTCAGTGGTGTACAACTTTCACATAAAGTCAGTGAACATGTGTACAATTTACACATACAGTCAGTGGACAGGTGTACAATTTACACATACAGACAGTGGACATGTGTACAACTTACACATACAAACAGTGGTGTACAACTTACACATAAAGTCAGTGAACAGGTGTACAATTTACACATACAGTCAGTGGACAGGTGTACAATTTACACATACAGACAGTGGACATGTGTACAATTCACACATACAAACAGTGGTGTACAATTTACGCATACAGTCAGTGAACAGGTGTACAATTTACACATACAAACAGTGGTGTACAACTTACACATACAGTCAGTGGACAGGTGTACAATTTACACATACAGACAGTGGTGTACAATTTACACATACAGTCAGTGGACAGGTGTATAATTTACACATACAAACAGTGGTGTACAACTTACACATAGTTACAGTCAGTGGACATGTGTACAATTTACACATACAGACAGTGGTGTACAACTTACACATACAGTCAGTGGACAGGTGTACAATTTACACATACAAACAGTGGTGTACAACTTACACATAGTTACAGTCAGTGGACAGGTGTACAATTTACACATATAGACAGTGGTGTACAACTTACACATACAGTCAGTGGACAGGTGTACAATTTACACATACAAACAGTGGTGTACAACTTACACATAGTTACAGTCAGTGAACAGGTGTACAATTTACACATATAGACAGTGGTGTACAACTTACACATAGTTACAGTCAGTGGACAGGTGTACAATTTACACATACAGACAGTGGTGTACAATTTACACATACAGTCAGTGGACAGGTGTATAATTTACACATACAAACAGTGGTGTACAACTTACACATAGTTACAGTCAGTGGACATGTGTACAATTTACACATACAGACAGTGGTGTACAACTTACACATACAGTCAGTGGACAGGTGTACAATTCACACATACAGACAGTGGTGTATAATTTACACATACAAACAGTGGTGTACAACTTGCACATACAGACAGTGGTGTACATACAGTCAGTGGACAGTAGTACAATTTACACATACAAACAGAGGTGTACAACTTACACATAGTTACAGTCAGTGGACATGTGTACAATTTACACATACAGACAGTGGTGTACAACTTACACATACAGTCAGTGGACAGGTGTACAATTTACACATACAAACAGTGGTGTACAATTTACACATACAGACAGTGGTGTACAACTTACACATACAGTCAGTGGACAGGTGTACAATTTACACATACATACAGTGGTGTATAATTTACACATACAAACAGTGGTGTACAACTTACACATACAGACAGTGGTGTACATACAGTCAGTGGACAGGTGTACAATTTACACATACAAACAGAGGTGTACAACTTACACATAGTTACAGTCAGTGGACATGTGTACAATTTACACATACAGACAGTGGTGTACAACTTACACATACAGTCAGTGGACAGGTGTACAATTTACACATACAAACAGTGGTGTACAATTTACACATACAGACAGTGGTGTACAACTTACACATACAGTCAGTGGACAGGTGTACAATTTACACATACAGACAGTGGTGTATAATTAACACATACAAACAGTGGTGTACAACTTACACATACAGACAGTGGTGTACAACTTACACATACAGTCAGTGGACAGGTGTACAATTTACACATACAAACAGTGGTGTACAATTTACACATACAAACAGTGGTGTACAATTTACACATACAAACAGTGGTGTACAATTTACACATACAAACAGTGGTGTACAACTTACACATACAGACAGTGGTGTACAACTTACACATACAGACAGTGGTGTACAACTTACACATACAGACAGTGGTGTACAATTTATACATACAAACAGTGGTGTACAATTTACACATAAAACAGTGGTGTACAATTTACATATACAGACAGTGAGTGGTGTACAATTTACGCATACAGACAGTGGTGTACAACTTACACATACAGACAGTGGTGTACAATTTACACATACAGACAGTGGTGTACACCTTACACATATAGACAGTGGTGTACAATTTACACATACAGACAGTGGTGTACAATTTACACATACAGACAGTGGTGTACAACTTACACATACAGACAGTGAGTGGTGTACAATTTACGCATACAGACAGTGGTGTACAACTTACACATACAGACAGTGGTGTACAATTTACACATACAGACAGTGGTGTACAACTTACACATACAGACAGTGGTGTACAACTTACACATACAGACAGTGGTGTACAACTTACACATACAGACAGTGGTGTACAATTTACACATACAGACAGTGGTGTACAACTTACACATACAGACAGTGGTGTACAACTTACACACATACTAAATGGCAAACAACATGAGTTCACAGCAAGTTGGCTTTAAAAAAATTAATAAAAGTATCTAAATCATACAACCTTAGCAACAACTCTTGATATTGTTGTTATCAAATGCTTCTTGATATCTTTAGGTTCCATGCTGGCATCAAATGGAATCATAACTTGACTACGTTCAACTGCCAGCAAATTGTCTAATAAACACTGGAAGAATAAAGGACAAAGCATGATTAGAATGTATGAAAATAACAGAAATCGGCATAAAAGCAATGCTAACATTATGTTTCAGTACTCTAAATATAAACAGTGTCAACATAGTGCTACAGTATTCTCAATACAAACAGTGTCAACATAATGCTACAGTACTCTCAATACAAACTGTGTCAACATAATGCTACAGTACTCTCAATATAAACAGTGTCAATATAATGCTACAGCACTCTCAATATAAACAATGTCAACATAATGCTACAGTACTCTCAATATAAACAGTGTCAACATAATGCTACAGTACTCTCAATATAAACAGTGTCAACATAATGCTACAGTACTCTTAATATGAACAGTGTCAATATAATGCTACAGTACACTCAATATAAAACAGTGTCAATATAATGCTACAGTACTCTCAATATAAACAGTGTCAACATAATGCTACAGTACTCTCAATATAAACAGTGTCAACATAATGTTACAGTACTCTCAATATAAACAGTATCAACATAATGCTACAGTACTGTTATTATAAACAGTGTCAACATAATGCAACAGTACTCTTAATATGAACAGTGTCAACATAATGTTACAGTACTCTCAATATAAACAGTGTCAACATAATGCTACAGTACTGTTATTATAAACAGTGTCAACATAATGTTACAGTACTCTTAATATGAACAGTGTCAACATAATGCTACAGTATTCTTATTATAACAAGAGGGCCATGATGGCGTTGAGTATCGAAACATGGTCATGGGCATAAAGGAGAGGGCCATCATGGCCCTATATCACTCAACTGAGTATCAAAACACTAAGGGATAATTTAATCAAGGGAAGTTATTTGTCATGGTAAATAGTTATCTATCCCAACTGCCAAGTAGATGTTGAAATCAAATGACCCCTTGGGCAAGGCCAATATTGACCCTGGGGCCATGATTTGCAAGAACTTGGTAGAAGTCTACAAGACAAAGCTACATACAAAATATCTAAGCTCTAGGCCTAGTGGTTTTGGACAAGAAGATTATTAAATTCTCCTATATAGGCCTATATAAATCAAGTGACCCACATGGCGGGGCCAATATTGACCCCAAAGCCATAATTTGAACAAACTCAGTAGAGATCCACTAAACAATGCTACATACAAAATATCTAAGCTCTAGGCCTTGTGGTTTTTGAGAAGAAGATTTTTTTGAATTTTCCTATATAAGCCTATATAAATCAAGTGACCCCTGGGGCGGGGCCTATTTTGACACTAGGTCAATAATTTTTACAAGCTTATAGAGGTCCACTAGCCAATGCTACACACTAAATATCTAAGCTCTAGGTCCTCTGGTTTTTGAGAAGAAGATTTTTGAAGATTTTCCAAAAAAGCTTGCAACCAGACTTCTGCATGGAATTGAATTCTTTGAACATCTTTGGTAGAGCTTCAATCACAGAACACACCTGTTAAGTTTAGTTGAAATTGACCAAGTGGTTTGAGAGAAGATGTTGTTTAAAGAAATTGTTGACAATGGACGGACGGATGTACTCATGAGACGTATGTTGTGGGGTGTACCCTTTGATGTTTTCGGTGTTTTATCCCCATAAGTCCACACCCCAAAAGTCGAAATTATCCCCACAATTACAGTTTGTACGTTACTGAACCTCACAAGACCTAAATGTACCAACGCTAATCCTAACCAACCTTAACCTCACAACCACCCTCTGGTGTGTACGGACAGAGGGACAGATGAGGACAGACATAGCTCGATCCTAAAACTCACCTTGGCACTCTGTGCCAGGTGAACTAAAAAGTGTCAATTTAATGCTACACTACACTTAACATAAACAGTATCCACATAATGCTACATTTCTCTCAATTTAAACAGTATCAATATAATGCTACAGTACTCTCAATAGAAACAGTGTCAACATAATGCTACAGTACTCTCAATAGAAACAGTGTCAACATAATGCTACAGTACACTCAATATAAAACAGTGTCAATATGATACTACAGTACTCTCAATAAACATAATGCTACAGTACTCTCAATATAAACAGTGTCAACATAATGCTACATTACTCTCAATATAATCAGTGTCAATATAATGCTACATTATTCATTATGATCTTAATACACAATTACCATGTAGGCATAAGTGAACATGTTATAATTAAGTACAATGCACAGGTATATAAACTTTATTTTAAGGAACTTGTTTTGTACATCAACAAATATTCAAGTATGCCCAGGTAACATCTATAAGTACTTACAACTTGAAAATTATTCAGTGAAAAATATCAAAAATAAATGTGGGGCATGTGTTAACTCACACTTGAAGGGTGTACTTCTGTTACAGACAGTTTCCAGTCATCAATATTCACATCAGATTTATAAAATCCAGAATGTGTTGGTGCAAGTTTACCGGAACAAAGATATTCTCCGACACATGTTGTTGCATTTTCATGGGGAACAATAAGAAGTTGACCCTCCTGTAAGCTTGCATTAGCTGTAAAAATATGAGAACAAGATGTAATGAGATATTGATTAATATGATTTGCATTGCTTGAACAGATCACTTACATTATATACTAGAGCTACTACACAAAAAATAAATTAACAGATAATAAATAGATAAATGATTTCATGTAAGGGCAAATTATACTCCTGCCTCATATTTCCGCGGTACCCATATATCCGTGGTTTGTCATATTTCTGGTATAAACAGAATGATGCGCCACCTGTAGGTCACCAACTTTCACAAAGAGGCCACTTTCCCTTTGCTCCTACACTTTCAGCGATAGTTTTGTTCCGCATAAACATATTTGCATTAAAACCGAACGATTATATAGTTACAGTAACACTTTGTTATTATGAGCATTGATATCACAAGCACTAGACTTATCTCGAGGAGATCTTAAAGTCCCAGTTCTTTTTGTTCTTTCTAGTATATAAATTTCCATGTTTATTATGAGCATCGTTTTCTCGATATCTCAAGTACATATCACGGTCCCTTGACTTATTTTTCAGCAATAATTACCATGATTATCTTGAGGAGTGTCATACTGGGTATCGTTCACACCTGAATGTCAACCTGCGAATGCCATTTTTTCTACACATTGTTTAAATTGGACAATAAAATTGAATAAAAGAACAAATCTTAATCGAGAACTTTGTTATTCACACCTCACTAAAATTGGACAATACACTCTTGACTTAAAATGACAATGAAACTTAACAAAAAGTTGATTTATTGTGAGAATTTTTAATCATGAGAACTTAATTACAAGAAGAAGATTTTTAAATTTTCCTATATAAGTCTATATAAACCAAGTGACCCCCGGGGCGGGGCCAATTTTGACCCTAGGGCAATAATTTGAACAAACTTGGTAGAGGTCCACTAGACAATGCTATATGCCAAATATCTTAGCTGTAGGCCTTGTGGTTTCGGAGTAGAAGATTTTTCAATATTCCTATATAAAATAGAATAAACACCAGGGCAGGGCAAATTTTGACCCTGGGGCCATAATTTGAACAAACTTGATAGAGGTCCACTAGACAATGCCACATACAAAATATCAAAGCTCTAGGCATTGTGGTTTTTGACAAGAACATTTTTTAAATTTCCTATATAAGTCGTTGTAAAATCAAGTTACCCCCGGGGCGGAGCCAATTTTGACCCCAGGGGAATAATTTGAACAAACTTTGTAGAGTTCTATTAGACAATGCTACATACCAAATATCTCAGCTCTAAACCCTGTGGTTTTGGACAAGAAGATTTTTTAATTTTTTTCTATTTGTTGCCATAGCAACCAGAGTTTTTAATGAAATTTAATTTTTTGAACAACTTTGAAAGGGGACCACCCAAGGATCATTCCAGCAAAGTTTGGTTGCAATCGGCATAGCGGTGTAGAAGGAGATGTTGTTTTAAGTAAACATGGACGCCACTTCACGACGAACGACGCACGATGGACGCAGGGCAATCACAAAAATTCACCCTGAGCACATTTGTGCTCTGGTGAGCTAAAAATGTCACACAAAAACACGATCCAAGTAATCCAATAAAGGGTTCATTTTCTATTAGTTTTAGACATTATATAACAGTAACTTTCACACTGTATTACGTTTCACCATATGTCAAAAACACGATTTTCGGACATGGTATTGCACTTAAATTTGAAAACACATGAACATATGAATGGTTAAAGAACTTTATTAAAACAAACAATCAATGCGTAGTTTATGCATTCAACAAACATACATTTACATCTAATATATACATCATGGTGTACATTTTACGGAAGTATTTCGTATTTTTACTGTAAATATGCCCATTAATGAGCATGATACACAGCTTATTTTTCATTCAACGAACAAAAATGAGTTTATTATGAGCACCAGGTTTATCTCGAGCAATAAGTCTGGTCCGATGATTCCTCTAGATAACAAGGTTTTACTGTAAAAACTTATTTTTAATGCTCATACACACCCACCAAAATTGGCTTCCCACATTATTGTTGTATTCATGTTTTTTACAAATTACAATACCGGTCATCTGTTTGTGCGTACCTATGATGTCAGTCGCATATTGATTGACAGTTAAAGGTTATCCATCTCATGCAATTGTTTTAGCAAAAGTTTGGTGCTAATCAATGTACAGCTGAATCACGATAGTTCGAAATGCCATATGAACGTCTGATAATTTCGAACTATCCCATCTTTTTGTTTATGAGAAAAAGCCAGGAATATTGAGATAACCCCGCTCGTTGAAGCGCGATTTCTACACGTTCTGAGGATGTTTCTGCTCGAAATTTGAATTTTCCGCTGCTTAAAATGGTAAAAATCGGGACAAGCTGAATGTAATTGTTTACCGGAGACAAGCTTTGCAAATGATAGCTAAACACACAAGGGAAATATATCTTTTGTAAAAAACAATACGGTTACGTGCTTTTCCTGAGTTACTGAGCAAAAAAACAAATAAAATGGCTCCAATTTTTTCATTTTTTTGTCATTTCTTTGGTCATATATCTTTACTAAAAATGTTTTTATGTGTCTTACACATGAATATATTTTCCCTGGAATGCCACAGATGTTTGACCAGCGTCTGATACGCATGTGCGACCTTTACACAAATAATTATGGTACAGTAAACAATTACAAAACACACACCACTTAATAATAAAATTAATGTAGTCAAATTTTTATACGCTTATCATTTTATACGCCTATTATAATTTAGATTTTCAAAGTTCTACGGCCAAATGATTTTTTTTCAACAATGACACGTGTCAAAGTGGTAGACAAAAAACAAAATTATTTCTTACCATCAAATACGTGGAATAGGTGTGAAAAACAGCGTACAGTCACTTCGAACTTTCGCATCTTATTTTAGTGTAAAAATGTATCTGGGGACTTCAATTTCATTTCAATCTTATGCATTTTTCGTACTAATGCATTTCGAATTCGCGCATCAAAACCCACGACCCTCTATCAGTGAGAGGTTACGGTGATTTGAAGTCAGGGACCTTAACCACTTGACCATGGAGGCGGGTCCATGTAGTGGTTGCTTCAGAAATATGAGAATGTACCTTTAGAATTGACTGCCACCATTTAGCAGATCCAGAAAATATTTAGAACATTCACACTTTAGTGAGCAAATTAGAATTATTCCAAAACATACTGTATTGAATAAGAGGAGAGGTATATCAACTGATTAATGTGATGTAAGGTCTTTTATTGGCAAATCCTTAATTTTTAATGATAAAAACTACGGAAATATGAGGCGCGGGTATACTAAAAAATGACTTTGCCTAAGTGAATCAATGAAAAATTAACCTCATACATCAGCTGAGTAGAACCTGCTCATTTCATCTGAATCCTTAATTAATTGTAACATGAATAAATAAAGACATATTTGACTTTATTACATAAATATGTGACCACCATAAATAAGGTAGAGATATATTCATACCATTGTATGCTACTTTAGGACATCCTGCTGTGTTGATGTGTGCCTTTGTTCCTGTTTGATGAAACACTGAGGAACCTTTGAGGCTACAAGATGCGTTTGTTTTGTTCTTTATTAATTGTAACATCATGCTAAATGTAGCATCACTCAACTTCTCACAGCCATCAAAAAGAATCTGTAACAAACCAAATGATAGGTCTCTTTTTTAAGTTAGTAAAAGGTTCACAGAAGATAGATACTGCAGAAAATCTTACAAGCCCTTATCCAATTCACTTCCCAGTTTTCAAAGCTCAAGAATCATGTATAATGTGGCATTTATTCAGCTCACACCAATTTTCCTGCAATCAATCATTGAATAACCAAGATATTACTTCAATGCAGGAGCCTCCATGGTCAAGATGTTATAGTCTCTGACAAGTAATCACTAGCTGCTCTGCTGTGAGTTAAAATCCCAACCTTGACCAAATTTTATAAATGAGGAAGCTGTCCAGCTAGTTTAAGGAAAGTCAGAGGTTTGTAGGTGTAAGTCTGGGCTCCACTGTCCAGCTAGTTTAAGGAAAGTCAGAGGTTGTTTTTAGGTGTAAGTCTGGGCTCCACTGTCCAGCTAGTTTAAGGAAAGTCAGAGGTTTTTAGGTGTAAGTCTAGGCTCCACTGTCCAGCTAGTTTAAGGAAAGTCAGAGGTTGTTTTTAGGTGTAAGTCTGGGCTCCACTGTCCAGCTAGTTTAAGGAAAGTCAGAGGTTTGTAGGTGTAAGTCTGGGCTCCACTGTCCAGCTAGTTTAAGGAAAGTCAGAGGTTTGTAGGTGTAAGTCTAGGCATCACTGTCCAGCTAGTTTAAGGAAAGTCAGAGGTTTGTAGGTGTAAGTCTAAGCATCACTGTCCAGCTAGTTTAAGGAAAGTCAGAGGTTTGTAGGTGTAAGTCTGGGCTCCACTGTCCAGCTAGTTTAAGGAAAGTCAGAGGTTTGTAGGTGTAAGTCTAGGCACCACTGTCCAGCTAGTTTAAGGAAAGTCAGAGGTTTGTAGGTGTAAGTCTAGGCATCACTGTCCAGCTAGTTTAAGGAAAGTCAGAGGTTTTTAGGTGTAAGTCTAGGCACCACTGTCCAGCTAGTTTAAGGAAAGTCAGAGGTTTGTAGGTGTAAGTCTGGGCTCCACTGTCCAGCTAGTTTAAGGAAAGTCAGAGGTTTGTAGGTGTAAGTCTAGGCATCACTGTCCAGCTAGTTTAAGGAAAGTCAGAGGTTTGTAGGTGTAAGTCTGGGCTCCACTGTCCAGCTAGTTTAAGGAAAGTCAGAGGTTTGTAGGTGTAAGTCTAGGCATCACTGTCCAGCTAGTTTAAGGAAAGTCAGAGGTTTGTAGGTGTAAGTCTAGGCTCCACTGTCCAGCTAGTTTAAGGAAAGTCAGAGGTTTTTAGGTGTAAGTCTAGGCATCACTGTCCAGCTAGTTTAAGGAAAGTCAGAGGTTTGTAGGTGTAAGTCTGGGCTCCACTGTCCAGCTAGTTTAAGGAAAGTCAGAGGTTTGTAGGTGTAAGTCTAGGCATCACTGTCCAGCTAGTTTAAGGAAAGTCAGAGGTTTGTAGGTGTAAGTCTGGGCACCACTGTCCAGCTAGTTTAAGGAAAGTCAGAGGTTTTTAGGTGTAAGTCTGGGCTCCACTGTCCAGCTAGTTTAAGGAAAGTCAGAGGTTTGTAGGTGTAAGTCTAGGCATCACTGTCCAGCTAGTTTAAGGAAAGTCAGAGGTTTGTAGGTGTAAGTCTAGGCTCCACTGTCCAGCTAGTTTAAGGAAAGTCAGAGGTTTGTAGGTGTAAGTCTGGGCTCCACTGTCCAGCTAGTTTAAGGAAAGTCAGAGGTTTGTAGGTGTAAGTCTAGGCATCACTGTCCAGCTAGTTTAAGGAAAGTCAGAGGTTTGTAGGTGTAAGTCTGGGCATCACTGTCCAGCTAGTTTAAGGAAAGTCAGAGGTTTGTAGGTGTAAGTCTGGGCTCCACTGTCCAGCTAGTTTAAGGAAAGTCAGAGGTTTGTAGGTGTAAGTCTAGGCATCACTGTCCAGCTAGTTTAAGGAAAGTCAGAGGTTTGTAGGTGTAAGTCTGGGCATCACTGTCCAGCTAGTTTAAGGAAAGTCAGAGGTTTGTAGGTGTAAGTCTGGGCATCACTGTCCAGCTAGTTTAAGGAAAGTCAGAGGTTTGTAGGTGTAAGTCTGGGCTCCACTGTCCAGCTAGTTTAAGGAAAGTCAGAGGTTTGTAGGTGTAAGTCTAGGCATCACTGTCCAGCTAGTTTAAGGAAAGTCAGAGGTTTGTAGGTGTAAGTCTAGGCATCACTGTCCAGCTAGTTTAAGGAAAGTCAGAGGTTTTTAGGTGTAAGTCTAGGCTCCACTGTCCAGCTAGTTTAAGGAAAGTCAGAGGTTTTTAGGTGTAAGTCTAGGCACCACTGTCCAGCTAGTTTAAGGAAAGTCAGAGGTTCGTAGGTGTAAGTCTAGGCTCCACTGTCCAGCTAGTTTAAGGAAAGTCAGAGGTTTTTAGGTGTAAGTCTAGGCACCACTGTCCAGCTAGTTTAAGGAAAGTCAGAGGTTTGTAGGTGTAAGTCTAGGCTCCACTGTCCAGCTAGTTTAAGGAAAGTCAGAGGTTTGTAGGTGTAAGTCTGGGCATCACTGTCCAGCTAGTTTAAGGAAAGTCAGAGGTTTGTAGGTGTAAGTCTAGGCTCCACTGTCCAGCTAGTTTAAGGAAAGTCAGAGGTTTGTAGGTGTAAGTCTGGGCATCACTGTCCAGCTAGTTTAAGGAAAGTCAGAGGTTTGTAGGTGTAAGTCTAGGCTCCACTGTCCAGCTAGTTTAAGGAAAGTCAAAGGTTTGTAGGTGTAAGTCTGGGCATCACTGTCCAGCTAGTTTAAGGAAAGTCAGAGGTTTGTAGGTGTAAGTCTAGGCTCCACTGTCCAGCTAGTTTAAGGAAAGTCAGAGGTTTGTAGGTGTAAGTCTGGGCATCACTGTCCAGCTAGTTTAAGGAAAGTCAGAGGTTTGTAGGTGTAAGTCTAGGCTCCACTGTCCAGCTAGTTTAAGGAAAGTCAGAGGTTTGTAGGTGTAAGTCTAGGCATCACTGTCCAGCTAGTTTAAGGAAAGTCAGAGGTTTTTAGGTGTAAGTCTAGGCACCACTGTCCAGCTAGTTTAAGGAAAGTCAGAGGTTTGTAGGTGTAAGTCTAGGCTCCACTATCCAGCTAGTTTAAGGAAAGTCAGAGGTTTTTAGGTGTAAGTCTAGGCACCACTGTCCAGCTAGTTTAAGGAAAGTCAGAGGTTTGTAGGTGTAAGTCTAGGCTCCACTATCCAGCTAGTTTAAGGAAAGTCAGAGGTGTTTAGGTGTAAGTCTAGGCACCACTGTCCAGCTAGTTTAAGGAAAGTCAGAGGTTTGTAGGTGTAAGTCTAGGCACCACTATCCAGCTAGTTTAAGGAAAGTCAGAGGTTTTTAGGTGTAAGTCTAGGCACCACTATCCAGCTAGTTTAAGGAAAGTCAGAGGTTTTTAGGAGTAAGTCTAGGCACCACTATCCAGCTAGTTTAAGGAAAGTCAGAGGTTTTTAGGTGTAAGTCTAGGCACCACTATCCAGCTAGTTTAAGGAAAGTCAGAGGTTTTTAGGTGTAAGTCTAGGCACCACTATCCAGCTAGTTTAAGGAAAGTCAGAGGTTTTTAGGTGTAAGTCTAGGCACCACTATCCAGCTAGTTTAAGGAAAGTCAGAGGTTTTTAGGTGTAAGTCTAGGCACCACTATCCAGCTAGTTTAAGGAAAGTCAGAGGTTTGTAGGTGTAAGACTGGGCTCCACTGTCCAGCTAGTTTAAGGAAAGTCAGAGGTTTGTAGGTGTAAGTCTAGGCATCACTGTCCAGCTAGTTTAAGGAAAGTCAGAGGTTTGTAGGTGTAAGTCTGGGCTCCACTGTCCAGCTAGTTTAAGGAAAGTCAGAGGTTTGTAGGTGTAAGACTGGGCTCCACTGTCCAGCTAGTTTAAGGAAAGTCAGAGGTTTGTAGGTGTAAGACTGGGCATCACTGTCCAGCTAGTTTAAGGAAAGTCAGAGGTTTGTAGGTGTAAGTCTAGGCATCACTGTCCAGCTAGTTTAAGGAAAGTCAGAGGTTTGTAGGTGTAAGTCTAGGCATCACTGTCCAGCTAGTTTAAGGAAAGTCAGAGGTTTGTAGGTGTAAGTCTGGGCTCCACTGTCCAGCTAGTTTAAGGAAAGTCAGAGGTTTTTAGGTGTAAGTCTAGGCATCACTGCTAAAGCTGCACCCTGACAGTTGGTGCTACTTCAAACCCCAGTGAAAATAATTATTGCAACACATGATATAATGAAGTTATAATACATGAATCACTTACTTCCATTGATTGCAATGGGGAGGAATCTGCCATACATTTTACCAATGCACGTATTCCCTTATCTGTAACCATATTACATCCCAACAAATTTACTTTGGCAAGTTCTTTAAAAATCTAAAAATTCACAAAACATACAAGTAACAGCAAGCATGAACAATAATATCAAACAGCAGAAAGAATGAAAACAGTCAAGTTATTTAAGGTTTTCAGTGAGTTGTCCTACTGGATGTGTAAATTAACTTTGATAATGAGACATGTTCATTTGTATGAATTCATATCTTGTCCTTAGGTGCAAAGTATGAAAAAGCTTTAAAAAGTGATAATTTAGCAATTAATTGTTCAGCTATAATTAGCAATATAAATAGATTTGAATCTAAAGGTGATATATCATGTTAAGTAAGTACCTACCCCAGACTGAAAGTGTTTAAACAGAATGTGTAATATAGCATCTGTAACATAACCATTGCCTTCAAATGATACCTCTGTAATGGCTGTCTTACTTTGCAATGTACTCTACAAAATAAACATATCCTCAGTTATAATTTAAGCTATATCAGGGGTAATAAATTCTTTATAATAGGTCATTTTATACAACTGTGTACATTAATTTTGTTTAAAATCAATCTTCATTTATTTTGGTACAATAGTTCCCAAACATTTCCTTATATTCAAAACACTTCCAACAAATCTAAAAAACATGAATGTTTTTTCACTCCTTGTTAATAAAAGTTTATCCCGTTAATCCTGCTTACTACATGAATGGTAAAACAAGATTTTTGGGTGGATGGATGGATGGATGGATTTCCTCTGAATCATCCAATAGAATGAGGGATTTCTTCTGAATAATTAATATGTCATGCAAGTGAGACTAGACACCTTCACGAAAAAAAGGAGAAAATAGAAGAGTACTACAAACCAGAATAGAATCCAGAGGTATATACCCCCTGAGGAGGCATTCCTCCCGATCTACTGTTATAGACATCACTGCTTATAAACTAGCAAGCACATGCAGCCACATACATCCAAGCCATGCTTCAATATAACTGAAAAATACATGATTCTAGCAAATAATTATTTTTTATAATAATTATATTTTATAAAAACTATATTTATACAATTTATAGTTAATAAATGATTCAGATATTTAGACAGAAACGATTTATTTGTAAAAATAAACATGTACAGTGATATGTAGTATATAAACAATTAACTTATCTCCCCTTCCCCTGAACTTTATATAAATACAAACAAAGCCAACATTTTAATAAAAGGTCATCCTTTCCAGATATAAAAAGGCAACATATAATGTTGTTCATAACCAAATTCTACATGAGAATAAAAATTAAAACAGCCAGGTGGCTGTAAAAGAATGTTGTCCAAGACGATTAAAAACTTGCTAATATTTGAACAAATTAGATTGTTCATTATTATAAGGCAGCAATTTTAGTGAAACACAGCAGTTCCACATGAAAATTGGCTTAGTCAAAATCAGAAAATAGATAAACTGAAAATATTTAAATTTTAATAGCTTCATACATCTTTCTTTAATATAAAGTCATTCTACTCTGGGTGGTTCATATTTAACTATGTTTTTATTCAGATTTAGTCATTCATACTGTAAACAAACATGCCGCAATAACAATAGAAATAAGACAGTTCACAGAAAATACATAAACTATGGCCTTTTTTAAGAAAATAGGGAGATGCTGGGCGCTAGCTGCTAAAAAAAAATCACAAGAAAGGGGCAAATTTGGGGAATATTTATGATATAAATACGGGAAATATATGTTTTGGGTGAAAAATATAGCTTAAGGAAAGATGCTGAGTATCTCACTATCAGTGCTTTCTTAATTAGTACAAAAAACTTGTAAACAAAAAGTACTATACTATGTAGTATAATAGTAAGGTGTATTATAGGAATTGTTTACCCTGCTTCCTTCATAATTATTCTAAATATGTATTTTAAACACCTCAAATAAAATGTAGACAAATATTTGGAACAATAAATCATAAATTCTGCTATTTACCATTCATATTCTTTGTTGTCACTTTTTAGTTCAGTCATTTTACTTGTAATACCACAACCATGTATAAACATACTTTACATGTACAAATAGAATATCAGATCAATAACATATTGATCTTTGGGATATACTGATTAAACCTTTAAGTATGACAGTACATAGTGACATTAAATATAGGTAATACAGCATGGCCTTGAAACTTAACAGATCAGGATTTGAAGAAATTTCACAAGGAGTGTTCTTTTTATATTACCTATTCAAAGTTAAAATTGTAGTATTGAATTCAAATACTGTAAAATTATACTACATCACATGAATTCAATAAATTATACCTTGAAATTGGTGACAATGAAAGCTGACAATTTATTAAAATAGTATCAGTATACTAAAATATTATTACATGAAATAATGATAGTAGCATTTTGATTAAGTGATAGATGTAAGGTGAAAACTGCCCATTATGTAAAATATTGGAGTGTTTGAGATGCGTAGACAACCTGGAGAATGTCATTTATAAGAATGGCAATGTACCACCTCACACAGGCGCTTCTAATCAGTTTTTGGAACTTGATTTTATAAAATCAAGTTCTTTTGTAATCATAGAGCAATCTACCCTCCTTGGACTCCTTAACAGCTTGGTGCATAAAGGAAATAGTATGCAACTACATAGTGTGATTATATAGATGTATCTGGTATATTTCCTTAATTAAAGTCCCATAAGCATATAAATATGTCGGTCTTAATAGTTTATGTTTGTTCTATAACAGAGGAATCCGATGTGTTTTCCTCCAGTGCATACTTTATAGCAAGAAAACACGTTTCCAAAACCACTAACGTACTTTTTTTCAATATCATTGAAAAAAAACTATTTATAGAACAGCTGTGTTTTCCCACAGTCATATTATGCACACAGCGTAAAGTGACGTCACGCGCTTTATTCATTTCAAGTTTACAAAAGCAAAATTCACAGCGAAATGAGTGTTTTCAGAAGAAAATATGCTTGTTTCGTCGGTAATAATTAACTTGGGATAATATCAGCAATTGTTTGTTTTTTGCATATATATTTTCATAGCAAAAAGCTAATGGGACTTTAAGTGTTTCAGATCTAAATACTAGTATATTCCAAATCATTTTATTGTAACTACATGGAAAGAGTTGTGTATCAAATAAGTGCTTGTCGGTAAATACATGATATATTCAAATGCGTAGAATTAAAACCATGTATCCGCTGTTAGCAAATAAAATATTGCGCCTAGGTGGCTGTTTTGCATATTGAGGGTTCAGCGCAACTGTGTTGTAACTCATATTGAAATAATAAATAGTTACGACAGTGTTGCGCTGAGCCCTCGGTATTTCCGTAAAAGTAGTTCTACTTTCGGTTTACATTCGATGGTTCAGTAATATCTTTACATTTGCATGCACGCATCTGCAACAATCTACTATCGATGTATGTGTTTTGTGCCTTTTTAACAGTATCTTGATATTGCAGGGCGAATTCTTATCTAATCATATTGATTTATACTTGACATAAAAGGAGTTCATGTTGGGTATTCCGCGGAGATCGAATGTTTAAACTGCCGCTTATGAATAATAATTTGAGTCGCTAAATACGAACATAAAATGCTGGTTGTGTGCTTCTAAAAATGATAGTTAAAGAGTTCTTTTTATGCAAGATTTATATATAATATTCAGATTTGCATGATCACATCTGAATCTCTTGCAACATCGGGTTAACTATAGGCCCTACTCAATTGCATCAGGGTCTCTTTGATTTCCGTGACCCTGATTGTGTTCAATGTAGTGATGTAGTTGTGTTAAAAATCAGAAGTATCAATGTCGATATTAACTGTTATTTATGTGTTGTTCACTAGTTTGTGTACAACAAAGAGTTTTTAATGCAATTTCATTAATTGTCTTCAATTAATGTGTGCAGAACAATAAACTTTCCAATGATTTATTAATTTTAAAAGCTATAGAGACTAGTAAAGCGTATGTCCTTCACATATATGTATATGACCTGCATTATATATGAATGAAGAGTCAGTCCATGAATGTAAATGTTAAAAATATTTGCATGGGCACGAACGATATGGGTATACATTTCTCTTTTTTGCTTTGTATGGAAAAATCAAGTCCCGACAATACTTTCAGTACTTTGATTATTGAATATCAGTCTTATATCAAGTCTGAGATAGTATGTGTATTACAGGTACATTAAGTATGTCAATTAAGTTCAATGACAGGCTTGTAATGTCAAAAACATGAGACATACAGTGCTATCACATATTAGAATATCAAGACAAACAGAAGTAGAAAGACATTTTACAAAGTTTGAAAGACTATACTGTTTATTCCTTGAATCTCAAACAGAGACCCGTTAAAAATTTGATACCGTAATAACACTATCTGTATATTTGTATACACAAATGTATATGTATATATATATGTTTGTCTACTGGTCAACAGTCATTAAGCATTGTATGGAATCTGCAGAAACTGTACTGTACATGTATGACAATGTTCTTGTCTGCTCTGACAAATTTTTGCTTAATTTTTGAAAATGTTTGAAAATTTGCTGAAAAACATGTGTAACGAAATTATCTCCCTTTATTCTAATAGTCCTTTGATATATTAATGACGAAATACTTGTCGCCTAGACAGTTAGGGACAAATAAATAGCTTATAGGATATATAGAGAACAGACTGGGACTTTGCTTTCGCATCTTGCAACATCAGTGTATCCTTCAGTACTCAGAGACCGCTAGGCTGCCTATGGAGTCGGATATACTATAATTACTGGACCAGAACCTGATCGTAGGTCTGTATCTCAGATAAAAACAAGAGTATGATTACTTCATGATTAGCTATCAATATAGTTGGACGTTGAAACATAATCATAACTCGTAACAGTGATTGCTGATCTACATGAGTCCATCATACAATTTTATCAATTGTCCAACGTTTGTGATTATTGACAGCTGAGATAAAGTCAATCATTTGAAACATTGATTATTGATTTTAATTTGTTTGAAATATATATCAAACGCATGCTGATTTCAGTTTATTTATACATAATCAAAGCCAAAGTAGGCTAGAGGAAAAATTATTTATATACCGTATTCCCCCGTTTAAACGCTCCCCCCTAATAAATGCCCCCACCCTTTTTTGCCAAAAAAGTCGTAAGGACTTACAAGCTTTAAGTGTCTGTCTGGGACTCATGACGTAAAATCCATTTTTATTAAAGATAAAACACAATTAAATCCACTTTGAATAATTGTATTAATCCAAATTAACACATGAACAATAGCTAAAAACTAGCGAAACCGCATGAAAAACAATCTTCTATCACTTTCGTACAGTAATACAGTAAATCTATGGACCATTCGTGATGTCTATTAATTAGTTTTATTCGGCGATGTTTCGACTTCATCCTTACGATACCTAAAGCGAAAGTAGGTTTTCTGAAAATGATTACTTAGGTCATCTGGTAGATCTAAAACTACAACGCGCATTTTCATTTATCCGTTATTTACGTGCTTAATTAGGACAGATCAACATAAACAAGCACTAACTGTGAAAAATAAGGGTAAGACCAAGTGCAATCTATGCCTCGCGGCAATCTCATTTGTTAGGGGTGTGAAGTTGGCGATGCGAATCGCAATCAGGATTAACAATCATATCTGACACGCGAATTCCTCAATTGATTTTTAAATGACTTAACGCCATCGACAAAATGTCCGAGGACATATATAAACCAGTCTATTCAACTATTCCAGAGGTTAAAATTGAAATTTATACACTTTCACCACTCGTAAATTTTTGGAGCCACTTCGGTCGGACTTTCGCCAAGTGGCGATCGACAGCGTGGGCCCTGATTTGGTATTGATTAACAGACATATTTCCATCCCTTTCAAAGACAGTTACCGGCATAAAAAGATTTTTTACCCCTTGACTCCATGAAAGCTAAACTTAATTGACATGTACATAAAAACTTGATTACGCATTGGCGAGATTACATCAGAGGAGATTACGTAAGACGCGCGGTAAAGACAAAACGGTTACGCTGCAGGGACAGCGTGTTATTGATTTTTGACATGTAGTTTAACTAGTGCAACTGACTACAATTTATCGTAGTAAAGCGCACCGGGAATGACAGTTGATTAATATTGCATTAACACCGCGATATTTTTCGATGGCAAGTGTTGCAAATTCATTCATTTGACCTCCGGAAAATCTAAGGGTACGGTATTCCAGATTTTTTTTTGTTGTTGTAAAATAGGGTCACAATAAACGCCCCCTTTTGGAAAAATATCAACATAGATTTTTTCATCCATTTATTTGCAAAACTTTCAACTAATTTCATCAGTATTTATGTGACGAGCAGTTCACCGCAAGTAAATTGTTTGCATGTACATGTATATTTACCGTTATTTAACCAACTTCTCGTAAGTAACGGTTGGCAAATTTGTGAGCATGGGGAGGGGAGGCAGGGAAAGTTCGGAAGTAGTTCCTGAAGGTTTACAGTAATGTCAGGCTCTGACTTTACAGACAGATGTGGTGGCACAAAGACATTTGAAGTTTTTTTTCATAGAAGAGGTACTGCCGCTGTGGTAGCTCAACTCAAGGTCGCAGATTATTTTGCCTTCTATCGTTAAGAAGCGTGAACTATAATTGCCAAGCGTGGCCTTTTTAGCAGTCTGGTTGTTTGTCATTTTTTTAAGCAATAGTGAGTACCAGGATACAGGAATGATATAACTCTTTCAAGAAAAATAGCAGGTTTACTCGGGTACTCACGGGTAATATGGTTTCGGGTACCTGGGTACAAATTTTCTACCCATCCCAGCTCTAATTGGTACCCTGAGGTTATATTTTACTTCAGCATAATAATCGGACAAATCACCCGAACCGTACACATGGTCATGCAAGCTCCTATAGCCCTTAGAATACTAATAAAACATTTAAATACTTTAAGTTTAACGCCATATTTGCCATACTTGTAAGAAGCTACTGTTCAAATTAGTATTATTGTCGCAAACATTTTATTAACAGGTCTAAGGGGTAATGCAATTTTCATGTCTGACTGAGTAACTCCTAGTCTACTGTGCAACTGGCACCCATAATATACTGTATAATTTAGATCCTTCTCAGTTTTGAACGATTAGTAATTTTTCGTTTGTTTTTTTACCTAAAACGTAACACAAATGTCAGTTTTTCCATTAAATTTTTGCAGCTATGTTCGTCAACACTCACTGGCTGACAGAAAAAATGTTAAACAAAATCTTATCAATCATTTTTCAATTAGCGCAGACATAAACAAATAAGTTACCTCCCTTTGCACAATCACTTCATTTGATCAATATTCGCGTTTTACTTCTCAAAGCGTACTTTGTAAGAAATAATAAATAAATTCAAATGACACACTAAACATACCTGTGTTAGTCGAAAGGTTATATCTACTGAAATTATTCCCAAAAGCAACGAATTTATTTGTGACACCGCCGCACGAGAAATCAGCGATAATATCCAAGTTTTCCGATATTAACTGCTTAGTTACCACGTGTGTTTATAAATATATCTTGTGTACCTATTTGAATAAATCGACCGTAGACTTTTCATGCGATCTTTTTATTCATATAAAGACGTGTATATATAACATTATATAATGGCTAAATAACGTATGTTTAGTACGTACATAGATTATATTAAATTAAATAATCATGCATACATATATAATAAAATTAGTTTGTATGTTTAGGCAGAGACGTATAATTATACGTCTCTGGTTTAGGTAAAGTCAGTAATTTATAAAAGTTCTGCGTCGTGATTGTTCAAACAATCTTTTGCCAAATACTGGTTCTAACCGTTCATCTATTTCATTTTCGTACAAAATTCAAGAACAAACTTATCAACTATAAATCATCAAGTAGATCAATTTAGATCTGTACTTTGAGGACATATATATATCAAAGTACTGATCGCGAGTCCTGCTGCATACTGCATCAAATCAGAGACATAGATAATGTTATATATAGATATATGTCTCAGTTCAAAATTGTAAGTGTTTGTATGTACACGAAATATCTCATGTAACAGAAACCTACCTTTTTCACATATTTCCAAAAAAAATAATCTGCAATTTAAACGCTACATATAGTATAATTGGTTATAGGAAATGTCTGTGTTTCGGGTGTTTTAAATACCGCAGTAAACAGCGTTGTTTGTTTTAAAAAATCAAAGACGAAGTAGGCTAAGTTAGAAAAGGCTATTTTACTTGCACAATTAAATTTTAATAACTCCTACCGTTGGACTGATCGAATTAGTATACTGGTCAGTATTAATTAACTATAATATTATTATAAATGTTTACATCCAAATCTTGCTCTGAACAGATATTTTACTATTTTTAAATGATGGTGATCGTGTAATTAAGCACATTTGCTATGATCATGCAATTTTTTTTGTCTGTGACAGTTTTAAATTCATTCGCCTAGCTATTTCATCATTAAAAGTCTTTTTCGGGCTAAACTGGGAACACTTAACAAATAATGAATATATCTTTTCATTATACAATGTCATGACTTGGTATCACCAGATACTCTGGTATTATACAATGTACTTGATATCAACAGAGACTCTGGTAGTCTGATATCATAACTCATTTTATTAACAAACAAAAACACACTGCATTATAACTTGTATTAATTTCTCAAAAGTTTGCGACTATAAATAATTAATTATTTGGCACTTAGGGGTAAAAATTTCAATGTTGCTAAATCCATAATTGTACGGTACCCTTTAAAGGTTTTACGTTGGAATATTTGAGAAGAAAGAACTTTTAAAAAAGTGATTGTATACGATATTTTGAATTCGAAGTATATATGAATTTCACTTGGAGAACCGAAAAATAACCATTTTAAAACACTTTTTTTCATTATTGAATAGGTATTCCCTAACTAGGTTGCGCACCCTATAGATAGAACTATTTTAAGACCCCTGCCAAAAATTAAACCTCGCTTTCAAAACTAGGCCAGTATAAATGCAAGAAAACTACATGTTATGGTGGTGTTGAATAAACATAAATAAGGCAAATATATTTTAATGCTTAAGGTGGGTCGCAAAAAGTGTTCAGTTTCTAGAAGACAACACACAAGAAAATCTTTTTGCAGGAACATCCTTCAAAGTATTGGCTAAAGCAAAAATGATGTATTCAAATGATATTTCCATTGAAACCGCTCAAAAAAACGACCACCTATAGTGGAGCGATATGTTGTATATGTTTTTTTCGCGTTATTTCTTGTACTGCTCCGATAATATTGTATATTAAGCTATGAAATTTACTGTGCACAATGTTGAATCATTTACAAATCCGAAAAAGTTAATATAGCTTCATTTTGCCGTCATTAAATCTTAAAAGGTTTTGATCGAACTCTGTAATGGTGGCAATTTTTCGGGAGGAAACCCGTGACCCACCTTAACTAAAACTTCGCATTGATAAAGAAGATTAATTAAAACACGTGTTTCTTACTGTGCACGGCCTGTCTGACATGTTTCGTTGTTTACATAATTAGAAATACAAGTCAAAATAGGAAGTATACACATTTCTAAAAATAGACCGAGGATACCCTTTCGGTTTCAATACAACAACGAGTAATAAAGGTTTCCTTCCATAATTAATAGCAATCTTTGCCGAAATACTTCAGCATGTGCTAGATATTGTCCAAATCAACTTTTCTGTCAGTTATTTTCTTCACATGCATAATTTGAGAAAGGAAAGCAACTGACCCCCTTTAATCGAAAGTGAAAGAAGCTATATATTGGTTGCAGTGGGTCTGCTACTAGTGGATCATTTTAATTGTTAACTGTCTTGGTGTCCGACAGGAAGAATGTTTAAGCCTATTTTCGTTTCCTTATACACTGATGATTTAGAAGACATTTTTAAGATAATTTTTTAAAGCTATTGATTTATGAAATTATATTATCAATGTACGCTAATAACATCGTTAATATGCCAGAATCAGAGACTTACAAAACTGATTTAAAACATTATATTCGTACTGCTAAAGATGGAAACCTCAGTGAATATCGATAAATCTAATTAAAGTTGTCGTTTTTAGAACGGATGGTCCGGGATTACCTCGCAATTTACGATTTTATTACCAGGGCAATAATTATGAGCTTGAAATTGTAAACAATTTTACTTCCTGATTTAGGAATACTTTTCATCAGTGGGAGTTCGTTGAATGAAACGCTAGGTACTTTAAATCGTCAAACACTCGAATGGAGTTTTATCATTTGAGAACATGCTTTTTTAAGTTTATAGACTTTGACATTACACACTCGCTTGAATTAGTTGATGAGTTGATACCGCCTATATTAAATCAAGATAATAAAATAGAACATGTACATTTACAATACTGAAACTCAACAACACAAAATGACTCGCGGTGAATGCGGTGAATCCGATAGAATTATAATAATAATCAATGTAAAAGACTCGTAACTTAATTGAAATTTTGGATTAAAATTCTTGAAGTTAATGATAGGAAATGTATGTCAAATGATATTGAGAAATTTTCAAAATAAACTAAATTGGACATTTTTATTATTCTAGGTTTTCGTGAAGTTTGGTTAAACCAAGGAGTTAACGCTAATATTCTTATAAATCACGCACCGTCGGTAGGTGGGTCCGTGGGCATGGATTTTTTTTATTCTTAGAACGCCGGAGATGCATTTTGGAGTGTTTTTGGAGTAAAAAATGACTCATTTTACCGTGTTATACTTATGTTAATTCACAGGAATTGTCACTTTTGGCTTCCTAATTGCTGCCTAGCAGTTCACATTTCTGCCTGCCAATCACAAGTCCGCACCATGAACCATACATAGCAAGTAAAACTTACTTCCAGGAATTTTATCAAAATTAATTAGATAGATAGATTTATTTCGACATAAAATGAACATTTGCATGGCAATCATAATATTTAAACATACAAATACAGTAAATCGATACATGTGTAAGCATGAATTAATAAAACAGCCATGTCAAATCAACATTAAATGTCAAGGATAACACAAGAAAGGGTTCAGAGGAACCCTTATTTCCATTGTGGTCCTTGATATATAGTGTTGTACGACATGGGAAGATATCACATTTGGGAATAAATTATATGAACAGGTACAAGGTATATATCAAATAAATAAAATTACTTATCACAGTTAAATTGCTATTATAGTAAGATAAATAGAACATTGTAGACAAACATGTAAAAATTTGCTAAAAATGAAATATAATACGTACTTCGAATGAGTAAAAATTATCCTATTTGACGTAAATAAATACGATAATGCTGATTATAAATTAAGAATGATAATAACAAATTAAACACGCTTATCACAGTATTTATATATATATTTTAACAATTATGATGTTTTGATGTTATGGTGAAATCAAAACTGCATCAACAAAGAGAAGTAATCTGAATTGCCATGAGACATAAACATATTTTACTATCTGTCTGAAAATATACAGACATGTTTAAAACAATTGAATTGTAGAAGCTAAATAGACTTTAAAAATGTTCCTTGACCCTTGATTTAAAAGCAGATGTGGTTCCAGAATCCCTTATATATTGGGGCAAGTTATGTCAAATGAAAATGGAAACGTAATTTTTCGAATTCTCTGGTTTAGGCAGTATAATATTTCACTGCATATAATTTCTGCCATTGCAGACTAGATATCATACTGTTTTAGACTTAAAACACGTGGCGCTGGGCCAACTGCACTAGCATTTGCTTAAACTACGAATACCTGAACAGCTAGTGCGTGCGTCACCATTGGGGTCTTAGGAAGTAATAAAGAATTTTGCTTTTCTTGAGTCAGGGTAGTCTCCATGGTCGAGTGGTCAGAGACATAATCCTGGCAACAATTCTTTTTCATGCATGAGCTCGAACCGCATTGCTGGCGATTTATATTTGTGCGCAAATTATTTTTGCTTTGATGCGACAGATGCGGTCCTGTAACTGACATGGTCTTTCAAAATATACTTGCCATAAATTCCCAAAGCCCGACAGCGAATCCCATCAGCTTCATTTGGAGCAAGTACTGGTCAGAACTCCAGGAAGGTGTCATCGAAAATAAGATAATAAAAGTTGTAATCGACGCAATAGTAACTAAATACCTGGTTTGTTGCGGGCATTTTCGTGCAGTTTCATTTGAGTTTTCAGTGTGAAATTGTTGATATCTGTTTTGTATAAATTGTAAGGTAAACGTGTTTTTGAGGTAGTGAACAAATAATTTTAACTGCACGTTTAAATCTCATACGCTGCATGTATTTCCAAATGACTTGACTTCTATAATACAATTTAACATAGTCCTGTGCATTAAGTTTCCCTTATAGCTTTATTGTTGAATTGAAATGACAAATGAATGAAGAAAACAAATTATCTCGACCCGAACCTAGGTAATTAAAGGCGTTTTTAGCTTTGTCCAATCCGCTGTACGCACGTGCGTATGCCTGGGAACGCCCTTGTTAATGAATGTGCACGTCATTTTCTGCTATAAAGGTTAATTGTGATTGTATGATGTAGATATCGTGCTGACATTCTGACATGAAACAAATAGATAATGATCTGTTATCCCTTATTTTTTATCATATCTATATCAGCGTGGGGAATCCATGTGACCTCGTGACGTCACTGTTGCAACTCTTTGCATAAAGGGCAACCTCCGGTTAAGATTTTAGTCACTGGGCCCTCTACTTTTTTTACGTTTCTTATCCAAAGCGTTCGACAGTGTTGTGAAAATGAGCGTTATTTTTACAAGAAAATTAAAAAAGCTGACTTTTGAACTACTTATTTAACCCACTAAAACTACGCATAAAAACAGTTTAACATACTAATTTATACACTTTTATTGTCCGCATGTTATCCGACACGCGTAAATATGCTTAGTGTTTGAGTTTGCATCATTTAAAATGATTCTAAAAATGTTATTGCTATACAAGCAGAGTTAGCTAGATCACATACGTTATCGGTACAAGATGATTTGGAAATGTTTTTGCATCCAGCATGAATAATAAACATTTACTTAAAATATGCAACAGCATACTGTTGTATAGATCTACACGATAATAGAAACAATGAATTGTATTTTGATAATCTTTTTAATCATTAGATCTGTCTTGCCAAATGACAGTTTAACCTTAAAAGTTTTGCGCAGGACATATCGCCCCATGATGGTAAATATTTCTACCTAGTAATTCCAAAATCCACAAAGGAATGACAAATTAAGTTACAGAAGGGACACAAAAATGGTGTTCAACAATATATTACCGGTAAGTTATTTTCAAATATTATGTCAATGCATAAGGGAGATACAGTCAAGGCAGGGATGCTATATTACATAATAAAAAATAATGTAATATTGAATTATTTTTAATTTAATTGCTTAATTTATTTAAGTAGACGATATCAAAACATTGTTGAGTGCATTATATCTATGACGTTGCCGTATAGAGTTGCTAAGATGAACAGTTCCCTATAATTTCGATTTTGAGCGAAAGTATAATTACCGGCTTGATTTAGATTTATCTTGGGAGGATCCTAACCGTTGAAAATCATTTGTGTACATGTATTCGCTATTGAAAAAGGAAATTGTGAATAAAACCGTGATTTTTTTCAGGTAGATATCGCTATAAATGTGTGCTATCTTTTGATAAATCCATATCTATAAATGCATTTTTTTTTTCACAAAAAATTCATTTTTAAATATATCTATTTTCTCTCAATATGCGAAATCTCAATTTTCCATTCCCCAGTTCCGTAGAGACATATTGATGCACAAAGTGGACCTGTCCTCGTATTTTGAGCACGTCAATCACAGTCCACTGCAAAAGCTGCGAACCTTGATTTTGGTTTTATTTGTTTATATATCAAGTTTTACGCCCCCTTTCAACAGTCATATGAGGTGGACAATTCACCTAACCATTACCCCAGGTAAGAACTAGTATTAGACTCACAGCCTCCGTAATAAACTGCCCTCTTTCTCACATAAAGAGACATGGTCGGGAACGGGGCTCGTACCGACGACCCTCTATCAATAAGAGGTTACAGTGATTTGAAGTCAGTGACCTTAACCACATGGCGGGTCTTGAACACTGTTATAACGCTAGTGATGATAACGCCAACCACAGTCGACATACACTTCTTACCGCACCCAGTATAGACTTTAAACCAAAACTTGTCGATTATCTGTTATACGCAAATACATTTTACAAAGTGGATTATAATACTGTCGACCAAAGTCCAAATGAAGCGCGACTTTCGCTGTGTTTGCATTAAATACGTTATAGGAATAGACAATTTTGGGTTTTAGAAAAACTATATGAAATCTGCCTTGGACACTATTAATCATAATTATATACTGTACACAACTGGTTTTATTAGGATCCTTCAAGCCAATATACTTTCCGCTTGAAATTGAAAAATTCCTCAGCAACTGTGTTCAGCTCTCTGGGGTATACATGTGGTACACATGCTTGAATTTAACATAAAGTTTTAAGACAGAATATTGCTCAGAACTATTTTTAAGAGGGTAAAGGGAAACCAAAACTATATAAACAGTTGTTTGCTTAATTTAGGTCCCTTAGTCAGCTGATCTATGTAGAATCTGATCGAGTGAAATACCTGGGTATATAAGTTCAGATGCTGACAAATATTCTTGAATGACTCTTGGGGTTATACATTTGGAGTTACACAAGTCCAAAAATGCTAATTTTGCCTTAGTGAAGTACATGGCAATAACTCTACTGATCTCTAATAAATTTGCAACAAAATACTCCGGTGCACAAGTTCACGTGCTGACAACTATTCTTGGAAAGTTTCATGGCTCTAGCAGATATACTTTGGGAGTTATGCGTGACACGAACCGTTCTATGGACTGACAAAGGCAAATCTAAATGCCTATCCCCCCTAAGTGGTGGTGGAGCACAGAAACGTGCATATTATACCAGTCTGTCAGCAATCATTCAGTGACCAAACTGTATATTCAATGTCTTAGACAAGTTTGTTATTGTCACCAAACATAAAGTATTAGATTAATCTGTCAGTGATCAAATGTATAAGATCAGCCAATCAGTAACCTAATTGCAGGTGTTAGACCTGTCTGTCAGGTACGAAACCATGTAATTCTAGGTGTATTTGACACCACACTGTAATAAACATGCATGTAAAATAAATCCTCATTGTTCAGACTACAACACAGACACAGCCATATCATTAATTTATTATCTTTGTTCAAACAGAAATTTGAGAAATTAATCATGAAAAACATTAAGATAAAAGTCAAATACAACTCAGAACAAAAAAGATTAAGGTATTCTGGAACAGAAACATACCTGTATCAACATCAAGATAAATTTGCATAGAAATATACCTATGATAGCACCAAAGCAGCCTTACAATAATATTTCAAAGCAGTTGTTAGCTCTCAAACTTACAATATTTCAAAGCAGTCATTAGCTCTCAAACTTACAATATTTCAAAGCAGTCATTAGCTCTCAAACTTACAATATTTCAAAGCAGTTGTTAGCTCTCAAACTTACAATATTTCAAAGCAGGCATTAGCTCTCAAACTTACAATATTTCAAATCAGTAAATACAGTAAAACCTCGATTATTCGATGACCGATTAACCAAATACCCAGTATTATCTGAATAACATCTATGGTCTCGATTATGTCACTGCCATGAACCCTGATTAATCCGAATCACGTATGCGCCTATTTTCACACCTATTATTCAAATCGTCAATTCATAACAATGACTGATTGTGAATCAACTGGCGTATGACAAACAATGTGCAACATTAATTCATATACAGTGTAGTTACAAAGCTTATCTAAAGTTCTATTGTTCAAATTGATGATGGGTTAATTGAATTTATCAGATCGTTTGTTACGATTTATACCAATATGCACCTGGGGATCTGTATAAAATGATTTGCATTTCAGTGTTGTTCTAAATATGAAAACTGATTCGAACACAATGAAACGAAACTAACTAGCATATGATGATTAAGTGAAATGTAACAAACTTAAAAACATCATGTCTTCTTACTATTCATTGTTTTTAAAGTGATGACAGTGATGTCTAGTCATCAGTAAGTGAAGTAGAGAATAAAGTATTACTGTGTCGGATTGTGTTCTATGTAATCCGTCATATACATTCATAAAACAAGGATAAATAATAACAAGAGTGCCAGGTCACAAAATTCATTTTTCAAAGCGTCAAGGCGCAGAACTTACCGCACTTGGCCGAGGTCTCATGGCCATAAACATTTCCATCAAGTTTGGTGAGGATCCGAATAAAACTGTTTGAATTAGAAAGTGGACACCGATTTGGATGACACCCGCCCGCCCGGCATCGGTGATCCCATAATACAACCCGTTTTTCAAACGAGCGTATAAAAAAACTGTTTGTTATACATTATATTTCATATTATTATCACTCAGGTAACGTCATGTTTGCATACAAGAGTTAACTCCCTTGCAATATACCGACAGTACGGAATTTATCGTTTTCCAACTAGTACATCATACTGAAATAGATTGTTTGAAACCATGGATAATCTGAATGATTTTTCAGGGCCCAACGACATTCAAATAATCGGGGTTTTACTGTAGCTATCAAATGTTCAGTCAGATAGCATTATATTCAACCATGATTTAACAAATAGAAAATGCATTTGTCTATGAAATATACAATGTACACTCTCCAAATGAAAAGTTGTATTATATATGTATTATACAAGTACATTTGCATAAAACTGTGATGGTAAACTGTATTCCAAATTGAATTAAAATATTTACAACAAACAGTACACAACATTGACAGTTCCGATGTTTTTACTGATCATCATTAAACTTCTTATCAGCCACCTTTAAGCCAATCCAAGTATTTAGTTGCTTTGTACGTAACTTAGACCAGATCACATGATCATTTAGAGCAAGAATCTGTGCTGCAGCCAGAGCTGCTCCATCAGGGGAAGTAACTGTTGTACATCCCAATCCTGGAAATATTTAAACAAAGAGTCATTCAACAGAACATGTTATGACCAGGGCGCAAAAAAACCCCAATAATTTGCCCGCCCAGACTGAATTTCGTCTTTTTCATGTTTACCTGCAATGTCCATAACGATATGCAGGCCCGTTTACTTGATTAACACTAGAATAATCTTTCAGGAACAGTAATCAAACTAGCCAACTTTTGTAATACATTTTCGCGACCCTGTTAAAACAAGAACTTAATATATACATACATGGATTCGCAACTGCTAATAATAGCTCAAACGATATTGTTAGACGATCCCACAATGCATTGCTATATACTCAGCAATGTCTGGCAGCTGTAATCTGGTGTTTACAAACTTGATTACACTAAAAAACTCAATTGGGCACGGGAAATTGGTAAAGGATGCAAAAAATTCCTTAAAGATATTGAGATACATTTATAATCCACATAGTCTAAGTATAAGCATTGAAAAAGGCATCAGTCGAACATTTTAAATTCCAAAATGGCGGACATCTATTATAAATCCTTTCGTCTCCGAGATTAAAATTACGAAGTGGTTTTTCATAGATGTTTATATAAAAATGTGTCTGGAGACATGCCAATCAGTTTGGAAAGAAGAGAAAACCTTTTTAATAGATGAAATCGTACATTTCGGTAATACCCCACCGCTGCTTTGACACTAATAATGCAACAGTACACTATACGGTTCAAGGGGACATAACTCTGCAATGAGTGAATCACTGGGCATGAAAATTGTGTCTTGCACATAAACACTTGATGGTGATAAAATATTTTAAGTTTCATTGCGATCGCTTAAAAAATGTAGAAGAAGTTTGCTCCACAAACTTTTATGCGGATGGACTGAGCAACCGGGGGAATACCAGATGCCATTATTATTATTTGTTATAAGTTAACAAGAAGACAGTATGTTACATTTATAAGTGAATAAAACATTTACCAGATGGTAATCTTAGAGATGACCAAATATCTAGTGAGCCCCAGTCTGCATTGATGGGTGGAGAGTTGATAACTGGCCAAGATGTATTTCCAGACAATACAGGACCCAAACCATTACTTCTTCCAGCAACAGCAATAAACACAGTAGGTACACCACCACCTGTTTTAAGAGGGATTAATGATTGAATTTATAACTGATTTTTAAACAACATAAAATCCTGAACAATGTATTAATTTTAAGACATCACATAAGTAGCCATTGTAAATATATGTATAAATCATAAGAAAATCATATAAAAGTATTGTCAATATAATTAACAAAGAAGAAAACACAAAGTAACAGATGAACCTACATTCTCTCACAGCTTAAAGCATTGAATATCACTTCAAATTAATACTAAGACTGCTATAGATACATTAAGTCAAATTATATCTGAAATTGGCATTTTGATCCGATATGTCTTCTATTAAACTGCTGTTCTGTTAAGGTGACCTATCAATATATCCAGTAAAAAGATCTTATCTGTAATTACTTACCTTCATACTGAGCAAGGATTTTCAGAGTTTCCTCAGAACCTTTGTGAGCAGAGGACACACGTAACTCACATGGGACACCGTACTTCAGACAAGCTTTCTTGATATTCACACAATGCTCACCATCTGTAGGTGATCCCATAAATACAACAACTCTAGAACTGGGCTTAGGTGATAGAAGCTGAAGTAAGACATGTTTACACAGAGGTTAATTTCCAAATACAACAAACCACAAATGTCATAGGAACATGACTGTACAGACAAGCAACAGTTAGAAAGGTCAGTAGAAAGCAGCTAGTGACAATGAATATCTGTGAGCAGCATAATAAACAAACAAATTACACACCTTTGACACTGGAAATAAATTCAACTATGACCAAATCGCTCACCAGAAAAAAGACCCTGTGAGAAAATTATCATGAGCCTATGTAAAATCAAGTGACTTGGGAACGGGGCCAATTTTGACCCCAGGGCAATAATTTGAACAAACTTGGTCGATGTCCACCAGACAATGCTACATACAAAATATGTAAGCTCTAATCCCTGTGGTTTCAATTTTCCTACATATAAATAAGCCTATGTAAATCAAGTGGCGGGGCCAATTTTAACCCTGGGGGCATAATTTGTACAAAGTAGGTAGAGGTCCACTGGACAATACTACACACAAACTATCTAAGCTCTAGGCCTTGTGGTTTTGGACAAGAAGATTTTTTTTATTTTCCTAAATAAGCCTATATAAATCATGTAAACCCCGGGGCAGGGCTAATTTTCACCCTGGGGCCATAATTTTAACAGACTTGATACAGGTCGGCTAGACAACGCTATGTACCAAATATCTTAGCTCTAGGTCTTGTGGTTGCGGACAAGAAGATTTTTGAAATTTTCCTAAATAAATTAGAGTAAACCCCTGGGGCGGGGACAATTTTGACCCCAGGGCCATAATTTGGACAAACTTGGTAGAGGTCCACTAGACAATGCTACACACCAATATCTAAGCTCTAGGCCCTGTGGTTTTGGACAAGACAAGTTTTTCCTGTTTTTTTTATGAAATTAAATTTTTTTAACAACTTTGGTAGAGCTTCATGCAAGGAACATCCATGTAAAGTTTCGTTGAAATTGGCCAACAGCTTAAGAATGAAATGTTGTTTAAAAATGTTGTTGACGCGCTGACGCACGCACGGAAGACAGACATCACGCGATCACAATAGCTCACCATGAGCACTTTGTGCTCCTGTGAGCTAAAAATCCGAACTGAGTTACAATGTTTTCAAAAAAATGAAAAACGTTTACCTTAACCCTATCTGCCACCCACTCAAAGTTACGTTTAACACAATCCAAACTTTCAGCATTAACCTCTGCTAGCTCTCTGTATACTTGTTTATCCTTCATCAGCCTCTTATCACCAGACGGCCATAGACGCCATGAATCACTGTCTATAACATCCGCCAATAAAATCTCACCTGAAGTAAATATTCCTCCAGTTAAGGACATATCTGACAGTTTTCATAATTTTATTATTAGATATACCTGTAGGCAGAATGAACACAGCTTTTTTTCCCTTCTTTGCATGGGGGTAAACAGACCCGTTCCCAATCTCTACCGGACCCGTCCACAATTGAGCATGGACCTGTACCAATTTGATAAATATTGCCTTTTTCCCAATTTACTTTTAAAATATCAATCAATATCGTCCGAAACCACCTAATAATCACAATCTCCAACACAAATTTTACTGCCGATAACGGCATTTTCACATGTACGATGTTAGATCGAATAATTCCGAGTACGAAAAAAAATGGTTGACTGGTTTGCAATATAATTACGATAAAACATGTGGCGCTTGGAAAGAAAACGAAACCAGTCGATTTCCCGAAAATGAGTCAAACCAAAAGTAAAAATCACGACAGTATACATGTAACATTGTAAAAAACTTAAACAGAAAGTGGCTCTGCTTCCAGACGTCGAACCGATTTTGACTTCATGTCTCTATTGCGCTCTGCTGAGAATGTTGATTGATTTTGATTTTCGGGTTGAAAATGAGAAGTTACGTACTTGTTTCGTTACGTATGTGTAGTGTTAGAGCAGAACACGATCAGCAGTGCATGACAATCAGGTAGACCTTACTCCATGCAATGGTAAGGCTCTTGATCCTGACTCTTAATAATATTTATGAGAAAATTGATGAATGTAACATGTCGTGAACTTTTCACAGGCATACACAAGCGAAACAAGAGAGTCAGATACTCATGTTTTTTGGGGGACTGACATTGGACCAAAATTCGACCTCATGTCCATTGACTAAAAAGAATATTCATTCTCCTAAACCCCCTACAGTAGAATTTTATGGTCTTGAAAAAGTTTTGATAAATACATCATTAAATTAACCTGTAGGCGAGCTCTTTGTTTGCCATCACCAAGGTAATAACCTATTGATAATCAAATGCAAGGAGTAGATATGTATGCTGTTCATCCCTTTTCTAAGGCCACCACCTTTTCTCTAAAGGTAGGCCCAGAAGTGTATTAAAACTAGTCTTCTAAAGTTTTTTCATGTGAACATGCTACATATAAATACATTACTATCATGGCTTTGACTTTTTTTATCAATAAATGTGATCCATTGTTATTATTTTCATATTTTATGTGCATAAACCTATGTAACAAGATCATAAGAGTAACCTAGATTATAAAACTTATTAAAAGACAGCAGAATTATTCATGTGACTTGCTAAAACTGTAATTTATTCACCTTATATAAAATTCCCAATTTGCCTTATTCCGCGACATGAAATTCCCAATATGGCACTTTTCACGACGCGAAAATTCCCAATTTGATTGGTACCGGACCTGTTCCCAATAAGGCGAAAAAAAAAACGCTGGAACACTTATAGACAGAATGATTTTTAAACTTTGCATGAACACAGCATATTATGATAACAGAAACATTTTAAGCACAAAAAATTAGGGTTACAGCGCTCGTTTTTTGAGTTATCTGCCCTTGAATGTGATGGTTTGGCTATATCTATATATACTGCAGTTCAATCACTAACAGCCTTCATATCATGAATACATTAGTCCTCTTCATCATACAAACTCAAAGAGACTATTGCCTATCCCTGACAGTATCAGTTCCCATTAAAATTATTATACTCTAATGTAAACTAACCTGTACTTGGATTTATACCATACTCGATTTTCATGTCAACGAGGGAACAATCCAGTGAAGACCAAGCTTTCTCAAGGACTTCAAACACTGTTACTGTGGTTCTAGCCATAATATCAATATCATCTCTAGTTATAAGTCGATCGCCAACCTCAATCTTAGCTTCAACACATTGTTCATAAGACCACTGTGGATCATGATTGGCATCATCCTGTCAAAATTCAAGACATCTATACAACATGTAGAACAATGTATTTTAAACTTTCCACATACATTCTACCATAGTTAGATATACAGCAGTAGCATATACACTGTATCGTTGTACATAATAATGCAATCCACCAAGCCACTGAAACAGATTGTTCATCTCTAAGTACAAGTTTTATCCTATTTACAGTACCAATAGCAAGCTTGTCATAAACTTTACAAAACTAGATGCCAAACTAGATGGGCAACATGTCGAGCCAGCCGTTTAGACAGCTTGTGACCTTGACCTTTGAACTACAAGTATGGGTGATGTTCATGACACATCATTTCATTAAAGTAAACTTTTATACCAATTCATTTCAAAATCCCTGAATGCAAACAGATGGCACAGCACAGACAAGGAAAATACATTTGACTGTATGTGTAATCTTGACCTTTGACCTATACACTCGACCCACGAAATTAAACCCCCAACGAAAATTAATGATTCCACAGTATATAAAACCGCTACACAAGTTTACAAACATGTTTTAACTGCGAGAATGCCACATTTGTTTGTTAACATTCGCCTGCTTTTCTATTTATTTCAAGAATGGGATTTCCTTCTTCATGACAAATTAATTGAATGACTGGGTTTCTGTCTGTCTCGTAACGACGGACTCGAGTAAGTGTCAAATCCTGAATATCTTACTATGTTACCGGTTTTCTGAAAATAAACAGTGTCTGTTTCCAAAAATGAACAGACGACAGAAAACGAAAGAAGAAGCATTCACAATAAATATCAATGAGTCAGCTATAGACATGTATGCAATCACCATACTCCTTAGTGATGAAAGATTACAGTCTTATCAAGTCATAAAACGCAGTGGATGCAATTTCAATGTCACAAAGAAAATCACCTCTATGGGTGGTTACAGAATTAAACATCCTTTAAAGTTTTAATTAAGTGATAGCTTCTGTTACATAACTGATAAGTACAGCTACATAACTGATAAGGTACTGTGATAAGTACTGTGATAAGTTCTGTGTTAAGTTCTGCTACATAACTGATAAGTTCTAAACTTCAGCTATTCATGTGCTGTATATGTGATGACTACCGATATATTATGACATTTACAATATAATTGATAACTTCTACTATATTACTAGTAACAGAACTTCTGCTGTATAACTGATAAATATCACTATATAATCTGTTATGTCTCATATAATTCTGTCTGTTGCATGCATGAATCAACATGAACTAGAATTATGCTGTCATTCAGAAAATAAATAAAAACAAGAAACGCGGCAGTGCCACGAAACCAGGTTTTCCAAGGCTTTAATACCACAGTTCTCTAGAATCTTCGCTAAGGCTTCATCAGTGGTTCAGTTTCTAGTGCGAATAATAAGTTAACAGTGACCTTTACCCTACTGGTATAGAATGCAATCCCAAGCTTGGTTTCTATGTAAGCTACCTCCACACAAAACTTCATCGCAATGTCTTAATCCTAAATTAGGTTATTCACCTGATTTTCTATTTTTAGTAACAGTGACTGTGACCAAACTGACTCCAAATACAATTCCAAGCTAAGCTTTCATGTATGGTTGTTAAATACCCAGTTTAGTCAAGATTAGTAATTCCAAACTTAAGTAATTGACCTGAAAATGATTTCTATATTTAGTAACAGTGACCTTGACCCTACTGGCCCTTCATTCAATACAAAATCATGGACTGGATGTAAACTACCTACACGCAAAATTTCATCACAATATCTCACTCCTTACTTAAGTTATTGACCAGAAACTGATTTTCTATTTTTAGTAACAGTGACCTTGACCCTACTGAACCTAGATGCAATTCAAAAGCATGGACTGCATGTAAGCTACCTACACACAAAATTTCATCGCAATATCTTAATCCTTGATTAAGTTATTCACTGAAAACAGATTTTCTATTTTCAGTGTAGTGACCTTGACCCAACTGACCCCAAATACAATCCCAAGCAAAGCTTTCATGCAAGGATTCTAAATACCCAATTTAGTCAACATTGGTCATTCCAAACTTAAGTTATTGACCGGACACTGATTCACTATTTGTAGTAACAGTGACCTTGATCCCACTGACCCCAAATACAATCCCAAGCTAGGTTTTGATTCAAGGATGCTAAATACCAAGTTTAGTTAACATTGGTCATTCCAAACTTAAGTTATTGACCTAACACTGATTTTCTATTTTTAATAACAGTGACCTTGACCCCACAGACCCCAATTGCAATCCCATGCTAGGTTTTCATTCAAGGATCCTACATACCAAGCTTAGTCAAGATGGGTCAATCTGAACTTAAGCTATTGACCGGACACCACCTGTTTGACACCCGCCCGCCATATTCGGCATTCATGTAACTAGGTTTCACTTTGTGAAAACCTGGTTAAAAATTAACCAGGAAAGCCTTTTGTCACAGACATATGCTAGTACATCATCAATGCTTTCATACATGTAGTCAAGTTTATCACAACAAAATTGTCACCTTGAAAAATGTTTCAAGTTTTGGTGGGCAAAATTTGTATCCTTCTTTTACCCCTGGATTTCTTTTCAGGAATGACCCAGTAGCAATCCTTCTTGTTACCCATTCTATTGGGATCATATCACAATAGATAGCTAACATAGACGTCTTACCAATGCATTTCTCATAGTGAGTTTTAACTCCTGAAATTGTAATATCACACACTTCATTATATACTGAGATGGTACATAGTAACATATTATTTTTATACCAGACAGAAGTGACTTATCATTTATAGAAAACAAAATTGTTATTAAACATCTTAGTTTACAGATGATTATAATTATGTTTTAGATGATTTATTTAAATCTTACAAGAAAAAAGGAAATCGCAGCATGTAAAATTATAATTTAGTGAATGCTAAAATGTCAAACATGGTTACAGTTTACATCCAAGTAATACCAATGACTTTTGTTGACATCCAACATTTAAGTACTGACATTTAATAAACTCACCAGCTTCTTTCAACAAGTCAAATACAGCTGATGTTGTAGCAGTAGAAATCTCAGCTTTCCCTTTCATATCATGTGCACGTGCACCATCTCCTGCTGTAATTCTATCCTTAGATTGTAACACAACAAATCCTGGTTGCTCCAAACTGTGATATATAATCTTTGTTTTCCCTTCTGTGACAACTTCTCCAACCCTCTCCCCTAGAATATATAAGACAGATAGAATGCACAATAATTCTTAGATATATTAGTCCATGTATTACTGTGACTATATCACCACAATTACAACAAATGTAGAAATATATATTAGTCCATGTATTACTGTGACTATATCACCACAATTACAACAAATGTAGAAATATATATTAGTCCATCCATGTATTACTGTGACTATATCACCACAATTACAACAAATGTAGAAATATATATTAGTCCATGTATAACTGTGACTATATCACCACAATTACAACAAATGTAGAAATATATATTAGTCCATGTATAACTGTGACTATATCACCACAATTACAACAAATGTAGAAATATATATTCTCCAAAACGTTGAGATACTCCAAGTTGATCAGAAGTCAGTGTTTAAGATACTTAAACAAATGGAACTATGTTTAGATGGATAATTCTATGACTATGTAGTATATAAACATTTTTATATTTGTAATAGATATCATTTCTTCATTATGGTTAAGGTAATGTTCAAATTTTAATAGTTTTGTTTGTTTGTTTAGTGTTTTTTATGGCGCATTAACTACAGATGGTCATAGAGCGCGCAATAAAAATGAAAAGGGGAAGTCAATGGTTATAATAAAAATTAAGTCATGTAATAAAATATAGTATTAATGAGAATGAAGGGTGATTGACATAAATAGGTTTAAAATTAAAACATGATGAAGTGAAAAAAGTATTACAGTCTATCATAAAGTCCTACTTCCTTTAAACAAGAGGGCCAAGATCGCTCACCTGAGAACAAAGGCACTACAATTAATGACCAGGTAATACAGTTTTCATCTCATATAACCCATTTTTATGTAGATTTTGATATCAAAACCAACAATGAAGGTATGATACTCAGGGCGTCAAGTGAATTTTGGTTAAAAAAATATAGGACAAACCTCTGAAATATAGGAATTTGTTCAAAGAAATATAGGACAATAAAAAAACAAAAACTATTACAGTATCCTTTTAGCCTCCACCTCCACTAACAACAAACACACCCACACAACCCTTTTATAAACAAATTTAATGGAATTACAACAATCATTACTTAAACAGATCAAACAAAAAATAAGCCAGACTGGAATACATCCATGGATGACAATGCCAACACAACATGACTATAACACTTAAAGAGGCATACCCTACAACTGACAAAAATTCTGTGAAAGTGTAATCAAATGTGCAAGATGTATGTAAAATAATATATAATTGATAGTTGCAAGAAGAACTTGTGTTGTAAAATGGCTTGATTAGGTACTTGCTGCTATAAATAATAAATCGCTTCCACTCAAAAATTGTCCAACAATAACTTCCTAAGATTTTCCAATCTTTTATGGAAACTTATGGGCATGCACACTGCAAAGAATAGGTAGATTTCAATTTCGCTGAATGTTGACATATTTCTCAGATCATTTATGGAACTCTGCGATCATGCTCAGCACTGATATTGACTAAAACAAAGATGTCTAAAACCCAACATTTCCACGACTGAAGGAATTTTTGTCTGGAATTTCTTTCTGCGACTTTTTTCTTTACAGGCTTCTAATTTATCATCATTTTCTTTGATTCTAGATACACCAAGTTGTAGGATATGCCCCTTTAAGGTATTATATTCATAAGACTTTTTTGACATACCCGCTCAATGCTAGAGTAATGTGAATATTTTAGAAATAGTATTGCTCATTTTTCTTTTATTACTTTGATAGTTAACCTAGACACTTCAATTTATTTTACAACACATTTTGAAATTTTTTTTGAGAGGCGTTGCCTTTGTTTAAAATTAGAAAAAAATTAATTTCTGATGATATTGCACAGTGACTTACGTTTTCTTAAACAAATAAAATTAATATATTTTTTTGCATCTCTCTACCCTGAGTTTTCATTAAAATGTATCACCTTTTCAAAAATCTCACTGTAAATCATTTTCTACCATAGTAACCTTTAAAAATAATGAAGGTTCCTTAAATCTATCTACTCCAATTTAAGATAATAATTTTGGACATTATGAGTATAAAGCCTTAATTAGTGCTGTTTTGTATTCATTCATATAGAAAAACAACAACAACAGACAGTAATAAGAGTTAACTACATTTGGAGGCAAAATACAAATCGTCGATGAATTTCAAAAACCTCGTAAGTCAATTTTGGCGCTTTTTTATTTTCGCGCCATCGGAATCAGCATGTCCAACTACATAAACTGTGAAAAGCCTGTATATCAAAGCCTTTTACAAGTCAGAGTTTTGACCATGTGAGAAAACCGCGTATGTCAATTGGTAATCAAAAGTGAAAATCGAAAATCGCGTAAGTCTTGAGTCTTTTTTTTTTATTCATAGAAAAATGCTCTACATCTGTTTTTTGTGCTATGCTTTAAGTAGTATGGTATGTATTGGGCTAAATTGGTATTGTATATAAGTTTGTTTTGCAGATAATGCATTATTATTCAAGATATTTCCAATAATTGTCTTAAATAAAGTTCAAGGGAAAATACAACTGTGAAGTGATATACAAGCTTTTTGAATTCTCATAGTCAGCCCAGGTAAGTAATTTATATCAAGCTGCTAGAGAAAGCAATGCAACCGATGAAAGTACTTAGGGCAATACTGTAAAAGGATATGATAAAGTAAATGACAGTGATGATAATGAACCAGAAAGGCATAAGTTACAAGGATACATTTAACTGGAAATACATGCTAGAAAATACAAAGCCAGCAATGAAAGTGAACAAGTCAATCATCAGAAAATATCATTATGATAAAGTAATAGTCAGAAAATAGAATAATGATTGAGTAAATAGCAATGATAATAATGTTCAAAAAGTATTTCAGAAACAAACCGAGCATTAAGACAGTGATATATTAAGTATTGATAAAGACATTGGTGACTCGTAATATTCAGACAACTCAGCAATTGAGCAAACTTTTTACGTCAAATAACTTTACAAGTGATTTCGGATAATTCAGATAAGTTATTCGAAGTAATCAGGTAAATTGAGATTGAACAGAAGGACAAATTTATAAAGATTATTGCAACAATGAACCACACGTTTCTGAAAGCGACACACTAACATATGATGATACTATGCCTGAAACACTTGATGCAATGCCCCGCAACATTTATACAGAGAATGAAGAATTAGAACAAGAACTTCAAATTCAACAAGATCTATAACAGAACAATCCTACGATTTAACAATTAATGTTCCTGAAACAGTCGAGTATGAAAAAGCAAATTAAATAGAAATAGACTATACAAATATATTATCGAACAAACAAAAATGAAGAAATTAAACAGGGACAAACGTGGTCTGTCCAGTCCCAAAACCTTAGCTTGAGATGCTGACAAGGAAATTCTTGTAAAGTGATTTGATAAGTTGATGGGCATAAATATATTCAGAACCCAATCCACAAAGAATCATTGGTGAAACATGATATAGAGTAAGATGGATGGCGAAAAGATAGACAATATAAACTGAATACAGATAAATTAATTATGACAGAAAATTATCTTCATGACTTCTTGAATAACATGAAATGATCAGAGAAAGTTTTACGCAACGGCACAAATTGAGTAATGTATGCCGACACAGATTTGACACTCGTCAATAGCAGTAAGTAGGAGAAAGTGCAAGGTCATACAAGTACACATACTACATGTATTTAAAAATGAAGATAATATTATGTCTGTGTCATAACGTAGCATAACATTACGCATTAAATTAGGTGATGTCACTGAATGCATGAAGTCGAAGTGATAAAAATAGTAAGGACTAACCACATGTGCATTTGTTTTACTTTTTACAATAGCACATGGTTGTACAGTTTTGATACGATAACGCAGAACTCTGCAGGTGATTCTTTATTTGCCATTTAGGTTTGTAGCTACATTTCATCATTATGTAAGATGTTTAACTGACGTAAATATTGCTGCAGATTGCAAGCATTGGAGAGGCTGTTTAAGTCATTTCAATTTCCAATCACATTTAATAGTGTTATAGATTCTCGTTGACTTTTAAGTATGATGTTGTCATGTTTTAGTCTATATATATATATTCTGTTTGTTCCTACTACTGATATAAATGTAAGCAGTTCTGTTATAGGTAATTACGTTCTCAATGTTGTAATTTTATTTAAAAGTGACATAGTTTGGACATGATTATGTTCAATACTGTGTACATGTATAGCTACATCATCATATTTTTGTCATATTATTTTTACAGGTCGCATTTGATCTGATTAATTGCATCCTTTAACAAACAATGCGTGGTTATTGCGTCATTTCTTTTGTCAATAAATGTTTGAAATATGTTGATTGAAGGTGCTTCTTGATTGCTCTCACAAAAACACTAAAAGCAGATGCTGACAACTATATAAAGTGTATAATTATGATCAAACTTACCCACATTGGTGCCGTCACATACATTAATAACACTATCAACGTTTAAAACATTGAAAAATGAATTAAGTTCACATCTTGAATCAAAACTAAGACAAACTATGATATTTTCTTTTCAATATTTCAAAATTCTTGACTGTGTCTTTTCTTTAAATAACGAGTAAAACAAATTTTGGACGGAAATATCAATTCGAAATTCTCGTATATCACGTATGTCAACATTTTGTGTCCAAACTTAAGTGCAAAATTATCGTAAGTCTAAAATGGAGCATAAGAGGTGTTCATGATTAAAAGACCTATTCACAAAATGAATCAGAATGCATATTTATGTGTTGATGCGAAATACCACTTCATTTGGCAAGAAAAGAAACAAGAGGGCCAAGATGGCCCTATATCGCTCACATGACAATCACTGTTCACTCATTAAAACATTGTTTTGAACTGGTGACCTGGCTTTTGACCCCAGATGACCCATGTTAGTACTTGTGCTACATATAAATAAGACAAACATTCTGACAAAATTTGGTGAAGATCCAATCAAAACCATGAAAACTACAGCATAGACAAGGTTTTCCTAAGATTTGACCTCGTGACCTAGTTTTTGACCCTAGACGACCTATGTTCGAATTTGTCTTACATATCATTAAGACAAACATTCTGACTAGGTTTGGTGAAGATACGATCAAAATTTGACATCTACAGTGTTAATAAGGTTTTCCTAAGACTTGACCTTGTGACCTGGTTTTTGACCCTAGGTGACCCATATTTGAACTTGTCCTTAATATCATTAAGACAAACAATCTGACAAGGTTTGGCCAAGATCCAATTAAAAGTATCATATTTAGAGCTTTTACAAGATTTTTACCTAAGATTTGACCTGGTGACCCAGTTTTTGACCCCGGCTGACCCATGTTCGTCCTTGACCCACATATCATTGAGGCAAACATTCTGACAAGGTTTGGTGAAGATCCAATTAAAACTGTGACATCTACAGTGTTAACAAAGTTTTCCTAAGATTTGACCTGGTGACCTAGTTATTGACCCCAGATGACCCATATTTATACTTGACCGTTATATCATTAAAACAAACGATTTGACAAAGATTGGTGAAGATCCAATAATAACTGTGAAATCTACAGTGTTAACATGGTTTTTCATAAGATTTGACCTAGCAACCTAGTTTTTGACCCAAGATGACCCATGTTCGAACTCATCCAAGATATTATAAAGACAAACATTCTGACAAGGTTTCATGATCATTCAATCAAAACAGTGACTTCTAGAGTGTTCACAAGGTTTTCCAGCAATTTGCCCTAGTGACCTAATTTTTCTACAGAAATGACCCATTATCAAACTTGACCTACATATTATTAAAATAAACATTCTGACAAAGTTTCATGAAGATAAATGCAAAACAGTGATTTCTAAAGTGTTCACAAGGTTTTCCCTTATTTGGCCCTGGTGATCTAGTTTTTGACCCCAAATGGCCCAATATCGAACTCGTCCGAGATTTTGTTGATATTAACGTTCTGACCCAGTTTTGCTAAAATTGAGCCAAAAATGTGGCCCCTAGTGTGGTCACAACAAAAAGTTTGACGACGCAAGACGCACAACGCATGACGCCGGACGGAGAGTGATCCTAATAGCTCACTTTGTCACTTTGTGACATGTGAGCTAAAAACAATCCTCTGAGTGAAGGCTTAAGCTATAACACTATGATTAACCATGACTAAAAACATGGTGCTGAAAAACTGCTATGTTGCTTAAAGAAATGCTAATCTCAAAAATGTTTGAAATATGCATAATTTATTTCTGTCTCAGAATCATACATTTCATGCTTACCCAGAAATATAGGAATTTATAGGAATATCTTGGAAATATAGGAATTTTTACTGAAATATAGGAACTTATAGGAATGACCCCAAATTATAGGAATATATAGGAATTTATAGAAAACTTGATGCCCTGGAATTAGTAAGGCCAGGCGCCTTCCAATCGGGAGGGACTGTGCGAACAAAAAAAAGGTATCTGCAGGGGTTTTATTTAATAAGAAAATGACACCGACTATAATGACGCCGATAGTCAGCGTCTTCCCCTCGGAAAATGAGCTATGTTTTTCCCCTAAAAAAAAATTCCCTCAAAGCCATGAAAACAAATCCAATATTTTTATGGTAAAGTACACATTAATCATGTCCATTCCTTTTAAAATTCATCGCACATTGAATAATGCTTCGACATACGGCATCTAGGTAGTCTTTTTGACAAGTACATATAGTAAATATAGATTTTTATTAGGTCACGAATAATGTGTACCAGCATTTGAACCTCGTTACGTACGATGATGGGAACAAATGCACAAGATCCCAGCTTTGTAGTCTGGCGTATGTTTGACGCATATAATGACGGAAACCACTCGTCTGGCCGCACTGAATAAATCACTGCTTGTTGATTGGCTACAACTGTCATTCACTATATTGTAACCAATCAGACGACGGAATTACTTTGCATCATTTTGCTGTCAACATGGTCACATCAGCAATCAAAACAATTGAGTGTCCAACGATATTTTATTGTTTCCAATGTAAATCACACAAGTGCAAAATGGCTGCTTCTCAAAAAGCAAGAAAGCATGTTTATGTATTGAAGTAAGCACTGTTTGCGTTCAGACTAATAAATAGAAACTACGACAAATCAGCATAATCGCAGTTAACAGCGTTTAACATTTGCAGTGTTTTATAAATGCCGGGTACAGGGCCGGAATTGTGTATCTATTTTTAGACATTATTCAAGACTGGGTCGCTTTATTCTTTATAACTATATGATACTTGTCATGCGAATCAAGCAAACCAGTCCGCTATTTACTTGTTATAGCATTTCGCGATGGATGGCATTTTTACTACGATAAAAAACAAAACTGACATGAAAAGAGTAATGATTGGGATAATTGAATTCATTTTTACTTTGCCACGTTTATGGGTCATGGATTTTCGGAAAAAAATCCAAATTGTTTACACTTCTACATCATTCCAATAGTGGTTCAGAGCAACAGATAAGGTGCGTATTTGTGTAAATACGCAAATAAAATTGATTAAAACCCAATTAAAATAGAAATTAATGTGTAACAAAACGCAAACCAAATCAAAGTACTGAAAGTACTGTCAGAATTTGATATTTTCCTATGAGACAAGTCACTGGTTTTGCTCGCAACACAACAATGACTGTTAGGAAATTAGGAACTGTACAGTTGATGGATATTCATGCTTAGGAATTAACATACAGTACACCATCTCAATATTGCTATCTATTTATGTACATATTCATATTCATGTGCTAAATTCCATCAACCTAGCATGATGGTTATCAGATGTTTCGAGTTTTTTTATGTAGCCCATAATCCAGCCTATAATTTTCGGAATCCATCGGTACCAATAAGCATTGCTGCTGTCGTATTTAGTACATACCGAAAAGCTCTTCAAAACGCTCCATCTTGATTATGACCACATGTCACTTTAATTGCACACTACAGTGTTAGAAACGAATTACAATCGACCTACATAATTCTTTTAATGATAATCTGGTTTCGAAGAGTTTTTCGATTTTCCATGTTTTTAGTTCCATACTCTGAACAAAATTGCTATCGAAATGAACTGACATAAACCCGGCACTATCGATTGATTAATCGTAGTTTAAGATTTTTTCAGAAAATCTATATAATTGGTATGTGAATTATATTCAAACTTAATATCATGATGTTGGACTATATGACAGGTTTTGAAGTGAAAGTAAGTTTATTGTAAAAATTTATAGCTATTCGGAAACGAGCCGTTATACGGCGATATTTGCCGATCTCGCTACGGAATATACAGACATAGCACGATTTCATTAGTTCCATTACGATCCTTCTGTCTTAACACCAAAATACCCTTCACACACTTAGAACCAACATAATAATTGCGAACTTCACAATAATTGTTATTTCTTCGCAAATTTATGTGCACTGCCATTCTGTTCTCTGCACTTCAATGGGAAAACCCCACATTCTATTTTTAGAATTTATCCAACTATATATAGCTCTGGCCGATAGTGTCGATCGATACGCGCTATGGACATAAACCTTAACACTGATTTACATGTCAAAAAGTCACATATAAGACATACATCAATAGTAGATTAATGTAATTACATGCATACTTCTGTAGAGAAATTTCTGGCCTACTGAACGAAAGTCGAAAGTAGAACTATTTTATGCTAAACTAGTTGGTTTCCGTCCACAATCTTACAGCACACAATAGAGTGAGAGTGGGAACGGGAACCATGACAGTTATGGAGCTCACAGCATTTTAGTAAGTCAATGATAGCAAAGGAATTTGATTGAAAATCAAATTCCAAAAACAGGATACTCAATTTATCCTAATAGCATGCGTATCGATACAATTTTCAATTCGTCCGTATACATGTTTTTAGTCAGTCGTACGGTCATGTAGACGCTTGACAAACTTCCTGTAATTGAACTATGAGCACATTGAAAGCGTTTATCTGCAATTGTCACGATCAAAACAACAGACGAGGAAAATGTTTAACACCGATCGCGCTTAAGGCTTGATTCATATTTTGATGTTAAGAAACAACTATCCGAACTGAAGGTGCAGTAATTGTGAGATTCTGGATGATTTAATTTTAAATTCTGTTTCATCTAGCGACAATACATGACAAAATCTCTCATTAATTTTGTTGACTCGATCAGGATGAAAACGACAGTTAAAAATTTCAAACAATTAATGCAGTCACACACTGGTTATAAAAAAAGTCAAAAGATACTTAGAAATTGGACAGATAAATACCAATGGTTGAGAATTTAAGAAGTAGGTGGATATTACATGTTGAAATGCAGTGTGTGTAGTGACTAAGTGAGAAAAGAGTAACACTGAAGCTTGGCAAGTTATTGCTCAGTGTTTGGGCTTATGATGGCTCACCAAAGATTCAATTTTCCAGCATACAAGCGTATAATGGGAATACCCAATTGATTTCATTTCTGTGGGGTAACAATATGTTGGATACCCAATTGTTTTTCTCACTAAATTCCTTCAGAAAATGAGGAGTATTACCCAATTACACAAAAAACCTGATCTGTTGCTCTGGTGGTTCGTACCCAAAATTTGTGTATGTGATAGCTGATTTAATTGTGTGATTTACGTAATATTCTACATGAGTGGGAACACTGCTTGGTAGAGCATCTGACTAGCAAGTAATAGGTTGCGGGTTCGAGCCCCGCATCTGGTACAATATTTTCCTCGTATTACAGTAAATTGGCTCGAATATCCACCAGCCTGATTAGCTCAGTTGGTAGAGCATCTGACTTGCAAGCAGGAGGTCGCGGGTTCGAGCCCCGCATCGTGTACCTTATTTTCCTCCTTCTATTACATGCATGATCGCTATATGAGAAGTATTTACAAGTAAATTCATCTCATAAAAATCTGTTTTCATTCCCCGTGTCCGAATATTTAGGTACTGTCCGGATCAAGACACTGAACCAGTATCCTATTACACTACACTAAGTATCCCACTAAGCTAATATCAGTATGAATTCAGGTACACAAGCAGTATACAATACGTGATTATAAAGTTAAAACGTTTGCAATAAAATGGCGTTCATAAAAACGTGACCTCCGTAAACGGAAGTTCGCGAAAATGCATTACAAACATACAACAAGAATTATTTTTAAAAAAGACCGTTATATTCAAAATACAATACGTAAAATGTTACCATCAATAATCATTTTCATCCTCAAAGAAAGAACTTTTCCTGAAACGTTGGCTGGCAGCAAAGAACACGCTCTGACACAACACCTTCTAAGTTCTAGTTTAATTGCACGTTGTTGACCGTCACAGTCAGCTAGATTCTATCGATGAGGCTAAAATGAAACGTATGACGTTTTTTTGGTATTTTTGTTTATCTTGTGTTCAAAAATAATGATTTAAAGTCAGTGGGCCTATTATTTTTCCCAATGATATGAATTATATTACTTTTTTAAAAATATATTTGTGAGATCTATTTAACTATGCGGAGTAATTACATTGTGATAGGGCTACTACGGGCTACCGCCAAAAGCTTTTTTTCAAAAATCCTTGACAAACTAAGCGGTAGTCATCATCATGAGCTATATAATTATTGCGTTAATTACGCTAGAAATATTTAAAGTTCTGTAACATTGGGATGCGAAAAGGGAAATTATACCGACTGTTGATACTACAAGTTTATAGAAAACTATATAATACCAAGGACTTATATTCACACATATATATATATAAGTCCTTGATACGTAGGCCGGTACTGACCATGTTTTTAAAGTTTTGTTTCATGTATACATGCTGATTGTTTGGTATGATTGCATATGTGATAATTATCACAATTAATTAACGCTAAAGATAGTTACTATTATTTGATTTGAATATCTTAATAATCATCAACATACATTTTTAAAAGTGCTACTTCAAACAAACACACTGAAAACAATCAATAAATAACTTCTTAATTTTTTATCATAGATATATTACCAGTTTATAAATTTGATATAGATTATATTTAAAATAAAAAGTGGGCCTTCTCGGTTACAAAATTGGGCCTTTCTGCGTGGTTCCTTTATAAAGTGGGCCTTTCTGGTATGGGCCTTTTTGGTGTAGGCCTTTCTGTAAGTGGGCCTTTCTGACCCTTTATAAATACCGTAAAGGTAAACATTGATAACACTGTAGACCATATTCTTCTTCTTCTTCCAAATACTGTACGTACTATATCCCTCTCCCTATATCCCTTGGCACTGCATCTGCGTTGCTGCAATGTGGGCCATCACAGCTCTGACATCATCACAGTGGTGCTGCTGCTTGTCTTATAATCCCCTTTTACAAAGCGGGCAGCTCGCCGTTGCACAGCTTCCAGCTGGTTGATGTTGGTGGCGGTGTGTGGATCCCACACTGTGCTGGCCGACTCTAGGATGGGATTGGGCCTTGATGCCTTGTGGGAGGCTTGCGATGTTTCTTCGTGGGGATGCTAACGAGTTAGTTTATTCTGTGCGTGTGTGTGTGGTCCAGGATAAGTTGTTGGCTATGTTGACCCCAAGATACTTTCCACCTTTGACAGGTTTAAGTTCTGAATTGTGTATCTTGTAGGTAGTGATGACTGGGTTTCTCTTACGGGTGATATGAATAACCTCACACTTGCTAGGATCTTGAAAGATATCATCCACTTGCGTTCCCATTCATGGAGGCAGTCTATGTCATGTTGAAGGGCTATGGAATCAGCCTTCGATCTGATCAAACGGTAAAGCAGACTGTCATCAGCAAAGAGGCGGCTGGTAGATGTTACTCACTCTAGTAAGTCGTTGATATAAAGAAGGAAAAGCAACGGACCAAGGACCGTGCCCTGGGGTACCCCTGATGTCACATTGGAGGGGGCTGATGTGTGACCTTCGACGACTACCTGTTGGCTGCGTTCAGACAGGAAGCTCTGAATCCAGCTTAGAATGTTCCCTCTGATGCCATATAGTGGGTACATTTAAATAGTCCCAAATAATACAAATATCCTTGCTACGAAAAAGAAAAAAATAAGTTTTTATGGAGCATTAATACATTTAAGTCCAAAGCGAATCAAACATTCTCAATTGGAGATTTCAAGAAAAAAACGTAAGATGTGTTATACAGATTTTTTATACAAACACCAACATATTTTCAATTATATGAATAAAAACAGCAGTGATAGAAAGTCAAACATCGATCTTCCATTTTAATCATTGACAAACATGTCATTAAAAAGATTATCGTCATTGGAAAGTTGTCTATTTCGTAAAACTGACGACAAATACGTTACAATAAGATACGTTATGTCAAAACTTTAAGCGATTACAGTATATAAATGAACCAAGTAAATCAACACATGCACGTTGTTGACTTGTTTATCATTAGGTTTACGCAGCGGGAACGTTTAAACGGCAACTGTTTTTAAGTGGGAAAATAGGTATATATCATATTTTCAATACATAATATTTGAAATGTGTATCATCAATTCAAAGTTCTAGCTTTATTTGGAAAATATATTAATCGTCTATTAGCTCAGAAATTTCTGAAATAACAGGTGAAAAGCTTGTGAAATATATAATGTATCTTATGCAATATAACGTATAGATCTTATGGTCAAATAACACCTCAATAAACCATAATTTATTAGTTCACACATAAAGTAATTACTTCAACATACTATTCATAGGTATATTACAAACTACGACTGTTAACAAATTGAACAATACGTTTAATGTGTTCAATATAAGAGAATAACTATATAACGTATCTTACGAAATTCATAACGTATCTTACGAAATTCATAACGTATCTTACGAAATTTCAATATTTGATCATATTATGTAAAAAAATCATGAAATATATAAATAATCAAACAAATTTGACACAGATTCGCATTCTTCATTTTAGATTCGTTAATTTTTCATTAAATATTACACAAATGGAAAGACAGAAATAATACACACAGAGACGAAAGCTATCTGATTCTGATTATCTAAGAAGAGCAAAATAATACCGAAAAACCTTAGAAGCTTTGTCTCAAAAGACAAAACAGCAATACATGAGATAAATAAGATATATGCACAGAGGTTCATAACGCTTGTTTATGTGCAGAAAGCAACACAGTGTGTGATTAATTAACGTTACAGAAATATATTTGTGATGATCTACCATTAAACACAATCATTAAAAACGAGACAAATTGTACAAAAAAGACGAACAGATAGAATTCCAGCCAGTTAAATAATATTTTCATGTTTCTTCTGTAGTTTTGGAAGTTAAATTTAGATTCAATTGATGCCTCGCAAATACTATAATTCTGCATACTTCAATATTTGCATTTCTTTTTTTTAAATGAGGAATAATATTACGTACGTTTTGCTGGAGATAACATCTACCTTTTAAGTTATAGATAAAAGTATCATTTAATGTTAAGATAAACTGTGTGTTATACTAATAGATATAAACTTGCACGTGTGATGTATAAGAAAACAAGTCAAATCTGATGTTTTTATAGACCATACAGTATTTATATTATTAATAACGTAAGATACGTTATGTATTAAGCAGACCAAATAAAACATATTTGTAATGGCAAAATCGTTATTTATGTATAACAAAATGCATTAATATTTTGCCATTGATATATGAAGGTTGCGTATTGGTTTATATGCACACTCATGAAATAGCAGCACTTATTTCCGTTACTGTGAAAGAAAAGCTTCAGGAATAAAAAATAACAATCAAAGAAATAGCAACTAGAGTAACAAGACACACAATTTATACCTTTCATGTTGGAATAATTCCTTAAATTGTCGATACATAAAACATATATATATATAGTTCTATAAATACAAGATGATAACATATCTTTTGCAGCATATTTTGTCATGTAAATATTCATTGTTTACAATGGAACGTATCTTATGCTTCATGTTTAGTATGAGTTCTATTGTAAAATATAGGACTTGTTTGGGTCCACCAAGTTAAGTTTTATACTGTTAATACATTGATCGACCAAATATAAAGAATGCAATTTTATTTCAAGATACTTTATTTTCCACTTTTACTTTTTCTGAATTTATCGAGTTAACGTAGAATCAACATGAAGTCTAGCAGGATGGCGTCGACTTACAAGTTCTCCATGGTCCAGTGCTGACGACAGGTCTTGAACTTGAAGAGTAAGTATATTAATTAGCAGAACAAGAACAGAACAGAACATGATTTTATTTAGTAACTTATACATAACATAGTATCTCGTTACAAACATATGTATAAATACAATAAAGTTTTGATCATGTGACATCGTGAAAATTCAAATAGTAGTTCTAAGAAAGACAGATAATTAATGAAAAATAATAGTTTATAAATTAAAGAGGTTGAGCTATGCTTAAAATAACATGAATCAAGAAGCATGATTTAGATTTGTAAACTGCAAGTTACTTATGAAAAAACAACAACAACAATAAAACAAACAAAAAAGCATCAACTAGATTTGAATCTGGGTAATGATTTTTACCCAAAATAATGGTTACATCGTGTCCACCTAGAAATATTAAGTATCGACAACGACTGATTGTTTACATAAAGAAAATGCATGATATGTGAATTTTGCTAGATTAATTATGTCTAATTTTTCAATAGATAGCATGAGTTGAGTGAATTTGAAGACACTTGGGCGAACATAATAGTATGGTTTTAAAAATTGCTTACGAATATTAATATATAAAGGACAAATAATAACAAAGTGGTAATCATCTTCGATGTCATTTGAATTACATATCAGACAGGTACGTAAATTTGATTGCCGTATCTACCAGTTTCTATTCTTAGCTGATGTGATGACAATCTTAACTGAGTCAATGCTATTCTAAATCTTTTTGGAACAAAATCTAAATAATTTTCATAACATACGTTTGTTTTAAAATAGCAATAAGAGTGTAAACACGGACTTGTCGAAATACTGTAATACCAAGACTGAAAAAATACATCTATAGCACGTTGTTTAAAAACACAATGGAAATTATTAAGATCAACCACAGGAGCCTGTTATTCAATCCAAAAAAAAAATTATACTCAATAAAAAATTACCTACGTATAGAAAAATTGTTTTTTTCTATATACGTAGGTAATTCTTTATTAAGTATCACATATATTTTTTTTTGATTGAATAACAGGCTCCTGTGGATCAACGCTATATGGATCAGCCCAAACAAAACTGAATCCAAAATTGTCTAAAAGTATCTTAACCTTGTTGGCCCAATTCATACAAGATTATATCAAGAATCATGCAAATAGAATATCGAATACAAATGTACATCAATAACGTTTCATTGAACCGTGAAAATTGTTTTTGGGTCAAGGATGTAAAGTAGTTCCGGTTATAAACAAATGCACGATTTTAATGACGTACAAACGTAAAGCGTTAATTTAATAATCATTTCGACATTGTTCTTCGATACGTAGTATCCTACTTAGACCTATTTATGAGTCAATTAGTCGACGTAATTACTTCTTTACGGTGTGCGCAGTAGTGTGGACTACATGTACAGTACAGTGCTATAGCTAGCTCTATCTAAATCATTCTGTATATGAACATCTCAAACATTTCACTTATACAGTACGTCTCTGTCGAAAACAAGAACGAAAAAATATACCATACTGTATGTGTCTACATGTATATAGGTACGTATTTATTTAGTAGAGTAGTCTTTTACTAGAAATAGAGAAATATGTCTTACTGTAAGGATATCCGGGATACCATTGATAGATTATTTAGTTATTGTGTAATCATGAAACAATGTTTTAATTCAACAATGTCTGGAAGCATATATATTTGCCATATACATGCTAGTTGTTAACCTTGGTTTATTATTTTTTATCAATAGTCAGAAAGTTATGTAAATCATAAATAACTTCCAGCAGAGTTCCTTATTATTGTATAAATGTAATGGAAATGTCTAGTAAAGACACACTCCCTGAACATGGAATGGCAAAAACATAATTTTCATTATTTGTTATTTATTTCATTATTAATTATATGTACCGTATATCAAATATACTGATTTTTTATTTTTGCTTTTTATTGTTTTGTTCAGTGACAGAACAAATTGTAATAAGTTGAATTATGTTTAATTAAGTGTGAAAACATATCACTTTTTGTTTCAAGAATCCTAATTATGTTTGCATCACAGTTTGTGACTTACATATTCACAAACAATTTCTTTGTTTAAATCAGAGGGTTGTTTATTTAAAACTATTCAAATGTACAAAATGTAACAAACAAATGTTTGACACTGAGGATATGATTCTCTATGTTTTGTTGAGAACATCACTCAACTAATTGAGAATATCAGTCAGTGCATGTTTTCTATTTATATTCTAGTGTACACTCATTTAAATCATATCTTCTCTGTATGTCTGCACTGACTGGCCTGTTCTACAAAACTTTATTTGTTGGGTGCACTTATTCATTCAGGTATGCTTTTTAACTTTGTATGTTATTGACATTTTTATTACAGTTTATTGTTAATGTTTGATAGATATGGTTCATTCAAGTATTAACCTGCAGCTTAATAAGTATTTTTTATTTAATGTGTTATAGTTTTCTATCAATATTTTTATCATGTGATTTTTTCATCAGTATTCCATCTTCATGAACAGTTTAATGGTAAATATTGTATCCTTGTTATTTGAAGTCTGGCTTGTATTTATAATTGTGCAGATAAAGGTAGTAAAAGATAACTTTGCTATAACATAGACTACAATGTTGTATTATTAATAATAACTAAATCATTTCATTCCTAGTGATTTCTAGAAATGGCATCTGAAGAAAACATGACTAACGATTCTGGAATGAGAGATGCATGTGGTGTGTTTGGTTGTGTATCTACTGGTGATTGGCCTACACAACTTGATGTGCCACAAATCATATGTCTTGGTTTAGTCGGTCTGCAGCATAGGTTTGTAGTATTTTGTTCATGATAAAAATATCAACAAATCAAATCAGACACTAATAAGCTATGAATTAATAGTTTTATCATTCTAAATATATTTCATATTACATTTTCCAAGTAGTCAGTGGTAAAAAGATTGTTTATTAGAACATTGTCATAATTATGTTCATCTAAGTTTTCTATCATTGTCAATTTTGATATATTTCCACTTGTTTTTGTTTCCAAGTTTACTTACTCAAATCAAATTAAAACTTATTTATTTTTATGTGAACATATTATTGGTTGAGTTATTTATTTATATGTCAAGTGATTGTTGTATTAGTATCTTGTTGATTAGTGATTTCTATGTCAATATCTTGTTGATGAGTGATTTCTATGTCAATATCTTGTTGATGAGTGATTTCTATGTCAATATCTTGTTGATGAGTGATTTCTATGTCAATATCTTGTTGATGAGTGATTTCTATGTCAATATCTTGTTGATGAGTGATTTCTATGTCAATATCTTGTTGATGAGTGATTTCTATGTCAATATCTGGTTGATGAGTGATTTCTATGTCAATATCTGGTCGATGAGTGAGTTCTATGTCAATATCTTGTTGATGAGTGATTTCTATGTCAATATCTTGTTGATGAGTGATTTCTATGTCAATATCTTGTTGATGAGTGATTTCTATGTCAATATCTTGTTGATAATAATCTGTTATTATTTTTGCTTTACACACACACACATATATATATAAAGTTAGATGATAAACAGAAAACTTTTTGTTTCACTGATTGATTTATCATCTTACTCCAGACATTTATATTTTTTAAGATGTGTATTATTATATTAGGGGTCAGGAGAGTGGGGGTATTGTTACTAGTATGGGAACTATGACATCAAGATATGCACAGAAGAAAGGATGTGGTTACATTAACTCAATTTTTCATGACGAAGATTTAGTCAAACTGAAAGGAAACCTTGGAATAGGTATGTTTTGAACAATTCAAAATCCTTTTGAGATTGCTTCCTTGCTATTAAATTGTAATTAATAGCATTACATTACCTCTGATACAATGTTTATGTAATTGTTGTATACATGTTGTATATTGTGTTATAAGTGATGCATAAAGCAATGTTAATATTTGTTGTAGCTCTTTGTTATAAAAGCATACTGTTGTATAAATTTAATTCAAATTTAAAGCTAAAATTTTTATACAGATCATCTAAAATTGTACCATATTAAGTACTTCTAAAATAATGTGTGCATATTCCAGGTCATACCAGATATTCCACAGTAGGGGGTTCTGATACATCCAATATACAACCTTTTATTGTTGAGACACTCCATGGTCTTATATCAGTAGCTCATAATGGTGAACTGGTTAATTCATCATCCATTAAACAGAAGGTAAATCTATGAATATTCTTAATGCTGAATACTATTTTTTTACTAGCATTTTTTTACTACATTTTACTCATCTGGTGATATAATTCCAGGTTCATTTATTGCTGATTTTCATTTAAAAGGACTGATCTAATTATTGTAATTAGTGTAGAGTATATTTTACAATATGTTTGAAAAGTTTACAACATTTAAAGAATTTAAATTGACACATTTCATTTTCAGTTATTGCGCCATGGTGTTGGTTTGTCAACTGGAAGTGACAGTGAGTTAATAACACAATTATTGACTCATATGCCAGACTGTGGGGAACCAAATGGCCCAAACTGGGTTGGGAGGTAGATATTTATTTTTTCTGTTCATTTTACAAAACCCCCAAAAATATGAAGCATTTTGTTAGGGGAATCTTATGTTTCACTAATTTAAAGTACCATATTACAATGAAAATGTGGTACATTATGTACTTTATTGGTGAAACAACAAGCTGCTGTCTTTGATATCACCAGAAAAAAAACAGAATATCATTAATCAATAACAAATATTGGTTATGTTATAATAGAAAGCTACCCCCTGTTTACTATTTACCTTAAATGCCAGTTTTATGTCACTAAGTGCTTGATAGCTATACATGTATATAGCAAATGATTTTTAAATCTTGTATTGGTTCAAAGTTTAACTTTATTTTTGTACTGATTCATCTAATTAAGATCATGACTTATTTAAGTATTCTTTATGTGACTCATAATGTCTTCTGTCTAATGAGAGCCTTCATGGATCTCCTAGTTTTCTACAAGCATCTCAACCACCTGACTACCGCTTAGTCAGGAATACTGGTTTGGTTAAGTACATATCTGACCGTTTTCATATAGACATACAGACAGAATGAAAACATATTGATAATTTATAAAAAAAATTAACATGGGCATAGTATATGATAAAAGAAACATTTTACATTATTTTGTAATTGAAAAAAAATGAAATAAGCCAAAGAATTAGATTCCAGGGCACTGTGACCCCCATTTTTTCGCTTAAAATGCTTCTGTTCTTTTATACTATGACCCATAGGGGGCTAGCACGTTGCAAGGATAGTGTATAATAGTTGCATTTATATACAGAATATATATATTATTTAATACCTTAAATTATTTTTCATTATATATATATATATTTCTCTTATCCAGGATAAAAGCCATGATGAAGCAGACCCCAACATCTTATTCATTGGCAATAATGAATAATGACAAGATATATGCTGTTAGGGATCCATTTGGAAATCGTCCGTTATGCATCGGAAAATTACTGACTGCAGCAAGTTTTACTGGAGGTAGTGATGCACTGTCTAACGGTTGGTGGTGGCTGTCCCTATTCTTCTTGATACATTTAACCACTAATGTTTGTGATGATCAGATGAATGATACATTTAACCACTAATGTTTGTGATGATCAGATGAATGATACATTTAACCACTAATGTTTGTGATGATCACATGAATGATACATTTAACCACTAATGTTTGTGATGATCAGATGAATGATACATTTAACCACTAATGTTTGTGATGATCACATGAATGATACATTTAACCACTAATGTTTGTGATGATCACATGAATGATACATTTAACCACTAATGTTTGTGATGATCACATGAATGATGCATTTAACCACTTATGTTTGTGATGATCACATGAATGATACATTTAACCACTAATGTTTGTGATGATCACATGAATGATACATTTAACCACTAATGTTTGTGATGATCACATGAATGATGCATTTAACCACTTATGTTTGTGATGATCAGATGAATGATACATTTAACCACTAATGTTTGTGATGATCACATGAATGATACATTTAACCACTAATGTTTGTGATGATCACATGAATGATACATTTAACCACTAATGTTTGTGATGATCACATGAATGATGCATTTAACCACAATTGTTTGTAAAGGGCCTGTCACACTACAGCGTATTAGGCCAATGTGTGCGGAACGTTTTAGATTTTGTCTTATAGGGTGGGGAACGATTGCGTATGTCGAAAACATCAAAGAGAAGCCGCATTTAGACACACACATATGATTTGCTGAACCCGTTTAACGAATACAATTCATAGTAACGACCAAGGAAAGTTTCATAACTTACGCCTAGCGAATACAGAATTCCATGTAATTTTTTTAGCATGTGTGTAACCTGTAACATCTTAGTAGCGAATTAGAGCAGTATTTCAAACTCCCGTCGCCTCCGAACAAATGATATTAGTCATGTACACAAGTTAATTAGTAAATCTTCTCTATACATGAAATACAGTTTGATAAGCGTCACCCTTTTTTCCATTGTCTTTATGTCTTGGTATGTTGTAAGAACGTTTGTCAAATGTTAAATATGCGTTATTCATGCGTTACTATAGCGTTAGGAAATGTTAAGTCAAACTAATATGCTTCCAGAACGCCCTACACACATTACAAATAAGTTAAACAAACGTTACACATAGGTTTAAAACACGTTGTGTAAACACATCTGTGTGAATCTATATGTGAACAGTATTTCTAAAACGATTGTGTATGGAGTGAATAAAAGAAAGCGT